>CM063504.1:29099230-29159230 GCA_032207245.1 Pardosa pseudoannulata | reverse complement strand
AAATTTTTACATAATAAATATAAAAAAAATTTATTTTAATTATACATTTTTAAATTATTAATCATTTCAAAAACTGCAAGTTTGAAAAGTTCGTTCTATTATTTTTTTTATTCCGATAGATGACGCTAAATGATCATCTGTAAGTCTATTTATGGGAGAATTTATCCCAAGATTCACAATGGTTAAAACCTATTTAAATTTTTCATCACTTGTTTACATATATAATATCAAACATAGAACTAATTTTATAGAATTGAGATATAAATATGAGAAGCTTTCTTGAGACAATGACTTGTAAAGCTCTAAATTTGGTACATTAACAAAAATATGCTTGAGGGGATTTTTAGAGTGTAACAATATTAATTTGTTTTTATGATTTTAAATACAATTGATTTGAAAATTTTGGATATGATACATACCACTAAACTCTATTAAAATCTTTCCTATCACGTAATATGGCAAGATAAATTAAAGTTAGCAACTAACATACGTTCAGTAACGATAAACAAATTATTAAAATTAGCCAAAAAAAACCCCATTTTTTTATCTGTCTCAAAGGGTGCTTTACAATTCTGGAAAATTAAAAATTTTACTGATCCCAGCCTATGATGGGCTATATGCTAGTTTTAAAGAATCTCTGATGTAGTGTATATATGTTCCGGCATTCGTGAGATATAAGATGTGTATGTATGTACTAGCATTTTCTTTTTCCGACCAGTATTTGTGAAGTTAACATTACGATATAAAGTCAATTAATAATATGTAGTAACTATGGGGATGTTTTTAATTGCAAAAATTTTGCCTTAGTTTTGTATTTTCTAAATAAAAATTATAATTTCAAAGAAATCTATGAAACTGCAAAAACAGTCTTTATCGATAAATATTTATATAGTTGCGGAAATTCGTAAGATTCATGATGATATATATATATATATAAGCCTTTTTGCTTTAAAAGTGTTGTAAGTGTACTTTATTTTATATGGAGATATTTAAGGCTTTGCACTTGAATAATTTGAAAAATATGGATAGACGTTATTACACTACTTTTATATATTTTAATTATTAAATAGTTTTCAATTTATAATGTTATTTTTTTTAAATGTAATTAACAAAAAATTATACTTTTAATGACTTCAAAAGGACTTACACCACTTTCAAAGTTAGCAAAAAGTAAAAATATTACATTTATAAAATATATTTTATAAAAGGTTTGAATATTTGCCAGTATTAAAACCTCTTCTATCCATTTTTTCACGCAATATGACAAGATAAATTAAAGTTGGCAACTAACATACGTTCAGTAAAGATAAACAAATTATTAAGCGTGTACCAGATAATTGTCAGCCAAAAAACAAACCATTTTTTTTACCAGTCTCATAGGGTACTTTACAATTCTGGAAAACTAAAAATTTTACTGATCCCATCCTATGATGGGCTATATGCTAGTTTTAAAGAATCTCTGATATAGTGTAAATATGTTGCGGGCATTCGTGAGATACAAGACAATTTGTGTATGTATGTACTGGCATTTTTTTTCCGACCAGTATTTGTGAAGTTAACATTACGATATAAAGTCAATTAATAATATTTAATAACTATAAGGATGTTTTTAATTGCAAAAAAATGCCTTAGTTTTGTATTTTCTAAATAAAAATTATAATTTCAAAGAAATCTATGAAACTGCAAAAAGAGTCTTTATCTATAAATATTTATATAGTTGCGGAAATTCGTAAGATCCAGGATGATATATATATATATATATATATATATATATATATATATATATATATATATATATATATATATATATATATATATATATATATATATATAAGCCTTTTTGCTTTAAATGTGTTGTAAGTGTACTTTGTTTTATATGGAGATATTTAAGGCTCTGCACTTGAATAATTTGAAAAATATATCCATATTTTTACATTTATTATAGATTTATTATACATTATATTACATTTATTATACATTATAGATGTTATTACACTAGTTTTACATTTATTTTAATTATAAAATTGTTTTCAATTTATAATGTTATCATTTTTTAAATGTAACTAAAACGAAAAAAATATACTTTTAATGACTTCAAAAGGACTTACACCACTTTCAAAGTCAGCAAAAAGTAAAAATATTACATTTATAAAATATATTTTATAAAAGGTTTGAACACTTGTCAATATTAAAACCTCTGTTGTCCATCCTATCACGTAATATGGCAAGATAAATTAAAGTTGGCAACTACCATGCGGTCAGTAAGATAAACAAATTATTAAGCGCGTACCAGATAATTCTCAGCCAAAAAACAAACCTTTTTTTTTACCAGTCTCATAGGGTACTTTTACAATTCTGGAAAATTAAAAATTTTACTGATACCATAATATGATGGGCTATATGCTAGTTTTAAAGAATATCTGATATAGTGTAAATATGTTGCGGGCATTTGTGAAATACAAGATAGTTTGTGTATGTATGTACTGGCATTTTTTTTCCGACCAGTATATGTGAAGTTAACATTACGATATAAAGTCAATTAATAATATTTAATAACTATAAGGATGTTTTTAATTGCAAAAAAAATGCCTTAGTTTTGTATTTTCTAAATAAAAATTATAATTTCAAAGAAACCTATGAAACTGCAAAAACAGTCTTTATCTATAAATATTTATATAGTTGCGGAAATTCGTAAGATCCATGATGATATATATAGAAGCCTTTTTGCTTTTAAAAGTGTTGTAACTGTACTTTATTTAATATGGAGATATTTAAGGCTTTGCACTTGAATAATTTGAAAAATATGGATAGATGTTATTACACTAGTTTTATATATTTTAATTATTAAATTGTTTTCAATTTATAATGTAATTAACAAAAAAATTATACTTTTAATGACTTCAAAAGGATTTACCACTTTCAAAGTCAGCAAAAAGTAAAAATACTACATTCATAAAATATATTTTATAAAAGGTCTGAATACTTGCCAATATTTAAACCTCTGCTCATATCACGTAATATGACAAGATAAATTAAAGTTGGCAACTACCATGCGGTCAGTAAGATAAACAAATTATTAAGCTTGTACGAGATAATTCTCAGATAAAAAACAAACCTTTTTTTTACCAGTCTCATAGGGTACTTTACAATTCTGTAGAATTAAAAATTTTACTGATCCCATCCTATGATGGGATATATGCTAGTTTTAAAAAATCTCTGATATAGTGTAGATATGTTGCGGGCATTCGTGAGATACAAGATAATTTGTGTATGTATGTACTGGCATTTTCTTTTTCTGACCAGTATTTGTGAAGTTAACATTACGATATAAAGTCAATAATAATATTTAATAACTAAGGATGTTTTTAATTGCAAAAAAATTGCCTTAGTTTTGTATTTTCTAAATAAATATTATAATTTCAAAGAAATCTATGAAACTGCAAAAACAGTCTTTATCTACAAATATTTATATAGTTGCGGAAATTCGTAAGATCCATGATATATATATATATATATATATATATATATATATATATATATATATATATATATATATATATATATATATATATATATAAGCCTTTCTGCTTTAAAAGTGTTGTAAGTGTACTTTATATTATATGGAGATATTTAAGGCTTTACACTTGAATAATTTGAAAAATATGGATAGATGTTAAAACACTGGTTTTATATATTTTAATTATTAAATTTTTTTCAATTTATAATGTAATTAACAAAAAATTATACTTTTAATGACTTCAAAAGGACTTACACCACTTTGAAAGTCAGCAAAATGTAAAAATATTACATTTATAAAATATATTTTATAAAAGGTTTGAATACTTGTCAATATTGAACCCTCTGCTCATATCACGTAATATGACAAGATAAATTAAAGTTGGCAACTACCATGCGGTCAGTAAGATAAACAAATTATTAAGCTTGTACGAGATAATTCTCAGCCAAAAAACAAACCTTTTTTTTTCCTACATCATGGGCACTTTACAATTCTGGAAAATTAAAATTTTACTGACCCGTCATATGACGGGGTATATACTAGTTTATAATATTACATAGCTGTAAGATGCATTAAATGTTTCAAGGCTATTGAAGCAATATTTTTCCTTTTATGCCTAAATACTTTTATTAGTAAATTTCTTTTCTGTCTAAACACTCCAAGGCTATCTTTTATTCTAGTTTTATTTTACCATTTCTAATTTTTTTCTCTCTCTCGGAGTTGGGTGAATTGACTAATAATATTTATTTCTGGCGCGGGTGAATGCACGTACATATGAAAAATAATTGCGGCAACCAATCATTGCAGTGCAAGCCGCTAATAATACAAGAATGTTCACGACTGCTTATGTATAATCCAGTGGCGGCCGCGACACTGCGTCTCCTTATTTCCTGTTCCAACCTCTCTTGCTGCCAATTAGAGAGCATCCTCAAGCTCCTCCTCTTCACATTCCGAAACGCTTTTTGCCAGATAAAACTTCTCCCCATTCTCTCTCTCTGGCCATTTTTTGCCATTAGCAGCATCATTAAATTCTCGTAACTCAACTCTGTGTGTGCGGAAAAGAAGAAAAAAAAATTGTTTGAAGCCGATCGGTTCGTCATTAGAGACCATTCTTTAATAATCGGGATGAGGGATGGCTGCTGCTCTATTTCTGATAAGTTCATCACAGAAAGACGTGTTTCGGAGATGCGGTGTGCTGAAGGGAGAAAAAAAGGTAGATCTTCCGCAAACGGTACACACTCTGTATCTGCTTAGGCATAGTAGTTTATTCCACGCATCAGTTCGAGCTAATGAAAATTAGTCCAAAATTCAATAACGTTAAAATGTATATGTAATAATATTCTAACCAAACTAACCAACATAATTATAACTGCATTCTCAAATAAATTCATGACGATTTTATCCCTAAATTTGAAACCTTTGTCGAAATGTCTTTGCTTCTCCATTAATCATGGTAATATTTGGCTACTTTGAAAACACCAAAATTAATTTCTGCTTAGTTCAACTATTCTTATATAAATCCTATACGTATCTTAGTATCATTGTGTACGTATGTTAGTATTACATGCGTTATGATGTAATCCATTTTAACACTCTGATTACCTGTCTCACTTGTGCTCTTACAACCCAATACAGGCGAATATAAAAAATTTTGGAGGGAAAATGCTAAACATGGATTGTCTGAATAAACTGAACATTTATACACTAAACCTTATTTAGCATAGATACCATTCAAAGTTTGTTATGGGTAAAAACACCCATTCCATATATATATATGTATGTATATATATATGTATATATATATATATGTATGCATATATCTGTATATATATATGTATATATATGTATGTATATACATATATATATACATATATATATATATATGTGTGTGTGTATATATCAAACATAGACACACATATACGTACATGCATACACTCACACATATAGGCAATACATCAAAATTATTTAACTTTAATATCTCCTTAAAAACCTCCTCTCTCCCATTCTAATTTCTTAAAATCTTTTTCCCATCCTCTAAATGTCTTAATCAAAGGAGTGGCTTCGATTTAAAATTCTTTCGATACAATTCCCAAAGATTTCTATCGTATAGATGTAAATTTTCTATCTATTCAACACGTTTCCCAGCTGTCACCGGCAAATGGCTCAGCGTTTTTCCTGATCTTACACTTAAATTCGCGGAGTAAGTGGAAAAATTATTTCTGTCTTCGCTCTTGGTTTCACGTCTATTCGAGCAGAGTGATTTTTTCCCCTCTTGTTTGTCGTTGACTAGTAAAGATGTTCGTTTTAGCAGCTTTGAAATAAAGTTCTAATTCGACTTGTGCCTTTCTCTTCAATGCGGTCCGACTACATCGTTATTAATGTCAGCTGATTAGCACTCTCCTTGCCCAATAGCCTGGTCAAGTAAAAATAATAATGGCTACATAATTGTGACTAGAAGAAATAGTTGTTACACACCACACACACACACGTATATATATATATATATATATATATATATATATATAATATATATATATATATATATATATACACACATATATATATATATATATATATATATATATATATATATATATATATATATATATATATATATATATATATATATATATACATATTTGTAGAGGAACCTTGAACTATCCGAATTTATATATAGTATTATATTCCAAATTTATCTTCCAATTAATTTAATTCTGATTTTATTCCCATAAAACTAATATTTTTTCCTGCACTTATCGTTACTGAATTATTTATTTTTCTATATGTGCATATGCACACGCACACTGAGACAAAAAAAAACCACATTTTACGAAATTGTTTTATTGCCATTTTATTAATAATATTTAAACGGAATATTGCAACAAATATTTTTTTTACACAATGTTGTACTAAACTCATAAAAATTATTTATAGTTTTTACTTAATTAGCTTCCATAATAATATTATACAAAATCAGAAAACATCTATGTATGTGTGGAGTTCTGTAATTCTCATTAATACTTTATACCAAATTCTCAATGAAAACTAAATAAAATTTCCTTTTTAAAACTAATATAATAAACACTAATTGCTATTCTATTACGGTTTAATGCATGAAATAAAAACTTTTATTTCATAAAAAACATTCAGTGCTAGGTTATGACCCCTTTTCTAAATTATGGATTTACATTAATGGCAAAGTATTATACAGTTTTTTTAACAAAATTTTCATTTTTTTTGAGTTAAACATTGTAAATGATCAAGCTTTCATATTTGATATTTTTTTCCCAAGGAGGACTGTACATTTTCTATAGAATTAAAATTCGGTTTATTTACAGGCCATTATAATGAAGAAATCCCAAGGCATTTTCTAGAGTCGTGGTAGCTCAGTCGAAAAAGCTGTTGATAAGGGATCTCAACGAAGATTGCGGGATTGATGCGCTAGCTGGCCAAAGATCTAAGGATGTGGGGTAGTAAGCCCCCACAAGTACTGATGTATGCATAGTTCATACCTACGTATAGACATACACATATATACACATATATACGTATATTTAAATACATACATACATATACACATACATGTAATGACAAAAAATTAGAGCAATAAACTATCAAACTCTAATCCATTATGCCTCTTATTTCAGTGTAAAAATGTCTTTATTGTCGGAAACGGATAACGCGGAATATGTTAGTCTACGTCCGTGGGTTTAAGTACGAGTATTGGAGTAGAGTTATGTAATGTAAGATTTTCACATTAAAAAATCTTTTTTAGGTTCTGCTGCCGTAATTGGTTGGTTGAGGACGCCGCCTTCTACTCTTTTGCTGCACAATGATTAATGAAACCGGGACCTACTGCTTAAAAGCGATTCTGAATGGATTCAAACACCTATTCTTGCAGTGGGATTAGAACCCTTAATCCCATAATAGCGCAGAGCTCTACCTATTCGGCCATCTCTCGGCTGCTCTTTAGCGATTATAAAACTAATGTTATAAAACAAAATATATTTGATAACCACCACAAAGCCTTCTTTCTTTGGTATAAGATAAATGAAAAGTAATTATTTTAATATATATAAGCGTCTTTAAAAAATATAAATATGGAATATAAGTATAATCCGTAATTTTAAAATGATGAAATATTCTTTGTGGCACTTTAAATTGCTTTGTAAATCATTAGCATTCTACTTTAATCAAACTAATTGCAATGTACCTTATTTTATATTTATAATTTAGTATTTTTTCTTTTCTTCTACCTTGATTACGACGCCTCTGCCTGAGGGAAGTCAAATACTTTCTCATGTTTAAGACGATCAACATCATGTTAGTTTTGCAGTGACTGTTAAAAACAAAACTTACTCCTCATTAATTCCCATTCAGAGTGATTTCTTGAAAACATCTTCCAGTCACTACGAATAAAGATTAAATCCTCAAGATAGTCAGCATTTCCCAGGAGGTAAAATGCTCATTCTGATACGATGATATCACTCTAACCATCCCCTACTAAATGATGTTTTTTCAAGACACACTATCTTATAAAGACCGAACAATCATTCTCCAAGTTGTGATTCACTCTGATCGCCCAGACAAACAACCGTCCCCAAACAATGGGACAAACCATCACTCTTGACAAAAGACCTTCCACTGCTTTTCCATATCCATTAGCTCCACGGGCAGCTCAGAAGTCGGGAGTCTGTCAACGGCGTTAGGAGAGCTACGTAAATACACGGTGACAAATGGAGTTCCAGGCTTCCCTAATTAAAAGTACCGCATTCAGTGCCAAGAATTCCTCGCTCACTTTACATCAAGTCGACCGCCTTTTTTTTGCTTTGTTTTTTGCTTTTTATTTCCATCTGTTCCTTGATTCAACAGCGCCTGATCTGTGTTTCCGCAGTGGAAGAGAGAAAAAGAAAGAGCGCAAGAAAAAGTTGCTGTCTCCGGATTGTATTCCCAGTGCCCTGAATTTGTCAGTCTGCTGAATCGTGGAGCACTTCACGTTTTAGAGTCTAGAGCTAAGTACGCGGCCATCATTCATCCTCTCTCCACGCGAATCTTTTCATTAAGGAGGAATTAAAGTTCTCTGGTTCACATCTAAGAACTAACTTAAAGGAGTTTGAGGCTTTTCAATTAGATAAGTCAATGCGTATGAAGCTTAAGTATATCCTGCATTCTTATATAAGCAAACTTCAGTTGAACACTTCACTAATATAACTTTAAATTTGAATGCATTAACCGTTAATAGAGAGAGATGACAATATTAAGAGGTAAAAAGACTTTCAAAACATTATTGTTCTTTTTATACACAGTATCATGCAAGAAAAAATTTAGTTGAACAATTGACTAATACGTCTTTATATGCTTAATAAATATATAATTGTCCTAATATAACATTATATAATATGTCCTAATATAACTTTAAATTCGAATGCATTAACCGTTAATAGAGAGAGATGACAATATTAAGAGGTAAAAAGACTTTCAAAACATTATTGTTCTTTTTATACACAGTATCATGCAAGAAAAAATTTAGTTGAACAATTGACTAATACGTCTTTATATGCTTAATAAATATATAATTGTCCTAATATAGCATTATATAATATAATATGTCCTAATATAACTTTAAATTCGAATGCATTAACCGTTAATAGAGAGAGATGACAATATTAAGATTTAAAAAGACTTTCAAAACATTATTGTTCTTTTTATACATAGTATCATGCAAGAAAAAATTTAGTTGAACAATTGACTAATACGCCTTTATATGCTTAATAAATGTATAATTGTCCTAATATAACATTATATAATATAATATGTCCTAATATAACTTTAAATTCAAATGCATTAACCATTAATAGAGAGAAATGACAATATTAAGAGGTAAAAAGACTTTCAAAACATTATTGTTCCTTTTATACACAGTATCATGCAAGAGAAAATTTAGTTGAACAATTCACTAATACGTCTTTATATACAAATGCATTACAATATTAGTAATTGGTTAATGGAGTGAATTGACAACATTAAATAAAAATAGACTTTAAAATCTTTCTGGCCTTCAAAATCTTACTAAACTTAATTTTGAGTTCTCTTGGGCAGTCTCAATTTAACTAAAAAGTCAGCTAACACCTCATTCGATTTATATGGCAGAATCTTTATTTGTCCATTGCAGCCATTTAAAAATATTAAGAGGAAAGTAGACTTCAAATTGTTATTTTTTATATTTAATTGTTTAATTATAACAAATTGTTATAATTTATGCTTTCAATGGGAATTGTAGTGTTGGGAAGAGGTTGCAGAAGTTTGCTAGGTGGGGCAAATCCTTATCACTAAATTAATGAGAAATATACAGAGATGTAGAGCGAAATTTTTTAAGGGAGGGATTTTCTCCCTTTTAACTCATTTCAAAATTAATACAGCAATCCTTACAATTATAATATATGTGTGCTGTAATCTTTCAAGGGGTTAAAACCCCTACATCCTCTCATTACGTCACTGAGCATATATTAACTCTCTAAGCGGTTAGCACGTACAATTCCGCCAAACCGATGATGACTTCAAAACGTACAATTTTCGATCTCCAAAAACGCTCCGAAAATGGATGTAATGTACTTTACTCCATGGAGTTTTGAGGTAGGAGGGTCAGGTCGATTGTTTAGGAACTGCACCCCTCTTTCACTGACATTTCTTGAGGGATGCACCCCTACCCCCTGAGGCACAAAGACGCTGACAGCTTTTCATGGCTTTGTAAATCTCTATTTCGAAGTATTTCGTTTGCGGTAACAGATGCATTTCTAATTGTTTCACTTAAATATCTTGGATGACTTTCGTAAAAAATATAAATAAGTCTCTCAAAGAATATTTTTTTTTGTACTTTTATAACCTATCATTTCTTATAGGATAATATTCCAGACTTGACGAGTTTTATATGTATTAAAAATTAACAGTCTATAATATCTATTTATATATCTATATATAACCGGAAGTAAAGACACAGTAACGAGGGTGAATTTCCCGTATTCCATTCTAGTCGACAAAGGGTGAAGGACAAAATCATAGAATTCTTTGGCCACTGACACAGTAAACCTTTAGCATATTTTTTGGAGATTTTTTTCCTGGATGTGTTCCACTCGGAGGGTTAAAATGCATACTTATTTATTTTGAAATTTGACGATAGGAACGATTTTCTTTAATTATCATATTACTTGCAATGGTTAGAAATTATGAGTATAATTATAATTTTCGATTAACAAAAAATATTCAAGGAAAATACTTTTTTTTTTTTTTTTTTTTTTTTTTATAACATAATGGTATTAGATTTCAAAACATGTATCGGCAGTTAAATTTTGTTTTCTAGTTTGTAAAATTTTTAAATTTCGTAGAAAATAGACTGTTTTGGAACTTAAAATTTTTCTCGTTCTAGATAATTTTATCTCTAAAAAAATTATACTTTGTAGGGAAGTGGCAAAATTGACATCTGTCAAAGACAGTAGAAACCTATCCTATACACTATTGTAAGGTATGTAAATAAGCGTTCACCTGAATCTGTATTGAATTCTAAGGTGAAATTAATATATCTTTATATTTAAAAACAACGTAGGATAAATACATGATCAAGAGAATAAGTTAAAAATAGTAAAGACTAATGAATATTAAATCTTTCTTTCTAAATCACATCTGTACGATAGATGAAATAAAGTTTCGTTACATATCTTGTATTATGTAAGATGAGTCTAATTCTACTAAAATACAAATATTAATAAACACATTTTATGCGAAATCAACTTTTAAGACTTCACTGTTTTACTTATGTTCATTGATTAATACAAATAAAAGTAGATAATACAAATGAAGGTAAATAATAAGCCTTCATGTTTGTTTGTATACAGAGATTTAGTGAATTTCAAATTTTTATAAGCAAGACATATATACAAAGTAAAATTACTCAATTTTTTTTAATAAAAAGGAGATATATTTTAGAAAAAATATACTCAGAATTATAAATTTACACCTCGAATTATTTTTCAATAGTCACCTCTCATCTAAATACGATTTACGAGTTGAGGAACGAATTTGCAGTAAAAGCCCCCCCCCCCATTCTCTTCTGCTCATGCTTTGACAGCATTTAAAACTTATCATTGTTTAAAAAAAATTTCACTCCATAAAAAAAATTCAGAGTTGTGAAAATATTAAAGTCTCAATCTGCAAGATCAGGGCTATTAGGTAGGGAGTTAATGCTCTTACAATCAAATGTGTTCAAAAGAGGCTTTTCATATCCACTTCGCATGCAATTTTCAAAAACCTAATATTCAGTGATGGTTTCATGCAGATGAAAAAGGGAGATTACTTCATCAGCGCGTTTTCTTTTACAAAAAGGAATCGGATCATACAACTTATTCAAGGATTAAGAAATGATAAATTTATTTCTGCAAAAGTTCTACAACCATCTGAAACCTGGTGTTCATTATATATCTATTTCTTAAAACCTTGCTTTTGATGTAATGCTTCCATCTTTGTTGAATGTAGTCCCCTTTGAGCGTTAGAGGTGCATTATTCTTTTCAGTTTTAACTCAAACAACATACTTAAATTTTAGTGTTAATATATTTAAAATATTTTTATACCGGGACCTACTGCTTAAAGTCAATTCCAAACGGTTATGAACATCCTAGGCAGTAGTAGGTTTCGAACCAACGGACTTTGATACTGAACAACAGCGAACATAGTACCTAAACTAGTTAAACTGGACTCAGGTCAGGAGCGTACGCAAGGGGGGGTAGGGGTTTATCCCCCCTTGAGCTCAGACAAAATGGTAAAAATAAAATTTTAGTAAAAATTATGTGGGCTATTATTTTTAGAATTATGAACCCCCCCTTGAAAAAATCTTGTGTACGCCACTAACTCAGGTAAATTTAAAATGTCTATTTTCGTTGAAATTTAAAGAATGAAAATTGTTGTAGTTACAATACTCCCTTAACAAGAGAAAAAACGAAAATAAAGAAAGAAACTGTCAAGGGGAAAAACTGTTTGAATGCACAATTTCAGTGATTTATTAAGTATCTCTATTAATTTTCCTCTGTTTATTTTCAGCCTAAACTCCATACACCTTAGACGTAATTGGATGTCTCCATTTAAAATGTATGGGATAATTGGTTCACAGTTTTTCGTTTCAGGCGAAAAGCATACTTCAGATCCAGTTTATTTATAATGATGCTGACTCTATACTTGTTGGAAGGAAAAAAAAACTTTGTCTTAAACATCTATTACGAAGTGTTTTAACAAGAGATATTAATAGATCATATGTTTGAGAACCGCAACTAATTTCACCTTTTTTCCCTTTCTCTCCTAACGGCATTTCTTTTAATCTTCAAAATAGGAATGCAACTGTTGAGAGCTATTCAGCAGAATCGAAGCCAAGTCTGAACTTCGAATTCATTCTTTGCCAGTACCTTGATGAAGCACAACTTTTGATCGCTTAATTAATGGATTTTGGAATGCTGGAAAGTGTTTCTGTTCAGTCAGTAGCTAAACGACACTAATTAGGTTAGCGAAATGTCAACATCAGCATTACATGCTGCTAAACATTGGAATGATTTTAACATACCTTCCTTTTGAATTTTTTTATAACGATTTCGTCTGTAAACAACATTGGAGAGCTTGGAAAGAAAGTCTAATCATGTCATTCCAACATGAAATTCCCGCTATATCAGTTTCTTTCTTTCTTTCTTTTTTTTTGTACAATAGGAGAGCAAAAACCCGGGTTAACATCTCAGCAGTTAAGCAACGCTACGAAAAATTCTCTGACATAATATATATACATGGATCATATATATTTCTATTAAAAAAAGACTGTAAGAAGTTGTAATTCGTTAACAATTTTAACAATCATAATCAATGCGAAAAAGTGTCTTTTGTTGGCTGTAATGGCGACCAAAAAGCGACAATTTTTTTTTCGCCAATTTGGTGATTTCAATCGTCAGACTATATAGACTGTAATTCTCACGTGAATGGATATTTCCACGTACTATGACTTTGGAAAAAAAATTTCTCTGGCCAATATATAGTCCCCTGAAGCATAATTTTTCTCAATTATATATATTTGTACATATATAATCTGTTCTATAAGAGCGTGTTGCTCATAACTTGGTCAATATATAGCTCGCAGATAGCGGCTTAATTGCAAGTGTTCTTCAAACATTAGAGAAGAATGCTTTATGGTTATATTCTTCTTTCGATTTATTTTGCTATGTTTAAATGAACAATTACAAAATGAGTGCCGCGTATGCGAGCCGTTTTGAGGCAGTGTTTCGGTGTAACCATCCAAAAGGACCAAAAAATGTCTTGTGCAGCTGCAGCCAGGTAGATGAGAAAGTCGGAGTCGTACGTAAAGAAGTGGGTAGCACGTTATAAAGCGGTACAAAATGTTGACGACCTACGGGAACGGGATAAAAAGTGGTTCTTGTATAATCGATAATAATAGGGACTAGACAACTTATTAGGGGAAATCCATTTCAGTTTAATAAGTATACTACAAGGTACAAATTTATTTTTAACTAATTCGTTTGTATTTTCAGAGAAATAGACGACACGCTCTTATGGAACAGACTGTATATATTTAAATATATACTCCATTTATACACACACACACACACACACACACACACACACACACACACACATATATATATATATATATATATATATATATATATATATATATGTGTATGTGTAATATTAAAATACCTTATTTAAGTATTTTAATATTAATTTAATAACTTTTGTTCATTAAGTGAGTTCGGAGTTTGCGCGGTAATTCTGATTTTACCCTCCAGACACGCTATAGACCTAATTCGGCTTCTGTCTGTACTACTTTAGCCAATAGTTAGCGCGTTCTCATTAAATATGGGTATTTTGTATCACGTGATCAATTGTGATTAGGGATTATTCGTAGTCTTTTTACCTTAGGAATCCCTACTTGAAAAGCGTATGTGCGGGATCACATTGTCTGTGTGCACAAAGTTGTAAAGGTGTTTGCCTGTTGTACGGATTTCATTTTTATTACCAGAAATAAACTGTGTTGTGATTTTCAATGAGTCTCACCCATATTACACACACACACACACACACACACACACATATATATATATATATATATATATATATATATATATATATATATATATATATATAAACGGAGAAACTGACAGATTTATCCACTCAGGGCCAAAATGATCTTGGAAACTACTACATTTCTATTGCAATGAATAAAAATTAAAAGAGGATATATTTAAAAATAAAGTCCCTGAATAGGTGAAATGAATTTTCAAAAAAGATATTGTCATTTACAGTATTTTCTAATTCGCTAAAATTCTTTACTTAAGATAGTAGCATTTTATTACATAACATGTTCTAGCATAGAACTGCAAATATTTTACTAGAAGATGAAAATTTTAGCCAGATTTTACCATTTTGTGCAAAGTTTCTATAATTTTTGCACCTGTTATACAAAAATAAAAAAAATTATAAAAAAGATTTTCTAGTGATTATTTGACATTATTTTATGTTATACAGGTTTATGCTATTTATAACAGAATTAGAAGAAAATCTCGTTATTTCAATTTTTATTTTTCAATTAAAATTGTATCATATTAGGATTTTTTTCCACTTGAAATACTTTTAATTTTTTTTAATATTAAACTGAAGAAAATGAAACAAAGAAATATATTAAAGTAAAAGATTTACATTAAGGAAATATACTGAGATACTGAAAACTTTGTCAATTATAAAAAAAATCAATAGAAAATGTATATGTTAAAAAGAGTGGTACATTTATTTGATGTTTTTATCTCATAAAAGGAAGTTATTTCTCTCACTTATTCCCCCCTGAATATAATATATACCACATGGTTTAAGAACTGGCAATGTACAAAAAATATTTGCTTACCTTAGAGAGGAAGAATTTATTTTAAGTAACAGTGGTAATTTTTTACTTCAAATATCATTTTTATCAACGATCTGAAGCGTTAAACATAATTTTCACCATTTGTCAAGTTCAGTTTTATGGTGATGTAAAACAGAACTTGACAGACTTACAAACTATATTAATCAAAAGTGATAAACTTCTTCTATTTTTCAAATTGAAGAACTAAAATAAATTAGTGAATTTCTTGTTATGCTTTCCTCTGAGTTAATTTACTAATTAAAAAACTGAGCTTGTAATATAAAATCATGGCCATGTATTACAAAATTGACAATATTAAGATTTTAATAGTTGGAAAGGGGTTGAAGTTAATTGATTCTATTACGAATGAAATAAACGATAAGAATCGAC
Organism: Pardosa pseudoannulata; assembly: GCA_032207245.1. NCBI lineage: Eukaryota > Metazoa > Arthropoda > Arachnida > Araneae > Lycosidae > Pardosa > Pardosa pseudoannulata. The sequence goes on along the minus strand of CM063504.1, from coordinate 29,143,384 downwards.
TTGATCGATTAAATATTTGCTTATCTTTGCGAAGAGCGGTTTATTTTAAGCAGAAGTGGTAATTTCCCCCTTCAAATATCACTTTTATCGAAGATTTGAAGTGTTAAGCATAATTCACACTATTTGTTGAGTTCAGTCTTAACGTTATATAGGTTTACAACTATTTTAATTAAGGGTGAAAAACTTCTATATATATATATATATATATATATATATATATATATATATATATGTGTATATATATATGTATGTATATATATATATATATGTATATATATACATATATATGTATACATATATATATGTATATATATATTGATAAAATTAGATAGATAAATAATAGATAGATAAAGACAGATAGTTAAAATTACTTACCATGTAATGCGCTCCAAGCAGCAATTACATAGAGGTAAATAAATATAATAATAAAACATAACCAAAATCAGAACCAAAACTCTATAACTCCATTAAGCTCATTAATTGTAAAACGAAAGGGAAGAAAGAAGGATTGGATGTGGAAGGTTTATGACTTCCATACACGATTAAAACAATTGTTTGAACAGACACACACACATACACACACACACACACACACACACACACACACACACACACACATATATATATATATATATATATATATATATATACATACATATATATTAATAATATATACATACATACATATGTAAATATATATAAATATATACTATATATATATATGTATATATATATATATATATATATATATATATATATATATGTATGTTCATGTAAAAGCAAAATAAATAATGTGTTTTTTCACCATTGCCATCTCAGTTTATTTAATAATTAATAAACTGAACCTTTAATATAAAATCCTAACCATGTACTGCAGTACTGGCAATATTAAAATTCTAAAAGTTTGAAAAGAGTTGAAATAAATTGAGGCTATTATGCATGAAATAAACGATAAGAAACGGGCTCAATCCATTAAATATTTCCAGGTGAATATTATATGCAAAGTTTTAAGTATAAATGTTTCGATCTATTTTGAAACATACGCGTTAGATTTAACTATGCGATTGCTATCTTTGATGCTTGTTGAGATAAAATCCACATTAGAAAATATTTATTAGCATGTATTAATTCAACAAAAATGTAAGATTCATTACAGGTAAGCTATTAGATGGGAATTTCCCCGCATTAATTATTTCCTTTTCTAAAGCTTAATTAGCAATTTCCCTTTATTGCTCTCATTCAATTGTTTCCAGACCGTACCTGAAATTGGTCTGCGCCCTTTCAGAACTGGAGTAAGTATTGTATTTCTAGGTCTCTTCATTCCAACTTTGAAAGAATATCTGCATTTATCTAGGCGTAGTTATAATTCTTTGACGGATTATATTAATTACCATATAAAATTATGAATATGCTTTTAAACTGCTTTTAATTTGAAATTTGATTTAAAACTAAGAGAGTTCATTAATTAAATAACATAAATTATATATTAAATATCATCCACGATTTAGTTTAAGTTCATGATATTTCCCGAAAATTTAGGTTGCATAAGTTTTATTTACAATATTTACTAGTACACTTCAATATTTTAGAGGTTTGGTTTGGTTTGGAGTACGGTCTACTATTTTGGATACAAGGGCTAATGAGACCAGGACCTACTGCTTAAAGCCGATTCCAAACGGCTACGAACATCCATACCATAGTAGGATTCGAACCCACGAACTCCGGTACAGACGATCAGCGCCCTAAGCAATCGGACAGCGTTCGGCCAACATTTTCGAAGAAAAATAGGGTGCATGTTATACAAGGAATAATTTTTACCGCTTAATTTTTACTACATCCTGAAGCCACACGATGTATACGTATGCCACTTATAGCCACACTTATAATAAAGAGAGGCATACAAATTAGACAATTTGCTGGCCTTCGGAACCAGAGTTCGTGGATTCGAATACCACTATGGCAGGGATGTTTGTAGCCGTTCGGAATCAGTATTAAGCAGTAGGCCCCGGTCTCATTAGCCCTCGTGTTACAAAATGTAGATCGTAGCACTCCAACACCAAACCAAACCAAATCAAATTAGAAACTAAAAATGTGAAAATCTTACTCAAAAGAAGTATTGCTGCATTTTATTTACATTTTATTTACACTATTTACTCGTATATTTCAATATTTTAAAGGAAAATAAGGTGCATGTTATACAAGGAATAATTTTTACTGCAACCTGAAGCCACACGATGTATACATACGCCACCTATAGCCACACTTATAATAAAGAGAGGTATTCAAATTAGACAATAAAATGTCAAAATCTTACTCAAAAGAAGTATTGCTGCTCTTTATTTACATTTTATTTACACTATTTACTCGTATGCTTCAATATTCTAGAGGAAAATAGGGTGCATGTTATACAAGGAATAATTTTTACTGCATTCTGAAGCCATACGATGCATACACACGCCACCTATAGCCACACTTATAATATAGAGAGGTATTCAAATTAGACAACAAAAATGTGAAAATCTTATTCAAAAGAAGCATTGCTGCTCTTTATTTACATTTTATTTACACTATTTACTCGTATACTTCAATATTTTAGAGGAAAATAGGGTGCGTGTTATACACGGAATAATTTTTACTGTTACCTGAAGCCATACGATGTATACGTACGCCACTTATAGAAACTCTTATAATAAAGAGAAGCATTCAAATTAGACAATAAAAATGTGAAAATCTTACTCAAAAGAATTATTGCTACATTTTATTTACATTTTATTTACACTATTTACTCGTATGCTTCAATATTCTAGAGGAAAATAGGGTGCATGTTATGCACGGAATAATTTTTACTGCTTAATTTTTACTACAACCTGAAGCCACAAGATGTATAAGTACTCCTATAGCCACACTTATAATAAAGAGAGGTATTGAAATTAGACAATAAAATGTGAAAATCTTACTCAAAAGAAGTATTGCTGCTCTTTATTTATATTTTATTTATACTATTTACTCGTATACTTCAATATTTTAGAGTAACATAGGGTGCATGTTATACACGGAATAATTTTTACTGCTACCTGAAGTCACACGATGTATACGTACGCCACCTATAGCCCCACTTTTAAAAAAGGGAGGTATGCAAATTAGACAATAAAATTGTGAAAATCTTACTCAAAAGAAGTATTGCTCCATTTTTATTTCAGACTTATCCTACTTTAATCATCTCCAGACCGACACTGTAAAAACTTTAGAACTTCATACATTGCGCACCCTAGGAATTGATTTACAATCTGGAGTGCTACTGGTACGTGAAATTTTAGGTGCGCGTTATACACGAGATATAATTTTCTATTTTTAATGGTGCGTACATTATACACGAACAAATACGCTATGCGTTTTAGATTTCACATTAAATTTTATTATGGTTTCAAACTACAGGCTTATCAGATTATTATTTTTAACTGAAAACTTTCACTATAGCTATATTATATCATTATTCATTATAACGTTATTATTATCATTTTGTTTTGAAAAATTTGGGAGGGCATTTTGAATAGTGTATGTGTTTTAGATATCAAATAAGAATTTACTACAATTTTAGACTACAGGTTTTCCAAATTAGTATTTTTACTTGAAATGCAATAGAGTAAGGGCCTGTCTCACTACAGTCGTTAAACGGCTAACAGCGATTAATCTCTGTTTAAAAAAAGAATTGATTGATACCATTGGTTGGCGCCATTGGTTAATAGCGGTTAGCTGTTAAACGCCTTTGGTGAGACTGGCCTTTAATTAATTACATAAGTTTCATAAAAATTATAAAACGCAGAAATTTTAATGATTTTTTATGCTAGAAAGGCAAATTTGATGTATGAAATTAATCTTAGGTTAATCGTAGTTAGCTCTTTAAACGACTTTGGTGAGACTGGAATTTAATTACATATGTTTCATAAAAATTATAAAACACAGAAATTTTGTTGATTTTTATGTTAGAAAGGCAAATTTCATGTATGAAATTAATCGCGGGTTAATCGCGGTTAGCTGCTAAACGACTTTGGTGAGACTAGCCTTTAATTAATTACACAAGTTTCATGAAAATTATAAAGCACAGAAATTTTGTTGATTTTTATGCTAGAAAGGCAAATTTCATGTATGAAATTAATCGCGGGTTACTCGCGGTTAGCTGCTAAACGACTTTGGTGAGACTAGCCTTTAATTAATTACACAAGTTTCATAAAAATTATAAAACACAGAAATTTTGTTGATTTTTTACGCTAGAAACGAAATTTTGATGTATGAAATACATATATCTGATATCAGTAAAGCATGAATTCATTTGCTAATCATCTTGTATATGTGTGAGGAAAGAACAGAAAAATTAATTTGAGTGGTATTTTATGAGTTAGAATAAATGTAGCTGAATTTAAAGCCCTTCAAATGAGACAAAAAATGGGTAGAATAAGAGCAGATATTTTAGAATAAAGTTCAAATTTATGGTAAATATGAAAAACCAACTCTAGAAAAAAATTGAAAGCAAAAACTGGCTTTTATAGTTGCTCACAAAATGATCATTTGGTGATATTAAAAAGCAAAATCAAGCTCTCATGCTAAAAATAAAGAAAACCGCTAGAAACAATAAATTGTACAAAATTCTGATATATGCAGTTAATAAACATAATCTGACAAACACATGTTATTAATGATAGGTATAAAAATAATCGAGCGATACAGTGAAAAAAGTAAAAAGTGGTTTTAACCACAGTCCTTTCCAAAATTACTGTGATGCAAATATTTTTATAGCTTTCCTAAACATGAAGTAACCAATTTTGAAGGAGTTAAAAAGAGTGTTACAAAAAAGGCACCTAACCCAAACAGGTGACTTTCAAAATGGGAGATTATCCACATTAAAACCAGCGAACATTTTTATATCCTTTTTTATTCATTAAAATCAATTCCATAACACCCATTTAACTTTAAAATCTGAACCACTTTTTGCTAAATTGCATTTGTTCCTAGCATCCAAAAATGATTGTATAGCATGTCCAGAAAAAAAAGAGGTAGAAATGAAAAAGGAAGAAAATGAAGAAAAATTTATTTCTCTGTGCTAGAGTCTGAAAGCAATACTTGGATCACTTAATTTTCAAGCAAAAAGTTACTTTTAAAATTGCCCCTAAAATGATAACTGAGGGATATTAACAAAGGAAATTAAACCATCTACGTTCCCTAGAATTAACAGTATTGTGATTGTAGAAAAAGTGTTAGAAAAAATAAAGATATATTAACTTCTATTTATATAATTAATGAATAAAGTATGAACAAATGTGTTATTTATAATAATTACTGTAAAAGTTGTCCTAACAACTCTACCCGCTAATTTTTCTTTCCAAAATTGCTATGATTAAAATAAATCTACTTACTACTTCCCTAAACATGGAGTAGCCAATTAAAAGTACGAAAAAAAAAGGCTTTTGCAAAAAAGGACACCTAACCCAAACAATGGTTTACTCAAAATGGGAGTGTATCCACATTAAAACAACAAACATTTTTATGTTTTTTTCATTAAAATCAATTCCATAAACCAATTTAACTTTAAAATCTGAACCACTTTATAGTACTAAATATATTTCAGTCGATCATCCAAAAATGATTGTATAACAAGAAGAAGAGAAGAAGTAGAAAGAAAAAAAATAAGGCCAGCAAAGAAGACGTAAACAGTAATAAAAGGAAGAAAAATTTATTTCTCTGTGCTAGAGTCTGAAAGCAATACTTGGATCACTTAATTTTCAAGCAAAAAGTTACTTTTAAAATTGCCCCTAAAATGATAACTGAGGGATATTAACAAAGGAAATTAAACCATCTACGTTCCCTAGAACTAACAGTATTGTGATTGTTTACAAATTGTTAGATTTTTTGGTTTGGTTTGGAGTGCTACGGTCTACTGTTTTGCACACGAGGGCTAACGAGACCACAAATTGTTAGAAAAAATAAAGATATATTAACTTCTATTTATATAATTAATGAATAAAGTATGAACAAATGTGTTATTTATAATAATTACTGTAAAAGTTGTCCTAACAACTCTACCCGCTAATTTTTCTTTCCAAAATTGCTATGATTAAAATAAATCTACTTACTACTTCCCTAAACATGGAGTAGCCAATTAAAAGTACGAAAAAAAAAGGCTTTTGCAAAAAAGACACAGACCAATGCAATGGTTTACTAGCTGGGAGTGTATCACATTAAAGAACAACAAAAAGTTATGTATATATTTTTTAAAACTCATTCCATTAAACCAATTTAGCTTTAAAATCTGAGCCACTTTATAGTACCAAATATATTTCAGTCGATCATCCACGGATGATTGTATAACAAGAAGAAGAGAAGAAGTAGAAAGAAAAAAAATAAGGCCAGCAAAGAAGACGTAAACAGTAATAAAAGGAAGAAAAGAAAGAAAAATTTCTCTGTGCCAGAGGGCGAGAACAATACTTGGATCACTTGATTTTAAAGCAAAAAGTTACTTTTAAAATTGCTCCCAAAATAATAACTGATGGATATTAACAAAGCAAATCAAATCATTCACGTTCCCTAGAATTAAGAGTAATGTGATTGTTTACAAATTGTTAGATTTTTTTGGTTTGGTTTGGAGTGCTACGGTCTACTGTTTTGCACACGAGGGCTAACGAGACCACAAATTGTTAGAAAAAATAAAGATATATTAACTTCTATTTATATAATTAATGAATTAAGTACGAACAAATGTGTTATTTATAATAAGAATAAAAAAGAATCGAATCGTATAGTGAGTGTAAAAAGTTGTCTTAACAACTGTACCCTCTTATTTTTCTTTCCAAAATTGCTATGATTAAAATAAATCTACTTACTACTTCCCTAAACATGGAGTAGCCAATTAAAAGTACGAAAAAAAGGCTCTTGCAAAAAAGACGCAGACCAATGCAATGGTTTACAAGCTGGGAGTGTATCACATTAAAGACCAACAAAAAAGTTATGTATATATTTTTTAAAACTCATTCCATTAAACCAATTTAGCTTTAAAATCTGAGCCACTTTATAGTACCAATTACATTTCAGTCGAGCATCCACGGATGATTGTATAACAAGAAGAAGAGAAGAAGTAGAAAGAGAAAAAAAAATCTCCCTGTGCCAGAGTCGGGAAACAGAGCTTGGATCACTTGAAATAAAAACCGAATCGGCGTAACAGGCGCATCACTAGAAACCAGAAGCTTTTCGCTCTTCTTCTCAAGAGAGGAGAAGATGCGAGTGAGTGTGGGGGCTGACATCTGGAGACGTGCCGCCGAAACGTCACTCAACACTGGGGTTGACAGGGCAGACTCGTGCCTTGTGAAAACTTTCATTAGGACCCTAAAAAACGGCAGGCTCCAGACTGGCGACACATCACTTAGATACCCTTACAGAAATTACTTGCCCTTTAACCGACGGGGGAAGCACTGTTTACCTGACACCCCCCATGAGATTTTCTTGGGTTTTTCTTCGGTTTCTCACGCTTTCGAAAGTCGGAATACGAAGAGGGGGATTCGAAGGGGTTTCGTAGAAAGTTTTGTTCATGAGAATTCGTTTTAATTCTCTACGCGTTTATCAATAGAATATTGATCAACTAGTTTTTAGATTTTTTTCATATTGTTTAATGGGTATAAGTGAGAATTAATCACAAATTTATGACTATTTTTGGATCTTAAGATGTGAAAAGGATTTTAGAATTTTATGATAAAAGGTAGATTAAAGAATTCTTCGATATCGATTATACAATTGATGGAAAATTAATCAGAATTCATTATCGTTTTTAACGAAGTAAAATTTTAAACTGGTTCTTCCTAATCAAGATTAATTTTAACCTTTAATTGATATTGTGTTATCTTGCACATTTCACCCCTAAATCAGTGGTAATGTTAATTACTGTTCCTAATCAGTGGTAGTCAACCTGTGTTTCTAGTCAACCTGTGTTTGGCCGAACGATGGTCGGTTGGTCAGGGTACTGGCCTTCGGTACCGGAATTCGTTTGTTCAAATCCCACTGTGTTCGTAGCTGTTCAAAATAGGCTTTAAGCTGTAGGTCCCGGTCTCATTAGCCCTCGTGTTGCAAAAAAGTAGACCATAGCATTCCACACCAAACCAACCTGTGTTTTATCGCCCATTTTGGAGCGTTCCAACTTTCCTAGTGGGCAGCTGGAGTTTTGTGCAATACTAGCTTCTGAATTTTGATTTTTTTTTTTAAATTTACCTAAGCATTTAAAAACACCGAATGGATTTTTTTTTTTTAAGAATTGTTTAAAAATATTGAAGATATTTTTATTTAAACTGAAGGTGCATGACTGGAAGAAAAGTTCTTGTGTCGAAAATATTGAAGTGGCTGATACAACTTGTCTAGAACATCTGTTAGAAATTAAATATAAAGGAAGTAGACACAAATTCGGTAACGGTTAATATGAATATTTATGGTAAATTAAAAAAAAAGCTTTTTTATATCGTAGAAAATTATATTAAATTTATTTATACCTTTTTTAATTTCATGTCTTGTGGAAATAGGCTTTATTGTTGATAATCCTGATATGATCAATGAAAGAAATTGTCTGAATATTTTCGAAAGAGGATATCTTTATTTTATCCTTAAAAAATTGAGGAAGTGTCCAGTATTTACATATTTTGCAGCATCAGTCTTAGGAACCTCCATGATAATTAAATTAATTAAAGTAATTCCATTAGACTTCATACTTCTACGTATGCTAAGTATAGAAAAAACGACAGAATTAACTGTAGTAAGATTTATGTAGATTTATTTTGTCACACTTATTTGGCAAGTATTTAATCATTATAGGCTTAACTTGTTGTATTTTTGCTTTAAAATTTTAAAGAGTAAAGTTATTTCCTTACATTGCAAATCATCATTACTGGGGAATTATTAAAAATTTTTATTGTTAACAAAGGTACAAAAGTGGTTGGTAGGTAGAAATAGATAGACTACTTTTGGCATGAGGAATTGAAGACTCCAATGATGTGCAGCAGGACATGTAAGTTTTTGTGATATATACACATGCACACATAGATTTAAAGGTGAACTTATTGTACCTTTGAACTATGTATACCTCTGTCTATCGATTTTTCAATGAATTCTGCTTTTTTTTTTTTTTTTTTTTTTTTTTGTCGAATTTGGTTTTATTTATAGACTACCTTGTAGCGTGTGAGAGTTTTTACAAATGAAGAAAGTTTCTACATCAGATAGTTGATAATGAATTATAAGATACTGTGTCTTATAAAGTATTTTGATTTGATATTTTTTTTGTGAACTTAATCATGATTTAATCCCCAATGATTTTTATCAGTAAATCAGATATATTTAAAATTCATTAATCCTACGCTCGTGGCTTTACTTCATATCTAAATAAGAGTAAATAATAAATGTTCGGATTGTCTACCCATTCTAACTATATCAGGTGTTGTTTAAACCACTGCTTTGATTAAAAAAACAGTTTTCACGCTAATTATTTTTTAAATGATAAATACCTTCTTTGTGCATGCATTTGCATTCTTATAACTATTACTTTTTTCTTGTTCCTATTTGTTAAACATCATGTCTTGAAGCACATTGAACATAACAGTGTCATGTTTATCGTATTTTTTGTTTGTTTTGCAATAATTTGTTTTTTGCAACTCAATCTCATGCTTTATGTATCCCAATTCAATGGTAGAGACAAGTACCTATACATTTACAGGTTAAAAATTACAATAAATAAATAGATAAATAAATAAACTAAAAAGGTAAAATAGTAGGTCCAAGGTACTGTATAGTGTTGTACTGTGGTCCCTCTTGCACTTTAATTATAAAACGCTCAGAAATTTAAGAATAGTTCATATAAAAATGACAGTAAAATTACATGTATTTAATAATAAAATGTAGTATCAAAACAATGCATAAGATAATTTTTTTACAATATAAATGAAAAAATTACAGTTAAACTTAAAAATAATTTTAAGATACAACAGTTTCTCCTTTAGTTTTCAATTCCATTTGCTAGGTACAAGCTTTTAATGGTTATTTCTCTAAGAAACTGCAAATCTAGGGAAATAAGGTAAAAAAATGTATATTTAATTGTTTTAAATAGTAAGGGAATTGCTACCGTCTCTTCCCTTGGTAGAGGGTCAAAAAGGGGCGATCTCTATGTGGGAGGTTCGAAACGGAAGAAATTGCCGTTCATCTCAGTCTGAAGTACATCCTTTTCCTATGCATCAACCTCTCATCCCGACCGCTTTAAGGTACTATATTTTTCTTGTAATTAGTCCCGTGCGTTTTCAGTTATTTACCTCTCCCTTACCGCAAAAGAGCTCCAGAGAGAAATGGCTCCGATGTACCGAGGCGCCAGCTAAATTTGGGAGAACAGTTTATATTTTGACAAAAGTCTGTAGAAAGCCATATCTGGTAGCTGATACTCGATTTGGGATTTTTACTTTCTCTATGTTTCTTTGATTACTAAAGTAAAATTACTTTTTAGATTAAGTGACAAAAATGGGACATCTCTATATAGATAAATAACGATATTTCGCTATTTCCTGTATATTGTAACTGTTTGTATGTTTGCTTTAATGATTTAATTATTCTATTTATGTAACATGCTTCCGGATTCACGAGTGTCATGCACTCTCTGAGGTTATTTTATGAATGTGTTCCATCTGTTATTTCTTCTTAATGCAATATAATTTTGAGGTAATTATCCCTCCCTTACTATAAAAGAGCCCCAAAGAGAAAGCTAAATTTGTTAGCGTCGCTTGTATTCATTATAAATCCTTCTTTATAAATACTTTACAAAACTCACTCCTTGGAGATGTCTTGTACTTTGACCAAAGATATGACCGATGGAAACAGGTTTACCAAAAGATAAATTGAATAGAGAAAATTTTAGAAGCAGCTAATCTACCAGCTTGAATAAAAATGCAAACAACAGCTTGTCAAGGTGGTGCTAACCGTGTAGCTTTATGGTGTGTTGCATGAAGAAATGAGACCCTGTGTATATAATGCAGGCATCATCGTTCTCTCTCCCTCCCACCCACCCCTTATTCACTTGACACACACACACACACACACACACACATATATATATATGTGTGTGTGTGTATAGATGTATGTATATTTATATATATGTGTATATATATATGTATATATATACATATACATATACATATACATATGTATATGTATATATATATATATATATATATATATATATATATATATATATATACATATATATAGACTCAGCCTTCTTCCATTTAGTGGGTAGATATATTGAGGACCAAGTAAGTTTGAGAGTTAAACACTGGGGGTAGTGCGTTCCAAACCGAGACATAGGTTTGACAGCCTAGTGTGTATCTCCTTTTTATTTGGAAATTTCCTAAATTGTCCACTAGGGCCATGTAGGTTTATAATTGGCCAGGCCCCTTCTCTGAGGGCGTAAGCTGTAAGTGAGTCAATTTAGGTTTATAAAAAGGGGAATGTATAAAATTTATATATTTTTATATTTTAATATATATATATATATATATTTATATATATATATATATATATATATATATATATATATATATATAAACTTTAAACTGTAAATGTAAAGCTTCGAGATAAAAGTTTGGTATTTCATATAAGATGAGGAGGTTTAAGCATATTTTAAATCAGTTTAAACAGGAGTTGAAATATCACGAATGAAAAACAAGTAACAGTTTATACTTTTGGTAAATTTTCATGTAGGAATTTATAGGCTATTACTTCTACATTTTTATCCTTAAGGGAACAATATTTTTTAATATATATAACTGTTTTTTTTCTACTTTTTATATGCGCCACAGTCTACATTTTGCAACACAGGGGCATATGAAATGTGAATTGTGTCTTTAAGATGATTTTATTCTGATTGCCTACAAATACCTAAACCAGTAGCAAGATTTAAACTCAAATACTCAGTATAGGCAACGCTCTGCCAGATCAGAAATCGGCAAGTTTATAAACTGCCCTAAAGCACTCATTTAATATTTAAGTAAATAAGATAGTGAGATTAGGATAGATAAGAACCTTATAACCTACGTATTCACAAAACGTATGAAGACCGTATTTTTTAAAGATCTGTTAAAAACAACAGAGATTTTACGGGACGTGTCACTTTTTTTTCTGGTTCTGTAATCTGGTTCACTCTCGAATCTCTGAATATTGAGGTCAAAATATATATGTATACTATAAAGTGAAACCTGGTTTAGGAACTCTCAAGCTGGTTTAGGAAATCTCCTTGAGGTCTCAGATACATCTCAGGTTATCCTAATTCTTGAGGATTAACCCTAATATAAATGTTACTTAGTAATTGTTCTAAACTTTAAATTGATGCGGGTAAAAAGCATACCAAAATACCATAGTTGTAATATAATAGGATATTTAATACAAGCGTATAGTCCAAAGCGGAGTTTCTTTGAAGGTTAGGATTTCCAAATTTTAGGGTACTAGAATAGAAATGTATTTAATTCTGTAGTCACTTACATTTAATATGTCTAGAAAAATATCATATTATGTAGTAATAAGGCATTCAACACTCTTTTATTATCCTACTAGGTCGTTCTCCATTTTTTTTTATCGAATAGTGATATCATCAGAAGTATTGAACACTTCCACGAATCCTATCAACAGCTATCAGTTATTTCGATTTGCACAGCTGTTTTAACCAAATAATTCAATAAAACACTATCTGCGAGACCCGGGGTCAGGCCGGGAGGGGTTGACAGCGTATCAGATGATTATGGCGACGACGAATGAGGATGATGTATCACGTAATGAGGACGTTGATAGGTCGTAGATAAAGGCGCGGATTTGGTCTAACATGTGGAAATCTTTTGTAGAAGAACTGCTGATGAATTGCTCAATAATGAGATCTCGGAATTTTATGGAGTGTTTATGCGTTTGATTATCTTCATCTCCCGAGTACGATATTTATGTTTAATAGACCGAAAATTGAATGAATGTTTTGCCCAAATAGGGTGCTGCAGCTTTTTAGGTTGTTAATGAATGTTAACTTAGTATGATAAACACAGAGCTCCATTTGGAGTTAAGGCCAGATTAATGTACATGGTGAGAATATTTATTTGAACTATTTATAAATATACATAATATAAACATCCGCTCCTAAAAGAGAATTAAAGATGAATGGTGAAAGATTTAAAGTAAAATAACTAGAATTGAGTCTAAACATTACACAAGAGAACGATTAAAGCTTCTTTCATGAACATTAAGAATTATTGGTTTAAATTTAATATAAATTTTTCTACAGTGGATTAAATTTTAAGTATGGTTATTTTTTCAGCACATCTTTTTCATACTATATTTTTGATGCCATTTTAGTTAGTAATTTCGGCGAACTTCAACGGAATTCAATCGAAAAAATGGCAATACAAAAATAATGTCAATGAACTTCTCTGATTTATAAGAAAACATTATTTAAAACATTTTGAATCTTAAATAAGGAGAGTATTAGAACTCCATATAAAAAAAACTGTGCAACTTTGTTCTAGATGATTTGTAGCATACCGTTACAACATGCTAACAAAAGGTTCATACAGTCATATTTCATAGGTTATTTAAACTTGATTATAACTTCAGCAATACTTCATTCACCTTGCTACGAATTAAGTTTTGAAATTTGGAACCTTAATACCATTGAGCATTTGCAAAGTAAAATCAAAATAAGTTTCCGATACTACTGAGTATTTCTTATTATTATACTTCCTGTCTAATGTCTGAGATGTAAAAAATTTTATCCCCTTTTCTCTTAAATTTGGATAGTTTATTAGAGATTACGATTTTTGGATTTTGGATAGTTTTATCCCATATTGCATTACATTGAGTAAACAACAGTCCGTCTATTCAAGATTACTTTCTTAGAGCTTTTGCATTCAGAAGAAACTCACATTTATATCGGGCTGGAATTAATCCAGAAAAGTTTGAGAGGAATGAGGGCCGAATAGGTAGGAAGCTACTCTTCGGTACCGGAGGTCGTGGGTTTGTGACATGGATGTTCGTAGCTATTTGGAATCGGCTTTAAGCAGTACGATCTTATCTTATTAGGCCTGGTATAGGAAAAAAAAGTAAACCGTCACATTATAACCAAATAACTCATGTACGCCACCCAAAGAATTAAAAGAAAAAGAACTCGTTTTTTGTTGAAAAGAATTCTTGTGGAAAATAGTTCCACTGCAATAAATTACAGGGACCTGATCTCAACTAAATGCTAATACTTTTGGTTTTACACAGTGTACAGTTTCTGAATACCTCTACTGATGTTCATAGAATACAGAGCGAATTAGAGGTTGTACTGAAAGTAAGTGCTTTACCACTTATATTATGGTCTTTACTTCTCTATCTTTCCAGTTCATATCCCCCCAAAAAACAAATAATTATTGTATGTTATAAATAAATAGTTATCCATCAGCTTATAAGCCCTCTTTTCAATACGGAAGATCATTTTACATATACGTACATCTTCGCCGAATCAGTAGGGCAATGAAACAAAATAAGTGCGTTTCCCGCATTTGTAACTCAGATATATGTATAGTAGATATTATAGATTGATTACTTGGAAGGCGACCTTAAAATTTTTCCTCCACAAAGAAAAAGCGTATACATATGATTTATTACCTTGGTACACATATGATTTATTACCTATGATTTTTTACCTTGGTACACCAACGGCAATGTAAAACTGAGTTAGAAAGAATGAAATCTAGCTTCATATGAACAAGAAATCACTGACATTTAAAGAAAACAAGAGCAATCTGTACAGCAAGGGAAAATATATAAATATTTTTAATACAGACATTTTTTTACTATATATTTCTACTCTAAGTTTTACTTGAATTAGCTGATAAATTCTAAAATCATCTGTAGCTTCTCACATTATAAAATCCCATTCAATACCCTTCAGGCATTGTTTCCTTTAAAAAATGAGAAATTAATCTGAATTTGTTTTATTGCAAGAAACATAAAGTAAGTATTGATAATATGTTTAAAATTAAATAATATAGCTTAAAATATTTTTTTGAATTTTGTCTAAAATATTATTTTGAGAAACTTTACAAGCCTTATTTTGCACCATTTTTTTGTAATTACTGTGAATATTTTTTTATAGACTTATCAAAGGATCTTTTGAACTGTGACCTTATGAACACTGCCACATAAAGGCTTTGTCGGAACTGCTTCTATTAACTGCGTGATTCTAACCTTGAGTATGCAAATCGTTGGAAGACGTTACTAATGATATGCAAATTGAGACTAACTGTACCGAAAGAGAAACCGCCATTAGAGAATGTTAAGCTTTAGTATACGGCCATATGATTATTCTCAAAGCTACATTCTGCCTAAATCATTACAGACTGGGGAATGTTCATTGTAAATTTTAATTAATTTTAATTTCAAAAAATATAAAGTTAATAATTAGGAGTCTTAACATTTCTTTTCATTTGGTTTGTATTTGTGAACACTATAGTCATATTTTGCTACCTAAAGGTTAGTACGAAAAGACCTATTATTTACATTCTATTTCAAAAGTTAATAGCATTCATTTGAAATAAGGGGCCCCAGGATTCAATCTGAAATCCACTGTCAAAATCTTTCAAAAATTGTTGGTCTTGTGTTTTGAATTGTTGAATTTTGAAATGAATGTGCAAAAAAGATCTTGAAGTATCGATTTTTGAGGTACATTAAAAGATACGGGTAATATTTTCTCCAAAGTTTTGGAAAATGGAAATTATCCATATCTTATAATTTTAAACTTTATCGTAAGTCAACTTGATAACGTATATGATGTGCATCACTTAATGCTGTTCACCAGTCCGGGTGTAGACATAAAAAACTTAGATTCTCAAAATTAGTACATATTTTGGTTACCTTTTTGATTCAAGATCTTCTTAAAGCATACTTTATCAGGTTTTTACTAGTTTGCAAGACATCCAATTTCTTTTATGTTTAAAGGAATAGGTAAAAGTTAAAGAAAGTTTTCGTGTCATTTAGAGAGTATATTTGGATTTGATGGTCTTCTCTGTGTAGATTAAGGACCTTTATCAGATAACGGCATAAAACTATCAAATTATTTTTTGGCAGTGTGAAATGAAAAACCATTTGTTATATATACAAGAAAATGGTACCATATCCAATTTAGATTAAACTATTTAGAGAGGCTAGTGATATCAGAAGTAAATTGATCTTTACTCAGTTCTTTATCTATATGCATACATATATAATATATATATATATATAAATATATATATATATATATATATATATATATATATATATATATATTATATATATATATATATATATATATATATATATATATGTATATATATACATATATATATATATATATATACATATATATACATATATATATTACATATGTATATATGCATATATATATATATATATATATATATATATATATATATATATATATATATATATATATATATATATATATATATATATATATATATATATATATATATATATATATATATATATATATATATATATAATGCATATATAAATGCATGTGAAATCTTTCTTATTTAAAGGGAAAATAATGAATAAAAACTACAAATGATGCAGTAAAATTTTCCAAAAATATAAAAATACATAGAAATTAGAATAAGAGAAAAATAAAATGGATAGATAATATTTAATAATTCAGGAAAACAAAATTAACAGATGAATTAAGATATAAACGAGTAAAATATAAATTAAAGAAGTAAAGATTTAGAATTTTTAACTGTAACATAGTTTCTCTGTAAGTCAAGGTTTAATATTCCGCAGCCTTTATTGTAACTACATTTATAACTACTAAAGAATTCTTATACTTATTTATTGTTTATCGAAAAAGGGAGGAAGGAGTATAGAATTATTAAAAATTAATAGTTAATTTTGTAGAAAATTTCAGGTTTTAACAGAGACCATTTACGTTTTTTTTTTCGTATTTTCTTGCCAAAGCGATATTGAAAAGTTATAGCTAATCTGTAACTTATATATAGCAAAATATAGATTATCAGTTATCTGTATTATAGAATCTTAATTTTATTAGTGTGAGTTTTGTTTATTTACAGAAACAACCAAAATTAACATGAGGGATTGCTAATGGATGAAATAAAAATGAAGACCGGTCTATAGATTCTTTGGAATTTGTGCTTTTTTCATATGTCATGGAACTGACAGTTAAGTTAAACGTAAATTTCTGTCTCGGTAGATTTACATTCCTGGCTCACTTTTGTAAACAATGAGGTAAAAAAATTAGATGTTATCATAGTACTAAATGCAAAATTTTGATATTTTACAGCTAATCGATTTTGATTTATGTGCACCCAACAAATAATTTCAATATAACGTATATGTTTGCTTGTTATATTGAAATTTTTGTAATGTAGAACTCAGACTGAAGTTAGAAAAAAAAAGAGCATAGATGATGTTATAATAATATGAAACATAAATTTTCAATATTTTTACCGGTAATCCTTTTTTATCTATTCCCCTCATAGGATTAATATAGTTATACTGAAATTATATCTAGATCAAATTAAAATAAAAAGATAAAGAGTGTATCTAGATGTGATCACAGTTTCAATATAAAATTTTTATCTTCTACGACTAAGCCTTTTTCAGTGAAGCAGCATAATTACTTGTTATATTGAAAGTTTTCATTACATAGAATTTAGAATGCAACAAAAGGGAAAGAAGCAAGACTAGACATTATAACAGTCCTACAAAATACTTTTGACTAGTAATTTTTGAATTATGGATATACTTCTAATAGTTATTTAACATTTCAGAATCCCAAATTTTCCTAATGCAAGGGGTAGTAACACTTAAAATGTTAAAAATCCGCCAATCAGTCAACCCTAACCAAAACATTTTAGGTGAAATCTAAGCCCTGGAATTTATTATCATTACAATACTTCTTTTTATTTTGCACAAGAAAGGAAAAACAGTGACTAAATATAAATAGGAATCTGTTCAATTTAGTAACTAAAGTTTCGGAAACACAATTATAGGGATTAATCATTGTTTTAAAAAAGAAAGTAATAAATAGTTTCATATAAACAACTTTGCGGCGATGTTTTTTAATAGAAGGTTAGGTGCTTGAAGTCCACTTAAATTCTTTATTTAATTACCCACGTACAAAAGCTATTAATGAAAGTTTAGGATTTTTAACATTTAATAAATATCGACGTTTTAATTAACCCTAAAACATTATTTTAGAAACGTTAAAAAAACATTTTTAGGTGGGAATATTTTAATAAATCAAGGGGATAACATTGGATCATTCAAGTGGTATTAAAAAAAAACGCTATGAGAAGAAAAGCAGCTTTTTCTTTTCAGTAATACTTTTTAATTATGTTACTATTATATGTCGTATTACATACATTTTACATACATACTATTATATACTATTATACTATTACACTATTATACTATTATACTATTATATACTATTATACTATTATACATTTATATACAATAGACTTCAAGGGTTTGAAGTGATGCATATTAAGATATTTTCTCCTGACCCTTTTATTACATAAGAATATTCTCAGTAGTATACAGTCTATGGTTTCCCCTGCCTTGAAAAAACTATTACCTTGTAAACGTAAAGCTGATGAAAACATTGTAAATAAATATAATTGGAAACAAATACATAACTGACAAGCTTTTGTTTAAAAGGGCATAGTGATTTTTAAATTTTATTAAATTATAAAGAAATTAGTCTACTTTTAAAACATCTTCAAAAGAATAAACTATTCCTTTGTAATTTTTTAATGTAGTTTGATCTAGATACATCATTATCATGAAGTAAAACCAAACTTTTAAGGCAATTAAATGCTAACTTAAATAAAATTCATAAAAATAGAACAAAAAATAGGCTTATTGTACTGATTAAAAGTATTAGTTTTGCAGATTTTTAAGGCTTAATTTTTTTCATGTTTCTATGAGTTATACGCCATGTTTTAATTTTTATTTATACATGATTACTTTAATCATGATTAACTTCATTTTTTGCATGTTTCTATGAGTTATACACCATGTTTAAATTTTTATTTGTACATGATTACTTTAATCATGATTAACTTAATTTTTTTTTCATGTTTCCATGAGTTATACGCCATGTTTTAATTTTTATTTGTACATGATTACTTTAATCATGATTAACTTAATTTTTTTCATGTTTCTATGAGTTATACGCCATGTTTTAATTTTTATTTGTACATGATTACTTTAATCATGATTAACTTAATTTTTTCATGTTTCTATGAGTTATACTCCATGTTTAAATTTTTATTTGTACATGATTAATGTCAGTCAATTTTTCACTTCAGGTAAAGCAATTGTTTTGACACTATTTTTTTAATTACCTCCTGTAGTTTTCCAGCAATTAGAATATGATTATAGATTAAATTTTGGGTCATTATGACCAAAGCTGGGACACACTGTCAAATAATGTGAATATTCCTCAGTGTTTTCATTGTTAAAGTTGTAATACAAAGCACAATTTTATTAAAGCTGTAGGGTCAACACTAAACCAACACATCCCTGCATATGACATAAAAATAGATAAAAATAGCTCTGATATAGGTGGGAATATTTTATATAGTCAAGGGAAAAATATTGGTTCATTCAAGTTGCATTAAAAAAACAACACCAAGGGGAGAAGACAAACAATTTTTTGTTTTCAGAAATACTTTTTAATTACGTTACTATTATATGTCGTATTAACTGCATTTGTATACAATAGATGTCATAGGTTTGAGATGATGTATATTAAGATAATTTCTTACTGACTGACCCTTTAATTACGGAAGAATACTCTCAGTTTTATTCAGTCTATAGAATCCCCTACTTAGAAAAAAATAATACCTAATAAGCGTAAAGAGTATGAAAAAATTATAAATAAATATAATTGGAAACAAATACATAATTGACAAGCTTTTGTTTAAAAGGGCATAGTGATTTTTAAATTTTATTAAATTATAAAGAAATTAGTCTACTTTAGAAAAACATCTTCAAAAGAATATACTAACCCTTTGTAATTTTTTTTGTGTAGTTTGGTCTATATACATTGTCATGAAGTAAAACCAAAATTTTTCTTTACGACAATTAAAGGCTAACTTAAGTGAAATTGATAAAAATAGAACAAAAAATAGGTTCATTGTACTGATTAAAAGTATTAAATTTGCATATTTTTAATATTTAATTTTTTTATGTTTCTATGAGTTATACGCCATGTTTTAATTTTTATTTGTACATGATTAATTTAATCATGATTAACTTAATTTTATTTCAAATTTCTATGAGTTATACGCCATGTTTAAATTTTTATTTGTACATGATTAATTTAGTCATGATTAACTTCATTTTTTGCAAGTTTCTATGAGTTATACACCATGTTTAAATTTTTATTTGTACATGATTACTTTAATCATGATTAACTTAATTTTTTTTGCATGTTTCTATGAGTTATACGCCATGTTTAAATTTTTATTTGTACATGATTAATGTTAGTCACTTTTTCACTTCAGGTAAAGCAATTGTTTTGACACTATTTTTTTAATTACCTCCTGTAGTTTTCCATCAATTAGAATCGGATTATAGATTAAATTTTGGGTCGTTATGACCAAAGCTGGGTCACACTGTCAAATAATGTGAATATTCCTCAGTGGTTTCATTGTTAAAGTTGTAGTACAAAGCACAATTTTATTAAAGCTATAGGGTCAACACTAAACCAACACATCCCTGCATAAGACATAAAAATAGATAAAAATAGCTCTGATTTAGGTGGGAATATTTTATTAAGTCAAGGGAAAAATATTAGTTCATTCAAGTTGCATTAAAAAAACAACACCAAGGGGAAAAGACAAACAATTTTTTGTTTTCAGTAATACTTTTTAATTAGGTTACTATTATATGTCGAATTAACTGCATTTATATACAATAGATGTCATAGGTTTGAGATGATGTATATTAAGATAATTTCTTACTGACTGACTCTTTAATTACGGAAGAATACCCTCAGTTTTATTCAATCTATAGAATCTCCTACTTAGAAAAAAATAATACCTAATAAGAGTAAAGAGTATGAAAAAATTATAAATAAATATAATTGGAAACAAATACATAATTGACAAGTTTTTCTTTAAAAGGGAATATTGATTTTTAAATTTTATTAAATTATAAATACATTGTCATGAAGTGAAACCAAAATTTTTCTTTATAACAATTAAAGGCTAAATTAAGTGAAATTGATAAAAATAGAACAAAAAATAGGCTCACTGTACTCATTAAAAGTATTAAATTTGCATATTTTTAATATTTAACTAGTCCCTTAGTGGAAATTCTCTTAAGAACAAGAAGTCTTTTATCTGAGTTTCAAGATATACGCTCTGATATTTTGCTGTGGTTACACTTTCAAAACTGCAACTTCATTTTAACACTTCTTTTGATTCTTTGCTTAAAGCACTTCAGGTTTGTAAATCAGATTTAGCAGTTTCTTTACAGGATTAACCATTATTGTAACTTTGATGACATACTTCTGTAATGTAAGTTATGTAAGTTATCTGTTTGTAAATGCATATTTAACTAACACATTTAAATAAGACATTTTCGTGTACTTTTTAAACCAATTGTACTAATGCGTAACATATACGTATACTTAATAGCTGTCACTGTCTAAATTTTAAAGGAGAAATTTTTTATACTTTATAGTTAGTTTTTCTGAGCAAAATGCATGATGCATTTTAAACTATATTCATTTATAATTTGTCTTTTAATAGGAACCAACTTGAATTTTCAGAATCAATTAATAAGTCATAAAGTACCTTTAGTACCTCAGATTAAAGTTTGACAATTAAGTTTTCAAAAATAAATTTCTATATTAATATTTCTAGCTACGAGAAGTAACTAGTTTTTGTATCTAGAAAGAATTATATCGTTTATATTTAGTCATTTAACAGCGTCTTCTAGTTTCTATCATTACTTAAAATATTTCCGCATGTTTGTATTTATAGCTAGGAAAGAAATCAACTGCTTCTTTATAGCCATTACCTGGGGAATCAACAAAATATGCAACTTATTTTTCTTATAATGTACCATACATTTACTATATATATGATTCAAAAATGGTAATTAATAATGGGTAATATTTAGAGTCCTATATTTCTCCAAGTAAAATTTCTACTTACAGCCACTGCTCATTCCTACACCAATCAACCAATATCTGCTTTGCTCTTTATCGAGTTCCAAAATCTCTTGGTATCTAACTCATTCGTAATCGAGTATTTTTTCGAATTTTTGATTCAAAATATGGAACTTTTTAATTCGCGAATTAATATAATTAATATATGGGATACCTAGAACATGAAAATGCAAAATATTTTTTGTTAGTGAGAAGTTTTTTGCTTCAACTACTAATGATGGTATTGTAATATCCCAGTAACTTATTTCCAGTTATTCTTGTTATGTAACCAAGTTTTAAACTTAAAAGAACAGGTAATGAAAAATTTATCACTTCTATTGATTGAGATATTGAAGAAGACTATTTACATAAAAGAAATATTAAATATGCATAGAAGTTTGGAAAAGGCAATTTTTTTCTTCAGTTTCGAACAATACAGCACAAATAAAAAATCGAAAATATAACATGCGATATGGACCAAGAAAGGATTAAAACATTATTAGTTTAAAACTTTTTCATTTTTATTTTAAGTCTGTTACCATCTATTACAATTAAATTATATTTATTTTTTCATTTAAGGTTGTTTTTGTTGTTGTCTTACGCCACTTGGTCAAACCAAGCCCGATTGAGTCACTCGTATTAAGGCAAAGGAGTGCGCCTTTCGTTTTTAACGAGCACCACAAGGATGAAAGTACGACTTTTGCTGAAGTAGGTCCTCGTAATTTTGAAGCAGTTATCAAGCAAAAGGCCCATAGGCTTGGCCTGCCACAACCAGAGATATTGATTGAGAACTTGGAGGACATTGTGACCACGAACATTTTTTACTTGCCCCACTCACCTTTAACGAACACGGTTGATCTTAGGACGGCTCGGCCGAACGATGGCCGAATGGTTAGGGTGTTGGCCTTCGGAACCGGAGTTCGTGGGTCCCACTGTGACATGGATATTCGTAGCTGTTTGGAATCGGCTTTAAGCAGTATGGTCATTCGTGTTTCAAAAAGTAGACCGTAGCTCTCCAAACCAACCAACCAACCAACTTATGCCGGTTCGGGCTCCGAACCCACCACTGTCCAGTTACGAGAGATATGCAGTTGCCGACTGAGATACCACGGCTCGAATTTAAGATAAAAGTGTTAAATTTAAAAATAAGGTTTTTCTATAACGTATAGATAAATCTGTACAAGAAATTAGAAATAACAAGTAACTTATGTTTTATATACAGATATATAAGACATTGTCAAATTTAAAAGTTTAGCAAAAGCAGTTTCAGTTCTTTTCAAAATTTGAAAATATGTTTATGTGGGACATAAAAATTAAAACTTTTTCATTTTTATTTTAACATTTTTAAAAATCTAATTACGATGATGATTTTTTTTTAACTTTAAAATTTTTTTTTTATTTTTTTAATAATGATAAACCAAAAGTATTTTTCCCAAAAAATTTAATTAATAATCAAGTAATAATTTTTATTGACCAAATTAATTTTTTATAACTTTTTGAAAAGTAGGTCCTCGTAATTTTCTTATTCAAAAAAAAGAAATTCAATATAATTTGAAATTTTTTAAATTTTAAATGCAAGTCATACAGTTTTAATGAAACCTTATGCTTGAATACATTTTGAAGATCTTCAACCTCGTTGAATCAGTCAAGAGCCTTATATCTATTCAGGATTTAACTTGTTCTAGGATGTTGGTATTACTTATTATTTGGTGTATTATAACTTTTTTTATACGAAAAAAATATGTCAAATTTAAAAGTTTATCACTATACGTGTCAGTAAAATTTTTCATAAAATTTAGTTTTTGTGGTACATGAAAATTAATATAGAGTCTGGTTTAACATTCATTGAAAAATAAGAAAAGATTTTGATGGAAAACTGATAATATTTTTAAAAATATTTAAAAATGTTTTAAGTTCTTTTAATTAAATTTAATTAAATGGTCACTTCAAACAGTATTTATTTTTCTAAATATATGTTAAATTGAATTATAGAATACAAAACCAAGAAAATGTTTACTGCAATACTTAAAGTTTAGAAAAACAATATGTAAAAAAGTTCCTCGTCCACATAAATGATGTTAACTAACACAAACATTTTTTTCTTGCCCGAAAATTTTCCTTCTTTTCTTTATTACAGGTATAATTTCCTTATTTATTCAAAGGGGAAACGAATTATAAGATAGCAGGTAACGCGATATATTATCAATTTGTTAATTGCAAAAAACTGACATCATGTTACCCATTGTTCTTTACTTGTTTTTGTCTTACGTAGTGTTTAAGTTATTTATTTTTTCATAGGTGGCAACACCAGTGTTTGCTTATAAAGACTGAAGATAAGAATAAATTTAAATATAATGTATGAGGCTTGTAATTGTTTTCTTTAGAAATAGTTTTTTTTGTTTTAATTTAGTAAACCTCCATCAGCTTCTTTACAATAAGAATTTTTTTCTCAGAAATCAATAAAAAAAAAGGAGTATGAGACATGATAATTATGTAGACAGATATGCTTGACAGTTACTCAAAATGTTGAGTTATAAGGCGTCACATACTTAAGCTTTATATAAATATGTTATAAAAGAGAAATTATTATATAAAACCTAAATTACAGACCTAAATATTATTGTGGATACCAAATTTTTAAAAATCAAATATATATTTATATAGTTTTCGTGTATCATTAAAACTTTCCTTATGTATATTATTCAAAATTTCTTGATATAGCATGTAAGATTTTAGTTCATTTTAATTTTGTTACATTTTAGGATATATGATTAGAATATCAAAGATTTTATGCAGCAGGAATTGTTTGAATCATGCACAAAAACTATAGATGTATTTAGGATTTTTAAAATTTTAAATCAGTCAAAAATTATTTTGATTAAATCTAGATGAATTTAATGCTGATTTTTTTCTTGGAGGAGGAAAAGAAATTTACTGAATTAGTATTAATTATTTAATTATCATCAGATGGTTTATTCATTAAGGGTATATCTTATTAAGACAACTTTAAGGGGTATGTGACTCCTTAAAGCGCCCTCAAGAATCTGAAAGAGTATTTTAATAAATTCTCAGTTAAATTTCAAATCCTGTTCCGGAAATTTAATGTTATAGTCCTTCCAGGTCGGATATCCATTACAATATACATAAATTTAAAATGGATATTTTTTAAACTCATTGACTGCAAAGAGTTAAAATAGTCCCTGGATAGAGGAAATATTATCTTTATGACATCTTTCCGTATTTTTCGTTGAATAACAGTTAACATATGTTTATAGTTTGCTTTTGTGAAAATGGCATCATGCTCTGATCTGCAAAAAAATGAGTAGGTTTTGTTTTTTTTATAAAGATTTTATGAATAATGTCTCCTAATACGTAAAATATTTTTTATGAATTTTTTGTAAGTTAATAAAATCATTGGAAATAGTTTTATTGTTTTACTATGGAAATGTGGTCCAGGTGGTTGCGATTTTTTAAGTAGTAGAATTATTAAAGCATTTCTTATCGGATCTACTTTTGACGTTTATATCATTTTTGAAGTAGTAAAAAGCTCGTAGTAGGAAGAAATGTTTACTTTTAATTTTTAGGAAAATAAAATCCGAAAAGATTTAAAAGAAGTTTTATACTGTATTATTAGTGCTGAATTATCAGGCATTGTAGAACTAGATTACGAAACCTATGGCTTTATTGATGTTGATAATAAATATTCACCAAAAGATAAAATTTGTTAAAATACTTAGAAATATCTTTCGGTAATTAGTTTAAGCTTAAAATTATATAACACTACATGCTGTCTTATTAAGATATAAGTGCTGCTTTTTTTTCATCTGAAAGTTCTGATTAGTATTTTTAAGAATCAGAAGAAAATTTCTGGTTAGGAATTTGAAATATCATTTCTCATTAGAACCAAAAATGATATTAGTTGGAAACGAAAATAATTTATCCCAGAACATTTAGAATAATCTAGTGTACTAACGTATGAAAAATTCCCCTTTTTATTCTTTTTAAAGAACACTTGATTGAATATTAAATACAAAATTACGAAAAGAAATACGTATGCTATCTAAAATGTAATTTTTTTATACCTGTATGTGAAGCAGAAGTGTATATTTTTACATACTTTTATTTAGCATTCTATTGCAGCAAATTTTTAAGCATTACAATATACTGAATTTTTTTTCTTTTTTTTTAAATTAAGGACCGTTTGCCAAAAATTGATGTCAGTTATGGAGCTACTCGATTTAAAATTTACGGTTTTATTGGTAAAACCGAAATCGATGACAGCTGTGCATCTTTAATTAATTTTTTTTAATTCCATATGAAATAGTGTATTACTCACCTATTTTAGTGTATGAAAACATGAATATGCTGTGGGAAAATGTGTATTACTGCTCAAATATCTTCTATTATAAAATACTAAAAGAATTACTTTTAGACAATTATATAGGGACATAGCTTCTTTTTCTCGATCTTTATATCCATTAAAATATATATAAATTTTAAATTTATATATATATTAATATTATCGTTATAATTTTATCGTTAGTTTTTAAACTCATTGATTACAAAGCGTTAAAGTAGTCCATGGATAGATGAAATACTGTTCTTATATTCTATATAAAAAAAAGAAGTTCCAAAACCATGGTAACTCAGTTGGAAAAGACAGCGATATTGTAACCGGAGGATTGAGGAATTGAGACTCTAGTCAAGCAAAGATCTGCCATGTTTATTAATGGCTACGTGGTCACGTAAAATAGATTTCTGATAATATATCCTTCAATCTCTGGAAACAATGGCAACCTAACTTTTTAGGAGAAGACTCATATGACTTCTAAGTGAACACGACTTCAAACAATAGAAATTCCAAGTCCGGGTATTTTACATTTACAACCTCATTGTCCATTTCAATGGATAATTGCCTATTTTCTTATAAAAATAATTTTTTCTTAATTTTAAAGTTAGGCAGGACGATATAACTGCCGACTTTATTCATTAACTGCTAAAAATGATACCTTTGCCAGTCAATTTCAGACGAGAGAATGATCATGAAAACACGTAATGGAAAAGAGTTGGACCCCAGAGTGAGACGGAGACGAAATCTTTCCCAGAGAAAGTAGCGAATCTAACAATAAAAGTAACTTAGATCGAATGAAAAATCTGAGACATTTGCCAGAGACAGCTGGCAAATGCAGTGAGTGAACAGAAAATTTACATTTATTGCATAGAAAGCTTTGGGAAATGGGTTGGAAGTCGTGGACGCTCCTTTAATTACAATATTTTGTGTCTGGGAAAATAGATTTGAAGGAAATTGAATGGGAGATATGAGAATTTTTTGTGAGATATTAAAGTGAAATAATTTTGATATATTACATACATAGACAATCATAAATTTATATACGTGTGTGTAAATTATTTAAACGTCTTTTATCTCACTTGGATTTTCTCATATTTTATATCTATTATATATATATATATATATATATATATATATATATATATATATATATATATATATATATATATATATATATATGTGTGTGTGTGTGTGTGTGTGTGTGTGTGTGTATATGTATATGTATGTATGTATGTATGTATGTATGTATATATTTTTTACTTTAATTTATTCAGGTTATATGTATATATAAAATATTCTCAACATTATAACTAATGTTTGCTGTGTACACACTGTTCATATTTTTAAAACAATGATTTCGAAATTTATAAAAAAATAATTATTTTATATCACTCAGGATTGAGAAACTTTTCACTAGAAATCCTGAGATATACTAAATACCTGTCAGATCATTTTCTCTTTCAAGTCCTTCACTTACTAAATAATGGACAGCCATTTGTTCGTGAAGGAAACAGCTCTTTTTTAAAATTTTTAAACTTTTGAAAGGATTTTTTTTAAAATTATTATTATGTCAGCTATTTTCAGCTAAGATAAACATAATCCAAGTTTGATGCTATTGTATCAAGACTTATTTTAGTTAATAAAATTTGACTATTCATAATAGTATTGTTTTATTTTTAAATGTTTTGTGGTATTTTTACATCCTTGTACGAAGAAAATTGTTTTTGACGAATATAATTCATAATTTTTCTAACATGCGATAGGATTATTTTATAAATTGTTGAATATTATAAGCTAATCAATGAATTAAAAAAATCATTGATTTAAGATATCTACAGTAAAAATGTACTTCCTCGAAATATAATAATTCACATTTATAAACTTTTAAATGTTCTATATATAGTTTGTAAATACTACTTAATTTTTTTAACAATAACATGATATTTAACGTGTATAATGTTTTATTAAACTATAATTTGTCCTATCATATATGTATGAGAGTGAGTGCAATTACTAATTATATTACTTGCCGCTTCGTATGAATTAGTCCCAATTATTTTTAATTGCCCTGGCTTAATGGGCAATGGACATATCTAAGTAATTTTAAGAGTTATTTGCTGTCGTACCATTGAAACAACTGCGACGTTGTTGGTGGAACTTTATTTTAGACTAAGAAAATATACATGTTTCTCTAATAAGAGCTAAGCATCGAATGATGACTAAAAACACACTTCGATTATAAATTTCACTCCTCAGCGAGGAGATCACGTGCTGTTTATTCTCCTGAAATCAGCTGTTTAGTCAGCGTTATTAACAGTCAGAAATAAACTTAGACATTATAAAGGTGAACCCTTTTTCTTGGGACATCTGGAAAATGTGGCGAGTGGACAGAAAATTAGCATTCATTCCAGAATTAGCTTTGGAAGACTGCTAAAAAATATACTCCTTTAAATATAATGTTATACGGCTGGGTAAATAGGTATAAAAGAATAAGAAGAGGAAAAGGAAAATTTTATATAAATATTTTAGGTGTAATAATTTTAAGTAGCAATAATTTTGATATGTTACATATAATATTATGATACATTACATGTAATATTATGATATATTACATATAATATTACAATAAATACAAAGTAGCAATAATTTTGATATATTACATATATATATGTACTATATTTATTTATTTATATTGCACTTGGGCACTACAGCCTTTAACAGGCTAAAGCGGTCCCAATAACTATTAGCTATCTTGACTTATTGCGCAAAATGGCTCTCTAATTTGTTACACCAATTTTCTTCAAGTCCTCTCAACTGCATCCAGCCACCTAATCCATGGACGACCCTTTTATCTTATTACTTTTGATTGAGAGAGTGTTACTCTTTTTTTTTCTTTCATAATTTTCTGATAGATAAATGGGTCCCAGCCATCGAATCCGATTGGATTTAATAAAAGTGTTGTACCTTGACCCAACCGAAACTATCGAGATATATGTTGTCTTCAATAACATTAACTACATCGGGTTGTATATAATTTCGATATAATTAGTGATTATATAAGGTAGGTCATTTATTGTTATCATAAACCACTCCAAAGATTCATCTGACTATATTACTTTCAAAAATCTTCAATTTGTTTTCTTCTAATTTATTAAGAGACAACCACTCCATACCATATAAGATCCTATATGGTCGCAGGAGTATTTTCTAAATGCTAATTTTTGTTTTTTATTTTAGATATATGATTTACAATTGACTTTGTAATTAAAAGCAGCACTTGTTTGTTATTGTAGGCGACAATGCTTTTCATTATTAATGTCATTTTTGTGGGTTATAACTGTCCCAAGGTATTTAAAACTCATCAGCTTCAAATTCGTAATTATTCATACCCAGTGGCGATGTCTTAGCCTATCATTTACCTCAAAATATTTAGTTTTGTTAGCCCTGATCCCATTTCTCTACTGATCTATAAGTCCTATTTCTTAAGCTGCCACTTCAAGGGCAGTAAAGCCCTCGACCACAGATTGTCTAAATCTTCCTACAAAATCGAGGTCATCTGCATCTGCAAGAATATGAATTGAAAATCCTTTGAAAAGTAGTACCTCTTGCATTAAGATTTCTTTATCAAGAGTGATATTAAATAATATGTACGCAATTGAATTTCCTTACAACAGGCCGTTATTCGTGCAGAAAAGTTCGGACAGATATTTATGTATGTCATGTATAGACATTAATAAAATAGAAGAAATCTTGAATAACATTGACACTGAATTAACAGAGCCTTTTATTTCTTAGGTTTCCAGCATGATTTATGACAAGGCACCAAATTAAACAGACAAACACTAATTCTTTGACGACTAGCAACCACTCAACTGATTTCAATTGTTCTTCTTCTAATTCTGGCGAGCTCTCTTCTTAAATAGTCCGACTAATTCCAAGATTAACATTAGAAAAGAGTTCACTCACTTTTTTTAGTTAGTTTTTTTAGTTGATTTTTACATTTAATTTTCAAAACCTGACAAGTATTTAAATATATATATATATATATATATATATATATATATATATATATATATATATATATATATATGTATATATATATATATATATATATATATATATATATATATATATATATATATATATATATATATATACACTCAAGAGCCAAAACATTATGACCACCTGTCAATAACGAGTTGGCCAACCTTTGAAGTGCAACACAGCTTCAACCAGCCTTGGTATGTATGTCACAAGTCCTTGGTAGATAGCCGGAGACAGATTATACCAGATGTTTAGGCAACAGTTACGCAAATCCGAGTTATTGCGATTTGGTGATCTTTGAACTCTGAGCTGCCGTTCCATGACATCCCAAATGTGTTCTATCGAATGGAGATCCGGTTAGTTAGGCGGCTAGGACAGTAACTGGAATTCAGCATCATGTTCCTGGAACCACTCCAACACAATTTTAGCCCCGAACAAAAAAATATATAAAAAAAAGGGTGATTCTGATCGGAAAATTTCCGAATCTTCCGAAAATTTGTGTAATTTTTTTTCAAAAAATTATAAAGAGATTTTTTTCCCAAAAATTTGAAAACAGTTTTCAAAAAAAATCCGTTTCGAGAAATTTAAGAGTTTTTTTTTAAACCATCTTCCATTTCAAATAAAAACTATATAAAAGGATTTTGAAGATAATAAGAAAGTTTTATATCTTTTCTCATCCTTTTTCCTTTTTGCCGCGTCCACCATTTTTTTTCTGTCGATGAACAGTAATAATATGTAATGTGATTTTCTTTTTTAAAACACTATGTTAAAATTTAAATTTATGTATTAAGTAATTGAATTTTTGTTTTCTAGATAACCAATACACACTTTGTTTGTCTTATCTTTTACAGGACACACTTATATTTGAAACTCTATAATAAGGTGATATTTATTAAACATATTGATATATTAATATTTAGCAAACGATACATCACAATATAAATATTCAGGTATCACCCATCTTTAGTTTTGACATCCAGAATTTAACCTTAATAATTTTTTAAAATTAGTAGAGTATACTTTTTCAGAAAATTTTCTTTCTTGTTCAGAAAGATTTTTTTACTTAGAATTACCCATGATATATACATACAGAGACTGTTGCCCGTTGGCCAAAAAAGTACTTCTTAGATGATTCCTGGGGGCTTTATGGTTGGTCCAAGCCTTCTTTCTATCACTGAATATTAAATAATTTTATAGAATGATCATCACCATTAACTATTTCTATCTTATTTTTTACAACTGAAATAATTATTTTTGTACCGAGGTACTTTCCCACGGTGATCTGCACGTGCATGCACAGCTGTGGGAGGATTTTCCTAGAGGAATTTAGGACTCCAATTGTTCAC
This sequence comes from Pardosa pseudoannulata, assembly GCA_032207245.1. Taxonomy (NCBI): domain Eukaryota; kingdom Metazoa; phylum Arthropoda; class Arachnida; order Araneae; family Lycosidae; genus Pardosa; species Pardosa pseudoannulata. The sequence continues at coordinate 29,111,373 of CM063504.1, read as the reverse complement.
ATCAAGTTTAGGGACTCCTGCAGAGAAGGTATAGATCACGGAATGGCAGCGTAACGGTCAAGCTCGCACAGAGATGTAACCGTGAGTTATGGGGACAGGGGCTAAAAAGTAATGTCAGCTTGCACAAAAGGGGCTACTTTAATGAGCCCACCTGCACTCCCGAAGGGCATACAGATGTGGGAAAATTTCCCGAAAACAAGCGATTGGAAAGGAAGAAAAAAGGGGCGTTGGAACCGAGGTGAGGAGTTTGGAAACGAAGTTAAGGAGAGGAGTTGAAGTCGGGATTCGAGAGAAGTGGGACAAGAATCCACCAGCACCGACTCGTCCCGTGCGCCCGAACACCCGGACCGACTCACCGCATGAGGAAAGCCTCTACCTGACCCTCTGCACCAACTGAAGACCGACGCATCGCATGAGAAAAGCCCCTGCCTGCTCCCCTGTGCCTTTAATGGAGGTAATTTATAAAAAAAAATATTTACAGTCATTTAACTTAGGCCTCTGTTAATAATGTATTCTTGTTACTAAATAATAACTTCTTATAAAGAGAATTGTAATAATTATAGTGTAAATAGAAGACATAAATAATTGATGATTATGATATATGATAACCAAGGATCTATTTGTAAATGAATGTACAGAATAAATGTCTGAATCTCAATATAAAGTATTATATTCTTTCTGTATTTCCCCCTTGTAACGAACACTGGTGTATAGGTTGTAAGTACATTACAACAATTTTATATAAAGGAATTAATCTCTAAATGGCTGAAAGAAGGAACGAAAAAAGTTTAAATGTATGAAATATGAAACAAATTCTTCCTCCTGTCACAACAAATAAATTAACAACACCGTCTATTTCACAGATAAAAAATGACTTCCTCTGCTTTTTTTGATACCTATGTAAAGAAGTTCTCAAAACAATCGACAATTACAAGTTTTTCCCGAGATATTATCTAGATGTATGTTTTTTCTTTCGCTAGAATTTTCTTGCCATTTTTAAATTCAGGTCTCATAATGACAAGCAGATGTTGAGTGAGTAATAAAATCCTCCATTATTTATACTTCCTAGTTGTCTACCGGTAGCCATTCATATGCGTAAATGTCTACGAAATTATCTCGAGTAATTTCATCTCGTACATGTTATAAAAAAAGAAATTTGGCTTCCCTGAATCATAATCATTCAGATACGGATCTATTCTTAGCTGAATATGCTCATTTCTGTTATATTCGGAGTTTCATTTTTTTAATCCTTCATTCGCTTCCAAATTGGTAGATGTTGATTGCAAAAACAACATATTAAGAATAATTAATTATAGGATTAAAAACTTCCTTTTTCGATCCATTTCCCATAGCTTTCTATAAAATAGATGTAAATTTTCAGTCTACTCAACATGTTTCCCCAGCTGTCGCCGACAAATGGCTCCGCGTTTTTTTTTTCATCTTACACTTAAATTCGCTGAGTAAGTGGGAAAATTCTTTCTGTCTTTGCTCTTGAGTACACCTCTGTTCGAGAAGAGGGATTTTTATGTCTTTCTCTTGTCTGTCGTTGACTAGTAAAGATGTCAGTGTTAGAAGCTCTGAAATAAAGTTCTAATTAGACTTGTGCCGTTCTCTTCAACATGGCTCTCCTTGCTCAATAACCCTTGCAAGTAAAATTAATAGGGGCTACATAAATATGGGGACCAGAGGATATATATATATATATATATATATATATATATATATATATATATATATATATATATATATGAAATAAAAGTTGTTTATCTGATCTCGAAGGGAGTTCCGAGCGGATATTTCCGCCCTGCAGTCTTTCTGAGTAGACGAGAAACACAAAGAAATAAAGACAATGGAATTTTTAGATCAAAGATCGTAGTTTATTCACTCTTATGAAAGAAATTGTTCACAAACACACATTTGTTTAAATAGTTTTAGTACCAACCACTTAACAATCACCTACAAGTCACTTAGGTTACTAAACTTAAGCCTCAGAAATCTATTACTCTAGATTAAATTAAACAATAAATTAAAAACAATACTCATAATTTTTACTTTGAATATGGAGATAGTTTCTATAACTTTCAAAAATTTAATAAGAGCTCTTTAAACTTTTCTGGCTAAAGTGATGGCACTCTTTGTAACTTTTTGGTTTTCATTTTATGCATCAAGAACTGGAAAATCGGAGCTTGTAGATGTCCTAAAAACATCTTTATCGTACTCTTAGAATGGTTTGATAGTCAACTCATATAAAACTATTGATTACGATAAGAAAATAAAGTTAGTAAAATTGGTATAATTTTTAATAATTCGGTTAAGGAAACACGACACCTTCAATTCACTTTTAAATGAAAGATTTTTTTTCTTATTCTCCGCCTTATATCTTTTTTATTTATTACTTAAATATATGGAATTTTCAGCATTTTTTTCTCTATTTTTATTTAAATACTTTTTTTGAATTTACTTAGTTTCAAAAAATAAGAACGTTTAATATAAAGTGAAGAGAGAGAGAGGTTGTTTCAAAACTTTTTTAATTTTTTTAACTCACTTCGCGCACAACAACACAAACTGATATGTCACTAATATGTTTTGTTTTATTGTATTCTATAATCATTATTTATAACGCTCCACCTATCAAACTTTTAGAATGTATCAGAAATATTACACTAGGGGATTAGATTTTCAAAAAAGTAAGATTATGTTTTAAAAATTCCATTTTAAATACTCCATTTTAAGTACTAAATGAAATAAGCAAAAACGAAAAAAAATGAATTTGATTGTAGGTCTATAACGTATTTAGTGTGAAAATTTGAAATCAATATATACAATCGTCTTTTATTTACAGCTCACAGAATTTGATAAAATACTACTTTCAGTAAAATGCATTTATATTTTTAACGTTTCATTAAAAGCTATGATATTAAATTGCTTTGACTTACACTTACGATTATAGATTTACAGGTTCTAAATTCGAATATTTCAATGGAGTTTATTTCAAGCAATTTAAGAAATGTAAAAATCAAAAAGTCAAATTTTAAGGTTTAAAAGGCGATTTGTCCTGTAAGGTAAAAAAAAATAACAGATGTGTCAAATAGATAACAAATGTCAGGAAACCCTGGTTTTGATTGAAGGCTTCAAAATTTTGCTATATAATATAACTTACAGCTGTACTGGTCAATGATTTTCTTTAAAATATTGGTCTGCTTCTATTATTATGAACAAAGGGAGTATTTCATAAATAATAATCTCACGAAGTTCAACCCACACCCATTATGTGAACTTTAAATCAAAGGTTCTCGCCAAAGCCTTATCTGTTATGTCATTATCCGTATAATATCCAGTGTCTGGTGGAATTCTATAAAATTTTGAATGTATAGTGTTTACGAATTATTACAAAACAATTGAAAGAATTAGAATATCATAAACGGGTATTTTTATTCCTCTTTCATTTTTCCATTTTTAAGAAAAGAATTCTATGGAGATTATTTTAAATGATTTAAGAAATGTAAAAATCAATAAATCAAATTTTAAGGTTTAAAAGTTGATGTGTCCCGTAAGGTAAAAAAAAAAAATAACAGATGTGTAAAACAGTTAAAAAATGTCAGGAAACTCTAATTTTGATTGAAGGCTGCAAAATTTTGCAATAAATCATAACTTACAGCTGTACTGGTCAATGATTTCCATTAAAATATTGGCCTAATTCTATTATTATGAACAAAGGGAGTACTTCATAACTAATTATCCCTCAAAGTTCTACCCATACCATTTATGAACAGATAAAAGTATTCAAGCAGCAAGTGAACTTTAAATCAAAGGTTTTACCCAAACACGCCGACCGATGACCGAATGATTAAGGTGCGGGCTTTCGGAACCGCAGTTCGTGGGTTCGAATCCTACTATTGCATAGATGTTAGTAGCCATTTGAAATCGGCTTTAAGCAGTAGGTCCTGGTCTCATTAGCCCTCGTATTGTAACAAGTGGAGCGTTTAAGATTTATTACCAAACAATCAATTCCATAAAATTGTGAATATATAGCGTTTAAGAATTATTACAAAAGAATAGCGTAAAGGGGTGTTTTTATTCGTCTTTCATTTTTCCATTAAGAGAAGAATTATTTTTTTATTTTATCCTAATAGTTTATATACTTCTAAAGTAATACAAATAAAACTTGGAGTTACAGATAAAACAGGATGAAATTGCAAAGTTTTTACACATACAATTGTTGCTTAGTCCATATTTGTTTATCGAAACCGGAATGTAACATATGACAAATAACGTAATTATAGTTATTTAAGGTCAGATTTTATAGTTGTAAATCATTAGTTAAATAGGAACATATAAAATATTTATAATATTATTACAACCACAATGGAGTGGCAATAATATTTTTAAATGTTTACTGAAATATTTATTTCCGTGATATTTAGTGCTTTTATAGTAACGGTTATGTTACGAATTAGCTTGAATTGATATTCAATGATAAAGAATAAATACAATCTTACTATTTGGTTTGTTATTCTATAGGCTCAGTATAGCGTTGAAGTTTATTTATACAAAATATGGGATAATAGAAATATGTAGAGAATAACTGGTCAGCTAGTGATGTGCCAGTTAAACAAAGTTTATATATACTCAGTTTCATTAGAATAATAATAATAATATATTAACAAAATTTCTTAATCCTTTCGTGTTTAAATTTTGTTTTTAGCTTTTGGCTCATTTAAACAAATATATAACACATTTCTAAAAGGCTTACATCAAGTTTTATTTAATTTAAAGAAACAATTAGGATTTAATGATCTATGTTGTTGAAAGAACGCTAGACCCATAAATCATCATAATAATGTTTAAAAAATAGCATCAAATATTAGTTGAAGTAAGGATATTAAAACTAATATTTATAAAATACCTTAAAAATTAATGCATATATATGCATATTGAATATCACTATATAAAAAATTACATTCTTGTTGAAGTGCATTAGAAGAAATACATTTTAAATGAACATTATAAGACAAGTATAGGTATCTTTGAGAAAATTAGGAAATACATGTTTTAAATACAAACCATCTCGTATATAATAATAACCTAAGTTATCTGTCTCTGTCCTCGAATTATGGAGCGGTTGTACCTGGAATGGATAGAGGCATCCATATTGGATTCTTGATGAGTTAGGGTTAGCAATGTCTGAAATCCACCTCTTCTCCTCTTTTCTAGTATTTAATGCCATTATTTCAACCCCTATTTTCCCCGGTTAAGAACAGGCTATTCAATTTATCAATTTTTCGCATAATAAATATGTAAAAATAACATTTTTTTCTAACATTATGACGTTATTCCTTTAATCATCTCATTTAAACATTTCTTACTTTAAATTATTTAAATATCGTCTGCATTATTTTCATACGTTTCATCACTGAACTTAAATATTACGTAAATAGTTTTCTTCTATATTTGTCTTAAATAATAGATTAGGCACATATGTGTGAGTATTTTTTGTTGCAATGAAAATTTTATCATCGGTATTAAACAACAAATTCTATCTACTTACAGGGTGTAGTGGAAATGATAGTTTCATTCCTTTACTTCCATTAATTACTCGGGCAAAAAAAAAAAATAAAAGGGAAGAAATTAACGATAATTTCGACGTAGATAAGAAAAGTTTGAATTATCTTTCTAAATGGATTCAACGTATTTCTAAACTGCATTCACAGTATCGGGAGATTTTAGAGGAGTATGAAGCTAAATTATTGATCTTGTACCAGATAATTCTCAGCCAAAAAACAAACCATTTTTTTACCTTCCTTATAGGGTACTTTACAATTATGGAAAATTAAAAATTTTACTGATCTCGTCATATGACGGGCTATATGCTAGTTTTAGTAGAACAAGAGAATTTTGGTTGGAAAATATTTTTAAAAATTTGTTTACTGGAGGGAGAACAAATTTTATGTACTATTAATTGAATTCAAGACTGGAAATGGGTAAAGGAAAGGAAAAGATAAACTTTTCCCTTTAATTCATGTATAAAGCAGTACTACATTGTAATGTATTAAGATATCGATGAAACTTTTAATTGAAGCGTTGAAATCAATTTTCAGTGCCTTGAGCAAGGCATCCTTAAGGAAAAAATGTTGGTTTAATCAAAGATACGGCTTTGCTCTATATTAGTGCCTGTACATTAACACGCATGCATACGCACTATTAGTACTTCCCCTCTAGGAATCATCAATGGATGGAGCACGAGTCGGTAGTATCAAAGGCACGAGCTCATTTGGTGACGTCGTGTAATGACTTTAATTGGAGCAACACGGTCGCTCATTGAGCAAGATGACACATTAGAATGTCGTTACGATTAAAGCTTATAAACACTGTGTGTGGAATACTTGGAAGAATTAATGGACCCCTACATTAAAGAATTCCAGCGGATGGTCCATTAGAAGGTCTATGATTAAAAAGAAATTAACATTACAATAAACCCACGACTTCTAATGGACACGTTCATAAATGGAACTAATTGGTCGTCCCATCGCGTGTTTAATTTACTCTATGGTTTTTTCCTTATACAACAAAGAGCTTTTTTTATATTCCTTCTTGTTTTAATAAGTGTTTGGGCTTATGATACAGAGGAGCTTAGGGGGATATTAGATAAATAAACGATAAAAAAAAAGCCTGGACAGACTGAAAAAGTTATAACAGAGCATTTCTATACATGATAAAGCTTCTAGGTATGAAACTTGGAATATACAAGAACTGTTGCATAAATGAAGTAATAATCCTTTGGTGTATTTCAAGATTATAGCTTTTTGAAAGCATTTGTATTTTCATTTTTCAAGAAATTAGAGCGACAAGAATTGTGATTGCTGTATATAAAATTTAGAGGGCATAAAACTGTAATCTTCTAAGCTGAAACGAATTTATAAACATATATATATAATTCAAGGAAATTTAGCACTTCTAAATATTTTAAGCTGAAAATAGGAATGCATTATAATAATATTTTAATTATGATTGTTAACAAAAAATGTAGAGAAACTAGTTTAAATTTAAAAAAAATGTAATAAAGGATAGTAAAAATGAAAATCCCATTACTTTGTATAATAACCTTTAATAAAATTGACTTTACACAACGGCTAGTAATGAATTAATATTTGATTTATATAGTGAAAACTTTTAAGCAGTAAATAAATGTAGCTAATTTATATGAAACTGAAAAAAAAAACACGTTTTATTTGATAGATAACATATTTTCATTTATAGAACTCTAAAACATAAAAATTTCTGAAGAAAAGCACAGTTTTAACCAATAATATATGACAGTTTTAAAATACAAATAATACAAACTGTATGTTTCTGAAATAATTACATAAAAAATATTTTTATGCTGTATCAAATGTGTTCCACGACCTTTTACAAAGAAATATATGTCTCACACCAGTGATTCTCAACCAATGAGTCTCAGTGCTAAAACATTAATTAAAAATTAAAGAATAAATCTCAAGATTACTGAAGTAGAGAAAGAACTGGCAGATGCTTTAAGTTCTTTATCGTTTATCCAAAATAAAGGAAAAACTCCCAGACAGGAGCTATAAAAATATTTCAACTTTGTAGTTCACTTTTAATAGTTTTTAATAGCTTCACTGCTTTATCACAACAAGAAATGAGCTAGTTAATCTTCATAAGAGCTGATTTGTTAAATTTTCGTATTATATTAGTGTTTTTGGTTAAATATTGGAGATTTTATAGCTTTAAAACCTTTATTTCAAATTTAGCAATATTAAAAGAAATTAATGTATTATGAAGATAAAAAATTTAAAATTTAAAGAAAAAAAATTTTGGTAACAGAGGAAATAACAAAGTATTAGAAGATAAATTACTGTTTTCTTTTTATCTTAAGTGCATAAATTGGCAATAATATTGATTGTTTATCGATGCAGCCCGTATCTTGAAATATTGAGAATTGATTTTCATTGCCTATTAGTATGAACTGTTGGAACTTTGAAATAATTTTTATTTTATATTAAATAAAAAATACATTACTCTTTGCTATTTATTATTAACCAAAGAGTAGCTTACATATATATATATATATATATATATATATATATATATATTATATATATACACACACACACAGAGTTTTGTTTTATATATGTCTTGAATGCGCTTACTTGTAACGCCATCTATAGGATAAAACTGTAGCTGATACTTATGAATCTATGTAAAACGTCTCATTCATTTAATTTAATTTGAATTTACTATGCTATAAGAACTGTTTTAAAAGTAAAAGACAAAGAATGGAGTTTTATAATGTCAACTTCTTATTATGCAGTACAATATGGTCAATAATCTCGTTCTTTAAAAGATTCAGTAAAAGGAGTAAAAACGAAAGAATTTTTCTTACTTCTTCAAACAGTGCCATGAGAGAATTTCATATAAAATATAAATAAAAATAATCTTAGATTTTTATCATCACATTACAATATTCGATTTTCGAAGTTACTGAAATGCCAAATTTTTTAATGTTTATATCAATGAATAAGTATTTAAAGCAAATTAATTTCAATCTAGAAATATTTGGTTCTTGCATATGTCCAAGATTTCCCCGCTGATAATAAAGCTATGAATATATTGAAAACTTATGTATTAACAGTAAATTAAATCTGCACATTAATTTCCACATTTTGAAATCTTTAGGATTTGAATTTAATTTTATATGTACATATATATGTATATGTGTATGTATATGTATATGTATATGTATATATATATATACATATATATACATATATATATACCTACATATATATATATATACATATACATACATATATATATACCTACATATATATATGTATATATATATATACTTAAATATATATGTGTATATATATATATGTGTGTGTGTGTGTGTATACACAGATATATAAATGTATGTATGTATAACAAAAATTTCAAATATAATACTCTTAATAATTAAAAAACTAAAAAGAAGCTACTAATTTTCAAAATTTAGTAAATTATTTATTATCTAATTTTTTTTTCAGAAAAAAAAAATAGGAAAATGTATTTAACTCATTTTGAGAAATGTTATTATAAAAGTAATTCTCCAATAAACAAAGGTTACATATCACAATCTCTCAATAGTTAAAATTTATAAAGGATCTTCAAATTTTCAAAATTTAGTAAATTATTTATAATGTAAATTATTTTCAGATCGAATCATATGTTTAACTCATTTAGAAGAAAGGAATATGAATTTTTGGGAGTAAATACTTGAAATAACTGCGCCTTAGTTCTTAAAAAATTAAGAAAGAACTACTAATATTAAAACTTTAGTAAATTATTCCTAATGTAAATTATTTCCAGAAATATTTCTTAGAAAAGGTTTTAAATTCTTCTATTATGATCCCAGATGACATTTCTATATAAAAAATAATAATAATTAATAATCCCCCAATTAAATATCAAAGAAATATAAATGATTATTTGTGGTATTCAGATTTAGACTCAAGTGAAATACGCTTTTGTTAAAAATGAATACCTTTCGAGTGGAAAATAGAAAATAGTAGACCGTAATTCTCTAAACTAAACCTGAAATTTTTTGCTGGCTGAGCAGAAAAAAATTTATGTCCTCCAGTTGGAAAAATTCTAAATGATCTAAAAGTTTAGAGATAAGAGAATTTCCCGTACATGAATACATTGTGTCTACACAGCTGCTTAACGTATTTCATAAGCTACGCGGAAAGAATACATATTAGTTTCAAGGCTCGTAGATTCTACGAATTAGCATATCAACACCTAAGATAGTAAAGCAATAGTGGTGAACTACTCAATATCTACATATAAAAAAGGGAAGATGTTTCACCCAACAGAACACAAAGCGTTAAGTAACACGTGCATTTTGAAGATAGCAAAATTACTTTCCACACTAGATATAAAGACAGTCTCTGTTTAGTACAGGAAAACTAAAAAAGAAAAAAAACTACAAAAATGAGAGAATAAAAGAAGAGAGAATCAGGATTGTGAATGTGTTATCAGAGGCTGTCTCGATCAAACCGGTCGATCGAGTGAATACCAGGATTTACGCAGACTGTCACATAAATTTCATCAAAGTTGTCTGCTGACTTGACACTAAGTGAGTACTCTTGGAAACAAAGAAGGTCACTGCTTGTTTTGTGAATGAATATTCTTCGCCGCTTTCAGAAAGTTCATGTATGCGTAAGGCATTACGAATGTCTAAAGCATAGTTTTGAAAGCAACATTCAAATTAGAATGAGAATAGCTCGTAGATTTTATTCTTGTTTTATACACGATAAATTCTCACAAAATGTAAAGAAAGAAAAGTACCTCGAAGCTTACAAAATACCAGAATATATTAAAAATTCTGAATCCTATGAAAAAAAATATTTTAAACATGTAAATTGATCTTTTTGAGATTAAAGTAACTGACTACATTTGTAGACATTTTTAAAATATATTTTTATTTAAAACCTTTAGATGTTATTATAAAACTAGCTATAAATCTCACAGCCTTCGGCTTGGGTAATTAAAGTTCCCTAATAAAGTTTAGAACAATTTCTCATAGATAAACGTAGTAATAAAAATATGTTAAATGAGTCTTGTTGTAGATTTTCTACGAAAATGATAGTTTAATCCCAGTGTCAAGGTCCCAATCAATAATAAGTTGGGTTCAGTGCCTGGTTTTTATACGCCTCCCCCCAGTTTAGTATATTGTTCGGTTATTTTGTACGAATCCCAACGATTTTCTTTAGTTTTTCTTTTTTTCTTTTAGCTTTATTTCTTTTCTTTCTTTACTTGAAAAAGTTTTAAGTAATATAAAGGTATAAATTTGACAGCGGGTTTTTAAAATTTCTGTTAGAATAAAACTATTATTTGCTATTTTATAACTTTCTTAAAAATGCTTCATGAATCATTGCTTAGTTAAGATAAAGAAAGATAGTTAAAGTTTTTAGTTAAATAACTAAAACATAAATAGTTATATAGAATATTTTGAAGTCGAATAAATCAAGGGGTACCATTACATAATCATCACATATTCATCACACGAAGAATTTAAAAAATATTTTAATTCAATTTTTTTTAATTTGTTACGCCTTGTAAACGTTGTTTGCGTTTTGTAAACGTTTCTTAAATGAATGTACATGTTTCTGATTTTAGAACAAGTCCTAATGTTGCCTTATTATTACTTCAAATTTATCGTGAATACATAGCCCTTAATCAGCCTTTTGTTCCACTCCGAACGACAGCCGAATGCAAGAGTGTTGCTCTCCATTTGACCACAGTTCGCGGGTTAGGATCCCGCTGAAGACATGTATGTTGGTATCCGTTCGGAATTGGGTTTAAACAGTAGGTGACAGTCTCATTATCCCTCGTCTTTAAAACAGTAGAACATATCACTCTAAATCAAATCGACCTTTTTCTTTGTAAATGTTGATTGGAGACATATTTTTCTAATTAGAAAATTGCTTCAGATAAGCTTTTCGTTTTTGGTATTTTTATATTTTTATTAAAAAAACCTATTTTTCGAAAAATTCCAAAATCTGAATTTTTACGTTACCCTGTTCTCTGCTATTTTGGTAAAAAAAAAAATGAAAATCGTACTAAGAACTCTGACACAAAAGGTTCTAATTCTCTATGTAAAAATTAAGCGAGATATTTATCGGGGGATCAGTCTAATTGTTAATTATAGTTATTCGAGGTCGAAATAAGATGCAATGATTAAAAACTGTAGAGTGAAATTTTGTATTTTGAACTGTGTATAATATATGGCTATGAACCTACATAAAAAATTTTAATAAAACGTATATTAACGATCCTGGAAATACCTAATACAGAATGTAGAAATTTTAAATTTCCTATTTAGGACTGAAAACATTGGGAAACGAAGAGTGAAGGCCCATTTCTTTGTTTAGTAGTTTTCTAATTACATAGTTTCAAATGCAAACATAGTTTATTGTAACATTTTGAATTTTAGGAAATTTTAGTTAAAGTGACACCACAGGTCATAAAGTTTGAAATCTATATACCTTAAAAGTTTAATAATGTTGTAGTACTATTAGAACACAGATATGATGATATCAATAAACTTAGAAATAAAAATTTATACACTGATAAATTGTATA
>CM063504.1:29081274-29099130 GCA_032207245.1 Pardosa pseudoannulata | reverse complement strand
TGATAAATTGTATAAAAGGAACAATATATGGGTGTTCAAGAAGGAAGAAAATGGCAGTATGCAAGTGAATAAGTAGTTAATTTTTTTACATTTATGATTTTAGTATCCTATTGATGTGCGTCTCTATTTTTGATTGCAATTTTCACTCTATATAAAGAAAAGAATCAATATAACGTACATTAACACGACCGGGAATAATTCGTTGTTTGAATCATTTATTAATGTTTTGTATTTTGTTTTGTTGTTTATCCTCGAACTCAATGTTTTACAATGTGTACTGTTGTGTTTTATGCTCAGTGTGCTGTTTTGTTTTGTAGCATAATTTAGTTGCATTTTTGTGGCAACACCTTTTGTAGTTTAGTTGAAGAGAGAATTTTGGGAGTGATGGCCGCACGTTGCTGCTGGCATTATGATTATTAAAATAAGTTTAAAGACAAATGTTATAGTCTACGTTTTGTGTTTGTGTTATTGGTCCGCGTCGACATTCGCAAAAGAATTCACCGTAGAAGATTGGAATTTTGTGTTAAGGACAGAAAGGTTTTACTGTCACGATCAAGAGAAAGTTAGCTTTCTGTCACTCATACGGGACGGGGTGAATGGAAGGCAGATGGTTTATTTCTTTATTTAGTAATTTTTATATACATAATTTTGAATATAAGTAGAGTTTATTATAATATTTGGAATTTTAGAGTTTTTTATTAAAATAACAGTGAAAGTTATAAACATTGACACATATATATAGTCTGAAAGTACAATAACATTGCAGTACAATTAGAAAATACATATAGCATCCAAAAATTTGTAGATAATAACTTAAACACTTATAAATTACGTAAAAGGAACAACATATTTAAGTACAAGAGAGGAAAAAATAGTAACATATAAGCGTATAAGTTGATAAAATTTTCTTATACTTATGATTGTTGTAAAATTTTGTTGAGATCCTCCATTTTTGATTGCAATCAGCGCTCTATGTAAAAAAAAAAATCATTGTAACGTACATTAACACTACTGGGGAAAAATGATCAGAATATTTAGAATATATTTTTAGGACTGAAAACTGTCGATTTCCTGACAAGCCAGATATACCTTGTTACTCAAAATTGACAGAGTGAAAGTTGAAGGGAGAATTTTGTTAACTTTATTTAGTAACTTTATTTTATAATTTCTAATAGAGTTTATAACTTACTGAAGTTTTTCAAAGTTCAGTTAAAGTAACACTGAAAGTTATGAATTTTGACACATAGCCTGATAGTACAATAGTATTCAGTACTATTAAAATATAAACATGATAACATTAATATACTTGTAATAATTTAAGTACTAATAAATTGGGTAAAAAAAAAGATATGTAAATTAAGATTGTTCTAATTTTAGAAAATCCTAAAATGATTTCTTCCACTTTAGATAAAGAATAACTGCAAAGAGCTAAAACGAAGCAAATTGTGAACGAAATCATGCACAAGTGCATTGGAAAAGAATAGCCAAAGAATTTTTACTTCTTTGTAGCAATAGCTCCAAGCACTCTTTTTATTTCTTTATTTATTTATTTTGTCTAATAATTGTATCAATACCCAGAATAGTTTTATTTTTTTGATTCAGATGTACATACATAATTTCAGTACAAAAATGCAATACACAACACTATTAACTACAGTCCAAAAATAAATCTTACTCTAGTCTACTATACATAAAAAGAAAAAGATATGATTTTGTCTTATATATCTCACCACGGATTCGAATATAACTGCTTGCACCGCTTTTCATGACCGTTCGAAATTCGTTTAATCATTAGATATTGGTTTAATTATTCCATTCTTCAAATAAATTGGTAGCAGCAAATAAAACCCAAATCCTATGTATATAGGCTTTATCACGCGTCAGCCTATAGACGTTGAAACATCACTTAATCCATTTTACTTTTTAATCGCTTTTATTTAACTTTACTTTTGTGTCAGTTGCAGTTTTTTAATTAATTTTTAACTACCTTCCTGACTAGCTATAGGCATGAAAATTTGTACTTAGGATCAATTTCGGTGGTAACACAATATTCAATGATAAAAATTAGATTCAAGGAAAAAAAATCAGTTTGGTAAATGCAAAAAGCTGTTCAGAGTACTTGGAATTTTAATTGCAAAGATTTTAAACTAGTATCGCCCTCTATTTGCAAGCAGCATAACTAAAAACTTAAAAATCAAAAGTGATTTGGAAAAAGTTAAAATAATGTTTCCTAGTTCAGAAAAAATACACATATATTATTTTTTTCCTCTTGTAAAGTTTTTGTTACTTTTCAAAGAATATTTTAACCTTTTTGGGTATACTTGTGATTTTATTTTTATTTTACAGGAGAAAAAAAGCAACTAGATTGATTTGCAGTGAGTTATCAAAATATGTAAACTGATATGATTCTCAAAATATTAAAAGAGTCATCAAATAGTAGTCCTGAAAATTGATGGCTCAGAATTAAAATGAACTGAATTAAAGTAACAGAAAAACATTACAGCGAGTGGAATGAACTTTGATAGAAACTAAACTTTGATGGTTAATGTCCGATAATTGCTTCAATATAAGTTGAAAACAATATGGATAAAAATTGGTTATGAAATTTGTTGTTGTTGTTTTTGTTTTATGTCACTTGGTCAAACTATGCACAATTGAGCGATACTCTACTCGTATTAAGGCAAAAGGTTGCGCCTTTCGTTTTAATGAGCACTTCAAGGGTGAAAGTATGACTCTCTTTCAAGTGAGTCCTCGTAATTTAGAAACAGATACCAAGCAGAAGATCCATAAGCTTGGCCTACCCCCTCCCCTACCTCGAGAGGTATTGATTGAGGACTTGGAGGACATTGTAACCACAAACACCCCGGTTACCTTCAACGAACACGGCAGATCTTAGGCCGTCTCGGACTCAGAACCTTTCATTGTCTTTGCCGACTGAGCTACTCGATTATGAAATTTGAGACTATAAAGGTAAAATAAAACAAATTCAAATTTTTTTAAAAAGCTCTCTTTTATTTAACAAATTACCTTATAAAGGAAAATATAGTTTTAGAACAGCGCATGAAAGAGAAATTGAAAGGAATGCTCCTATATGAAAATTTTAATTCTCTGATACTGAAAAATTGCATGAGGAACTTCTATAAGATAAGGGACAAAAACGTGCAATTGGAATTAATGTCAAAATAGCATATTTTTAAAACGGATATAATTGTATGAGGGAATATTTATATTAAAATACTAATGTGATAATAAGTTGTTAAATTTTGAGTACCTCATGCTTAAACTTTTAGTCATATACAAAGTGGCCCTTACCCAATAGAAGTTTCTCACTCACTGTTTCTATATTAGGTTTGTTATGCAGCACTACGGAATGTTGTTTTGCACACGAGGGCTAATGAGAATAGGATCTACTGTTTAAAGTCGATTCCGACCGGCTACGAACATCCATGCCATAGTGGGATTCGTACCCACGAACTCCGGTACCGACGATCAGTGCCCTAACCAGTTGGCCAGCTTTCGGAGTTTCTACTGGATTGTTCAGAAAGTAATTTCGTTTTTCCCGACAGTGGATTTAATTGTATTTTTTGCACCCAACTTCACATTTAAGCTGTATAATTTTTATATGCTTTGAGAGATCATATAGCAAGGCTTGTGTGTAAAAAATTCCAATTAATTCTAAGCAGTAGTTTTTGGTTGTAGTTAACAGTACTTAGTGGTCTTTTAAATATGGAGAGCGATAAGTAGCATTTTCGACATATCTTACTCTTTTACTACAGAAAGGGTAAAAATGCTGTTCAAGCCAGAAAGAAATTGACCGATGTGTCTGTAGAAGGTGTGTTGATAGTATGTCAGTGCCAGAACTGGTTAGATAAATTTCGATCCGTTAATTTTGATGTCGAAGATGCACCACGTTCGGGAAGGCCGGTTGAAGCTGATAAAGATGTTTTTTTACCAGCAAAGACCAAAAATTTTATGAGCTTGGAATTATGCTACTACCAGAAAGATGGCAAAAGGTGTTGGACCAGAATGGTCAATATATAATTTAATAAAGTATTTGTTTATTATACGAAAACTGTCTTTCATTTCCAAAAAAAAAAAGAAATTACTTTCAGAACAACCCAATATATTAGAGCGTTACAGTTATCATGCAAGAGCTTTCCCCTCATTTCTCTTTCAAGCGTTATTTTAAAACTAATTCTCATGAAGAATGCGCAGTTTTCTCTTAAGATAGCGAAAATATTTTCAACCAATTAATGGCATTATCACATGGCAAACTTGAAGTAAGAGAAATTGAATGAAAAAAATTGTCCCATTTCACAAACAAATAAGTGCTTTCTATCATTAGGAAAACATATAATGAACTAAACCGGTGATTTTTCAACGCGTACAGATTAGCGTGAGATAAGGCGTTAACTTTTTTGTAAGTTGATGAAATACATAAGGAGTATCGTTTGGGCTGCGTTTATACAACATATGTAAATCCAATAGGCGATGTCTTTAAGTCATTGCATATTTAAATGAATCTGCAAAACCTCTAATTTTGCGAAACCATAAAATGTTTACTTCCACTTTAGATAATGAATAATTGCACTGCCGTAAAACGAATCTAATTCCGAAAGAAATCATGTACAGGGGGAAAAACAATGAAAGAGGTCTCCACCAGCATTTTTATCGTGTTTGATGGGGCACAACTAAATTTTTTCGACAATGTATGCGTGACTGAGGACAACCTAATGAAAACAAAATAAAAAAATTACCGCTTGAAAAAATACATCTACTTATCAGAATTGCCTCCCGGCCAATGCGGAGCAACGTGCAACCAATCAAAATCTTGCGGACAGGTATATGTAATAAGGGTGGGCCTGAAATAAGGTCTCTAGTGATAAGCTGACAGGAAATTGCAATACAGGCCTGAACCGACAGCCCCCCCTCCACCTTTCAAACCTAAAGGGGGAACACAGGAAGAATACGACTATTATGCAAGAAAAAATTATAATTTCCTTTCTTTTCTGGACGCCGGTTTACGCGAGATAAAAGGTTATAGTGTTACAAAATGAGAAAAAATATAAGGAACAATCACGAACTTCTTTTTTTAGTATTCTGAAGCATATTAAAATGAAAGATGTATGATTAGATTAGCCGGAAATCATGTTACATTTAGATAGTACAAGCGACAATGTGCTAAACAGAGAAAAAAGTTTGAAAATTTAATGAATCAATCAGCTGCGAATAAATAGTACAGCAAACATAGACACATACAAATAACTAGTGTACTGTCTGTCAATACACACACACATATATCTATGTGTATATATATATATATATATATATATATATATATATATATATATATATATATGTGTGTGTGTGTGTGTGCGTGTGTGTGTATATGTATGTATATATATATATATATATATATATATATATATATATATATATATATATATATATATGATAAACACCACACATATATATATGTGTATATATATGTATATATATATATATGTATATATATATATATATATATATATATATATATATATATATATATATATATATATATATACATATATATATATATATGTATATATATATGTATATATATATGTATATATATATATATATATATATATATATATATATATATATATATATGTATATATATACATATATATATATTATGTATATATATATATATATATATATTATATATATATATATATATATATATATATATATATATATATGTATATATATGTATATATACATATATATATATATATATATATATATATATATATATATATATATATATATATATATATATATATATATATATATATATATATATATATATATATATATATATATATATATATATATATATATATATATATGATAAACACACACACATATATATGTATATATTTCAGTAGAACTTGATTTCGGCATAATTTGATGTCCCCTATTAATCCAAATTTATTCCCATAAAATAAATGTTATTTTTTCTTCATCCACTGATCCAGGAGGCTTCGTTTTTCCACATCCACCATCGAAATACTTTTAGTCTTATCGTTTTGTTGTCTTCTTTAAGTCTGTTTTGTATTAGAAGAAGAGCTGACAAAATAATCTCTCTTTCTCTGTCGGTTTTTTGTTTAAAGTTTAATAAGAATACTTCCAAATCCTGTAGACGGCAAAAATATTTCTGGCTCAACAGGGTCTCTACTAGACGGCCAGAGTGCTTTTCTTTTAAGTGAGCATGACGTATAGGCTGGGAACATTTACTACTTCAATGAAATATTACAAGAAAATAAAATTTGTACTAGCTAAATTTTTAGATACACACGATTTGGACATTCTCTCACTTCCTCTGCTTTATCCGCACGTAAGAAGAGAGATTATCTTTGTCGTATTTTACTATTATGTAACCTTTGAGCAAAATCCCTTTGTAGTGCATAGTTACCTTGGATGTATTAGTATACACATTTGTGATAGATCTTATATTTAGTACTTAAAATCCTATAAGTTAAAAAAGTAGGGACGATAGAATTGTCATTACTTGCATTTAGAAAATCCATTTGTACAAGACAGTTATCAATTACAAAATATTTTTAAAATATCTAATATTCCTCTATTCTATGTTATGTCCTTATTCTATGTTTTATAAAAGGTTAAATAGTTTTAATTAGTGTGTAAATAATTAATTTATTCACAGTCACACATTTTACAGAAATTTGAAATTCATTTCCCACATCCGTCAATTTTCTGTAATCATAGTTTGTTATTTCCAATTTTTTGAAAAACATCTATCGAAATTCCACTATATATATATATATATATATATATATAATATTATATATGTTACTGTGAAAGACCGAAATCTGGAGAATGTCGACTTTCACCGGTGAATGTCAACATTCACGTAGTCGTTTGGTGTATATCCGAAATATTTGCTAAATACCCTTATTTCTGACTTACACTGGTAAATGTCGACATTCACCATGCACTAATGGTGAATGTTGAACATGTCGGATATTTATATTTTCTTCTTCATAATACAGTTAAATTTATAGTAATGGCACATGTAACTGTTGAACATAAAACAAACCGAATACTCTTAGAACAGAAAATAATACCAATAATTAACTTAATTATGTGATTGAAGTTATATTATCTTATTTGTTGCACCAATTTATACTATTATAGCAATTTGAATTGCACAAGAGTCCCTTACATTTATTAATGGCATTTAGTAACTAAACATTTCTTTTTGCAATGACAACGTTTATAGACATGCCATCCACATCTCGAATTAGCTTCAGCGACTTCTCTCAGAGAGACATTTCTTGAGAAGAAATCTCATCTATGGAGAATAACTTTTCTTTACAAAATATAAACTGATTACGGGTATAAAGCTGTTTGAGCATACCATGTTTTTTTACTTATTTATCAAAATAGGAATCTTTTATTCCAACAACCACCAATACATTTCGGGCATCTGTACCACGGTCGACATCAGGGACTTGTATTCACACAGTGTCATCCATTTGAGCAGGAGGAAATTTTCTTTTTGATTTTTGTAACATTTTAGTTGCATGCATTAGAAGATTATCTTTTGCGGCCGCTTTTTTAATAGAAATAAACTTCTGATGTTTAGTCATGGCTTGATAGAAGGCGTAATAGGTTGAAGCTCTTCTATATTTTCCTTTGGAATGGATGCAGAGACATTGTAGTATTCCTTCATGATAAGTGCTATTTTAACATATATCAATATATGTTTTAATAATAAAGTATGATTTAAAAACGTAACAAAACTATTTTTTTCAACATTCACCATCAATGCAGGCGGATTGTCGACATACACCGGTGATAGTCCGAATATGTAAGAATATAATCAAATATTCTGTCTTTCACCGAGGTATTTGGTGTATGTCGACATTCACCGGTGAATGTCGACATTCTCCAATTTCGGGCATTCACAGTAACATATATATGTATTCATATTCATACATATATATAGATATATATACACACACATATATATATACATATATGTATATATGTATACACACATACACACTTATATGTATATATACAAGCAGTCTGATCTTAATATCCCGGTGTCACACGAAGAGTGAAAAATATTAGAGATAACCGAAATTTCGAACAGTCGAAAAATTACAAATATTATTTTATTGTAAGGTATTTTTATGTTACGGCAAAAGTAGGCTATAAAAGAAAATGTTTTTTATATTCGTTCTGGTAAATTCAGAAATTAATGGTTAACAATAATAAAAGATGTGGTACAAAAATCTTATGTATATTTCTCTCGGGAATCCCTTCACTTACTGGAGAAAAGTATTGTAAATTTCTGTCAGATGACTGGGAAGTTTTTCGTTAGATGGATGTGTGTTAGGTCCTTTCTCCAGTTCTGTAAGATGGCATAATAAAATGGAATTTTAGAATGTAGTTCTGTATCGGCTTCTTTATCATTAAAGGGAAGTTATAACAATCTAACGACTGTCATAGTCGTTGCTGTCATAGTCGCCAACAAATGTGGAGAAGTTTCTCCCCAGTCTTAGATTCAAGTTAGGAGATTATTTAGGAGTTCGAGAAATCTTCATTATACAAACACACGCAAACACACGTGTTGAATTTATATCAAAATTAATGAATTGTACATCAAGGCATTAAAATCAATGAAATGAAAAAATATTTAAGTCTTAATGAAAACAAGTAATTGTACTAATTGTAATTGTATCAGCTGAATCATTTAAGTTTGTAGAAAGCAACTATTTGTTCATAGAGGAAAAAAATATTAGATTTTAAATGCATGAATATTTATTGTACAATAAAGTATAATTAACGCATTTGCTCTTAAGTTTTAAAATATTACGTATATGTATAGTAGAATATTAACTAAGCTTAAATTAAATATTAAATCTTTTTTAACAAAAGTAAAATGTATGCAGCTGCTGAAAATGAATGAATTCTTTGATTGAATTCATCAAGTCAGTGGTCGAAATGTATATGCATTACGATATGATTTGACATGTCTTTTTTATAAGTTTATCTCACTTCCTATAAACAGATGGAAATTTTTATGATGTATTCTTACATAACCGCATTTTGACACCATTCGAAAGCATTTTGACAGTAACGCGATGTCTCTGCCAATCATACGAAATTAGGTTATTGATAGATGACGACTCTAAAACATTGAATAACTAAATGAAAAAATAGAGACGAGACATTTTATCTTAATGCACTCTTGGCAAGTATTTGTCAACAACGGAAAATTCCTTGACTATCTTTCTTTGGCTTCTTCCGTCTGTTTTTCCCCTCTCTTTCTAAATGCCTTTTAATGGGCTTCCATGTTCTTCTTTTTCCAATCTTCGATATCTAAGAAGCAATATTTAAATACATTCGATGAAAAAAAATCGTCTAGCTCGTGATCTGATTTTTTTAAAAGGTACTTATATTCGAGTGTTAACTTCCGTTTGTAATTGATACGATAAGTTAGAGAGTATTAACCTCTCTTTCACTCTATCTTAAACTTAAGTTCATTTAGTTATCTTTTATGTTCAGGATTTCATTCCTTTGGCAAAGATTTAGAAGAATGTCAAATGTTCCGCTTGGCTTTGTTATCGCGTAACATTTTTTCAGGTATGTGCTGCGTTGGTATTTCTTCTCAATTTGGCCTTTTAAGAGGTCAAAATCAATGTATTCCTAGAATACAATCTATTCATTATAAGACGAATCACTGAACTATTTTAAAAATCAAAATACATTAAAAGCAGAGCTGATTCTAAAGTAAAAATTTCCGAAATTTTCCGAAAATTTGTGTAAATTTAAATAAAAAAAAAAAAAAAAAAAAATTTTTTTTTTCTTTTGAAATTTTAAAAGAATTTTCGGAGAAATTTCTTTCTGAAAATAAAAAATAAAGTTTTTTAAAACCATCATCCTCTTCAAATAAAAAATATATGAATAAATTTTGAAGATAATCAGAAGGTTTTATATCTTTTCTCACCCTTTTTTCTTTTTTGCCGCGTCCACAAATCTTTTTTTTGCCGAAGAACAACAATAATATGTTATGTAACTTTCTTTTTTAAAGCAATTTAAATTTATGTATTCAGATTAAGAAATTGAATTTTCGTTTTCTAGATAACCAAGACACACATTGATATGTGTATTAGTATTAATTTATACAAAAAATACTTGTATTTGCAACTCTACGATAAGGTGATATATATATCAGAGCATATTAATATATTGGTATTTGGCAAACGATAAATCATAATATTAAAATTCAGATACCATCCAGCTCTTGTTGCGGCATTCAGAAATTAGCCTTAATATAATTTTTTTAAATTAGTAGCGTATACTTTTTCATAAAATTTTGTGGGATGTACAGAAAATTTTTTCTTACCTAGAATCACTCAGGGTTAAAAGGGTAAATTTTATACTAAACATTTAAAAATCACACTGAGAAGAGTTAAACACAACAAAATTATTATAGTCATAAAACAACTACTTCTCATAAATTATTAATTCTTGGAGAAAAAAGAATTCCTTTGGACTTAGTAAATATCTTTAATCTTTACAAATTTGAGTTTTTTACTACTAAAAATTAATACCGCTAATAAATTTCAGAGCAAACTGAAAAAAATCCCGCTTTTTGCATATATCTCAGTTATTTTTCAACAGCCGGGTAAATCACAACTTTTTAAGAAGAATTATATTTTTCAGTCTTATAACAAAGAGCCATTATTTTAATTTCTAAATTTGTAGCTAGTTACTCAGATAGTTCTAGTATTATCTAAATTTATTGCATATACTAAAGCAGAAAAACGCTTATAAAAATATTCAAATAAAGAAATATTATGCATTCTAATGTTTACTTTAGTGAGCTTTTGAAAAAAGATATCAGTTGATTAGGTACAAGTTAGGCAACTTGAAAATCGCTTAGCAGTCAATCTTTATGTAATATATAATTATTATTTTCAATAAATAATGAAAATAAAATAACTGTTTTGTAGGGCTATGGTCTACTATTTACTACACGAGGCTTTACTACATGAGTCCAGAACCTACATCTTATAGCCGATTCTAAACAGCTACAAACATCTATGTAAACAGTGAGATTCGAGGCAGCTTAAAAATTGCTTAACAATCAATTTTTTATGTAATACATTATTATTATCATTAAACAGTAAAAAAGCTATAACTGTTTTGGAGCACTATGGTTAACCGTATTACTACACGGGGCTTAATGAGACCGAACCTACAGCTTAAAGACGATTCTAAACAGCTACAAACATCTATGTAAACAGCGAGATTCGAGGCAGCTTGAAAATTGCTTAGTAATCAATTTTTATGTAATACATAATTATTATTATCATTAAACAGTAAAAAAGTTATAACTGTTTTGGAGAACTATGGTTAACCGTATTACTACACGGGGCTTAATGAGACCGAACCTACAGCTTAAAGACGATTCCAAACAGCTACAAACATCTATGTAAACAGCGAGATTCGAGGCAGCTTAAAAATTGCTTAACAATCAATTTTTTATGTAATACATTATTATTATCATTAAACAGTAAAAAAGCTATAACTGTTTTGGAGCACTATGGTTAACCGTATTACTACACGGGGCTTAATGAGACCGAACCTACAGCTTAAAGACGATTCCAAACAGCTACAAACATCTATGTAAACAGCGAGATTCGAGGCAGCTTAAAAATTGCTTAACAATCAATTTTTTATGTAATACATTATTATTATCATTAAACAGTAAAAAAGCTATAACTGTTTTGAGCACTATGGTTAACCGTATTACTACACGGGGCTTAATGAGACCGAATACAGCTTAAAGACGATTCCAAACAGCTACAAACATCTATGTAAACAGCGAGATTCGAGGCAGCTTAAAAATTGCTTAACAATCAATTTTTTATGTAATACATTATTATTATCATTAAACAGTAAAAAAGCTATAACTGTTTTGGAGCACTATGGTTAACCGTATTACTACAGTTAATGAGACCGAACCTACAGCTTAGACGATTCCAAACAGCTACAAACATCTATGTAAAAATTAAATTCGAGGCAGCTTAAAAATTGCTTAACAATCAATTTTTTAGTAATACATTTTATTATCATTAAACAGTAAAAAAGCTATAACTGTTTTGGAGCACTATGGTTAACCGTATTACTACACGCTTAATGAGACCGAACCTACAGCTTAAAGACGATTCCAAACAGCTACAAAACATCTATGTAAACAGCGAGATTCGAGGCAGCTTAAAATTGCTTAACAATCAATTTTTTTATGTAATACATTATTATTATCATTAAACAGTAAAAAAGCTATAACTGTTTTGGAGCACTATGGTTAACGTATTACTACACGGGGCTTAATGAGACCGAACCTACAGCTTAAGACGATTCCAAACAGCTACAAACATCTATGTAAACAGCGAGATTCGAGGCAGCTTAAAAATTGCTTAACAATCAATTTTTTATGTAATACATTATTATTATCATTAAACAGTAAAAAAGCTATAACTGTTTTGGAATATGGTTAACCGTATTACTACACGGGCTTAATGAGACCGAATACAGCTTAAAGACGATTCCAAACAGCTACAAACATTATGTAAACAGCGAGATTCGAGCAGCTTAAAAAATTGCTTAACAATCAATTTTTTATGTAATACATTATATTATCATTAAACAGTAAAAAAGCTATAACTGTTTTCACTATGGTTAACCGTATTACTACACGGGGCTTAATGAGACCGAACCTACAGCTTAAAACGATTAAAACAGCTACAAACATCTATGTAAACAGCGAGATTCGAGGCAGCTTAAAATTGCTTAACAATCAATTTTTTATGTAATACATTATTATTATCATTAAACAGTAAAAAAGCTATAACTGTTTTGGAGCACTATGGTTAACCGTATTACTACACGGGGCTTAATGAGACCGAACCTACAGCTTAAAGACGATTCCAAACAGCTACAAACATCTATGTAAACAGCGAGATTCGAGGCAGCTTAAAAATTGCTTAACAATCAATTTTTTATGTAATACATTATTATTATCATTAAACAGTAAAAAAGCTATAACTGTTTTGGAGCACTATGGTTAACCGTATTACTACACGGGGCTTAATGAGACCGAACCTACAGCTTAAAGACGATTCCAAACAGCTACAAACATCTATGTAAACAGCGAGATTCGAGGCAGCTTGAAAATTGCTTAACAATCAATTTTTTATGTAATACATTATTATTATCATTAAACAGTAAAAAAGCTATAACTGTTTTGGAGCACTATGGTTAACCGTATTACTACACGGGGCTTAATGAGACCGAACCTACAGCTTAAAGACGATTCCAAACAGCTACGAACATCCATGTCAACTGCGGGATTTTGTGCCAAAGAGAAGCGTCCCAACACTCTATAGATGCTACAATTGTTATTGCTCTCAAATGTGTACAAAATAAATAATGAATCTACCGTAGATATTAAAGGTAAACCACTTTATTGGTGTTAGATTTCAAAGTAATTTTATTACAATTATTGATTGTCAACTATAACTTTCTCTCAATTCTTTCGAAGCAATGTTGTCTTATGAAGCCATGGTGATTACAAATTGCTATAATTACAATTTATACATTTTGAAATTAATTTCAATTTGTCATATATTTTCAAAATTTGTTTTACATATTAAATTTATATTCAAGTTTAGCTGTGCATAACAAATCCTTGTCAATATTCACTAAATTCTATACGTCATATTGAGAACCTTTGCAATTATGCTATATTGAGATCATTAACAATTAAAATACACTTTTATTTGTTTAAATTACAATATCTGGGATTTTTTTAAGTGGATTAATGATTACTAAAACCTTACGAAGCTATGGTATATTAGATTTGTTTTTTTATTTACTTTTGCTAGATTTGCGCTTTTTAACGTGAATAATGTATAAATATAGTTACACAAAATTATTGAATTAACTGAAAAAACTTTGAAAATTAAATAGCAGGAAGAAATTTCTTTTTTTATTAGTCAACCCTTTATATTGTTGTGTTACGTATCTACAAGGTACTCAAACACTAATGTTATTTCTTCAGCTAGTTTGAAAAGACTATATTGATGATTGTCGCTAAACTGAAACACTGCAACTAATACAACTATTCATGCAGTTTTTATCAAATAATAATGCAAAGTTTGCTTTCGAAATCTAATTTATATATCGTTTTATCAGATCCATATTAAACCTGAATTAAATTTATGATTTTTAAATGTATTTTTAATGTTGATTAATGCTGAAATATCGTTGAAAGAGTAGTCAATAGAGGACACCCCAATCCTAAAACAATAAATTTTTTCATATTATAAATCTATAATTAATATAACAATAGTGAAGTACTTTTTATAACCGATTCGTGTGTTGCCATCGAAAATACATTATGAAAATTTCTTCTCTTTTAATGATCGGACAGTTAGCGAAAATTTGATTAGAAGATTTTAACATAGAAATAGAAAGTGAATTAAATAAATGCATAGTAAAACTTAATTTTTTGCTAGTTAAGTCCATAGATATATCGTCTAACATTGACAAATATAGCCCTTTTTTCTTATGTATATGAAAAATTAAATTTAAATAAAATTCGCTATTTATGTTATGAAATTGATTTCATTTATTTTTGTAATTGCACTTGTTTGGCGGTATACCTGAAATGATATACAATAATGGTGATATACAACCTAAAATGTAATATAAAATTTGAAATAAATATAACTTTAAAATGGATGAAATTTAATTACCCATACAGAAGGCTGGGAGAGAAATAGTTAATCTTTTTTCATAAAAATCAATAGCAAAAACTTAGTGTACGTGAAAAAAAAATCACACCTACAATTGATCCCGAATTGTGTAAATTGAAATAGTACAGTTTATCACTGAGTTACCCATTTATATTTGAAGGAGCAAAAAAGGAGGGTAACAAAGATTCGATTATTTACAGCGTTTTTAATATTTTAATAACACAATAATATTTATAGATTGAAAGAGCAGATCGTCACTATTATGAAATAATGTCTTTATTTACACATCGTATTAAAATTATTGATATAGGTGACCTATAAAAGATATTTATACAATAGTAATAGTATGGGATTTTTATGTTTTAAATTCTTTTGATTATTTCAAAAGAATTCTTTTGATTATTTTCTTTGAACTGATATCGATATCGAATCGTATGCATTTTACTAGTACTCTTTACCACTTTACCACATATATTTGAAAAAGGAAGGAAGAGTATAACAACGATTTGATATTTTATAGTATTTTAAATTTTACAGCAAGCCAGTAATATTTATAAACAGGTTGTGCAAATCGTCACTGTTATGGGAAATTTTCCTTCTTTAAATATCATATTGAAATTAATATGTCGATATATGCAACAGAAAAAGTATGTAAATTTTATGTTTTATATTCTTTTAATTATTTTTTGCTTGCTTAATATGATATAGTCTAGAATTTAAGGATATACTTTCAAATTCGTAGTTTAGAGATACAGAAGGCTAAGTAAAATCCGAAATCCACAACTGCAAATCAAAATTTGACTAAACAAAAGGATATAAATTCCACATGATGAATTTTATTGCCCTTGCTTAAAAGATTATCTCAGAGAACGAAAGAAGCATGAGTGGCGTACAAAGTGGAGGGAACTCGGAAAACAGCATCCACGGATAAGCGAAGATGATAATAAAAAATTCTTTTATCTTTATATTTGAATTGGAAAGGAAATGCATTCCATCAACTTATGTAAAATACAAATTAGACCTATGATTGATGAGTAGATACTCAAGGTTGAATTAAAGCCCAATTATACTTATTTTCTCAGCGTATTTCGAGAGTAAATTTTATTTATTTATTAGAAACTTGTATAAATAGTAATGCAAAATAAGATTCATAATGTATTAATAGCAAATGATATGACAGAAGTTTGCAAACCTTACAATAGAGTATATGCAGTTTTCTTTGCCATTTTGTTTTAAATTTAGGGATACTTTAGCGAAATTGCTTGTAACAGATTGTTTTCTGTCAATTTTTTTGTGGGTGTACTTGAACAGAATGTGTGTAACTGTTGTTTGTTATTTCGTTACTGGTATTTTGTATTTAAGGCTATTATAACTTTATATGATCACCTCTACTTTTGATTGCAATTTGCTCTGGATATAATGAAAAATTTCGATATAACATATGCTGTGGAGTATAAGTACAAAACATTAAAGTATAACTTAATCAATCAAAATAAAAAAAGACACATAAATATTTTTTTTTAAATTTACGTCCTTTAAAAATTTATAGATTTTTAAAACATTTTTTGCGTTTTAAGCGTCAATTCTTTCTTCTAATTTTACATCAATATTACTGCCGAATGATGGTCTAACGGTTAGGGCACTGATCTTCAGTACAGGAGTTTATGGTTTCGTATTTCACTTTGGCATGAATGTTCGTAGCCGTTCAGAATCGACATTAAGCACTAGATCCCAGTCTCATTAAAACAAGTGTTGCAAAACGGTATACCGTAGTACTCCAAATCAAGCCAAGCTTAGTGATAAAGAGGGAATATTGTGGTTATAACGCTATAAGGATTGCTGTAGACATGCATACATGCATTACATACGTAAAAATTGTTGTATAAGTGCAGACATATGAGTTTAAGCTGAAGAACCCCCGTGTTCCATTGATTGGCACTGCACTATATATAATATATATATATATATATATATATATATATATATATATATATATATATATAATATATATATATAATATATTTTATATATAAATTATATATATATATTATATATATATGTGTATATATATATATATATATATATATATATATATATTTGTATATATTATAGTTTATATATATATATATATATATATATATATATATATATATACATATATGTATATATATATATATATATATATATATATATATATATATATATATATATATATATATATATATATATATATATATATATATATATATATATATATATATATAATAGAAAAATCACATTAATTGTAAGAGGATCAGTCATTTTGATTACAAAGAGCTAGGTGAATTAGAGAATATCTTACCCTTCCGATATCTCTTTTTTTGTCTTTCTGTGTACGACGTGTGAGACTGGACGAAAGGAGAGTGGTTGATTAAACTACTATAATATATATATGAATAAACTAGGGACCACAGAAATAGAAAGTCCGAAACAGGAAAACTTATTAAAGAGGAGCTTTTAAATCGGTTTCCACTGTATATATAAATCCGTGTGTACATACGAATTTGGAAATCTATTTATATAAGGGAAAGTGACTATATACTGATAGATACTAAATAAAATTTTCTCAAAAGCCACTCACCTTCGAAATCAGAACTTAACGAATTGAAGGAAACCTCTTGAGAGTCATTTCTTATCTTGAATAGTCGTGTGATCACAAGAAGTAGAGCGGATGAATCCCACACATATTCCAGACAAGCTTTTTTTTTCTTTCCATATAAATTTCGATAGTAACGTATACTCACTTTATCAATAAAAGACTTTTATCAGTGCGAATGTCGTACCCTCTTAGAAAGAAAACGCTTGTTTTTAGAACCCTGTAATTGTATCTGAGATTTATAAACAGTGGGTTATTTTTATTTCGACACCACGCCTTAAAACCCCTCAATTCTCCGTTGCCTAGCTAACAAGATATTCATTAGATTCCTCTTTTATTGGAGCCTCTGGCTGGGTGAAGATATACGATTTA
>CM063504.1:29068774-29078774 GCA_032207245.1 Pardosa pseudoannulata | reverse complement strand
AAAAGCATTATATATTATCATTATAAAAATATCGTTAAAAATTGAAATTCAATGACACTTGTAACTTTAAATGATTATCTTATACTGTATTTGAAGGGTAATATCTAATTGAAATTATTCTTAAATAGTTGTACTTTCGTCTCCAAGAAAAATTTTAAATTAAATGTTACAACTTTAAGCTTCTCTGCTTCTTTTTAAATTTTTTACAGATTATATCTATCATCCTATAGTATTAGTTATAATACAATAAAATTCAAACAAATTTCTTATTAAAGAGATTAATTGCCGGTCTTAGTAAATTCGTTTAACGGCTTGCCAAGATTAACCCAACCAGTGGTGGGACGTAATTCTCCATTTAAACAGAGATTAACCGTGAGACTTTGGTGAGATCGGCCATAAATATATTTATAGTTAATAAAAATTACTTTTGATAAAAACATTTATCTCTCTGGAAGTAAGTCTTACAACTAGCTGAAAAACATTCTTTTTAAGTAATTATTTATTTAAGAATATTCCCAGATTTCATGAGGAAAGACAATAAATTCAAAGAAAACAACTAAATCATCCTTTCCATTTGATTGAGAGGCAATAGTCGGATACCCTGTCAAGATTTGAACTATCAGTTGGAACAAAAAAAATTCAATGACATTTAATTTATCCATAAAACCAATAAGTTAAACCTTAAGTATAAAGTTTTAAGAAACTTTCTTTCTCTAAAATTGTACATTACTTTTACCATATTGGCTGAAATCCAGATTCAAACTTTAAACAAATTCCTTAATAATGAGCTTAAATAAACTGATAGTAAATAGAAATTAGTTTTAAATGAAGAGTGTAATCTTTCCAAAAGTATAATTTGTATCTAATCGGAAAGGATTTATTTCAAGCACCTAATTTTACTAAAGGACATTCAAAAACTTTGAGCGAAAAAGTCTGCAATAAATTCAAATTAAAAACTCACCACTTTTACCATTTGGTTCGTGAGAGGGAATATCCAGACCCCCCGTCAAGACTTAAATCATCAGCTGGAACAAAAAAAAAATCCCATGCAATGACATACTTAATGTCTCCAAAACCAACAAAATAAATTTCGAACTAAAGTTTTAAGAACCACTCCTAAAGAGACCCGTTCTTTCCTTTAGAATTGGGATATCTTTATATATAAAAATCTTCTTTCCGCGTGTTTGTAATAGACTTCTCCTAAACTGAGAAACTGATTTCGACGAAATTTTGCGTATGTAATTAAGTTGATAAAACTTTATACAATTTCCGTATTTACAGTGTTAAAAAAGGACAACGTCTGTCGGGTCATGTTATATATATATATATATATATATATATATATATATATATATATATATATATATATATATATATATATATATATATATATATATATATATATATATATATATATATATATATACATATATATATATATGTATATATATAATATATATATATATATACATATATATATATATATATATATAGATAGATAGATAAATATATATATATATATATATATATATATATATATATATATATATATATATATATATATATATATATTTATATATATATATATATATATATAATATATTATATATATATATATATATATACATATATATATATATATATATATATATATATATATACTAGAAGTACCAAAAAATTGTTACCCAGTTTTGTTTCTACATAAATTGTAAAGATAAAATGGGAAAAAATAAAGCAGTTGTTTGGTCTGCTGTGCACGAGAAAAATTCTTAAAGATTATTGTTTAACGATTCAATTTTTATCAAATAGTCTCGTTAATAAAATATTATCTTTTAAACAGATTTTTGTATCTTATATGCTTCATGTAAAAACATTATATATTATCATCATAAAAATATAGTTAAAAATTGAAATTTAATGACACTTGTACCTTTAAATGATTATCTTATACTGTGTTTGAACGGTAATATCTAATTGAAATTATTCTTATATAGTTGTATTTTAGTCTTCGCAAGAAAAAAAAAATTAAATTAAATTTTAGCATTTTAAACTTTTTTGCTTCTTTTTCATTTTTTCAGATTATTTCTATCATTCTACCATATTAGTTATAATACAATAATATTCAAAAAAATTTCTTATTAATGAGATTCAGGGCCGGTCTCAACAAAGTCGTTTAACAGCTAACCAAGATTAACCCAAAAAATGGTCGGACTCAATTCTTCTTTTAAACAGAGATTAATCGTGGTTAGCTTTTAAACGACTTTGGTGAGATTGGCCATAAATATATTTACATTAGGGCCGATCCCACCAAAGTCGTTTAATAACTACGATTAGCCACGATTAACCCTGGCGCCAACCAATGAGGGAACGCAATTCTCCATTTAAACCGAAATTAATCGCGCTTAGTGTTAAACGACTTTGGTGGGATCGGCCCTTAATAAAAATTACTTTCAATAGAAACACTTATCTCTCAGTAAATCTTACAACTAGCTGAAAAGCATTCTGTTCAAGTAATTATTTATTTAAGAATATTTCCAGATTTTATGAGTAAAGACAATAAATTGAAATATAATATCTAAACCATCTTTTCTATTTGGTTCTTGAGAATAAATTGTCAGACACCCTGTCAAGATTTGAACTATCAGTTGAGGCAAAAAAAAAAAATGCAATGACATTTAATTTAGCCATAAAACCAATAAGTTAAACCTTAAGTATAAAGTTTTAAGAAACTATTCTTCTCTAAAATTGTACATTAATTTTACTATATTGGCTGAAATCCAGATTCAAACTTTTAACAAATTCCTTAATAATGAGCTTAAATAAACTGATAGTAAATAGAAATTAGTTTTAAATGAAGTGGTTTATATTTTCGAAAGTAAAATTGGTATCGAATCAGAAAGGATTTATTTCAAGAACCTAATTTTACTAAAGAACTTTCACAAACTTTGAGCAAAAAAGTCTGCAATAAATTCAAATTAAAAACTCACCACTTTTACCATTTGGTTCATGAGAGGGAATATCCAGACCCCGTCAAGACTTAAATCATCAGCTGGAACAACAACAAAAAAAATCCCATGCAATGACATACTTAATGTCTCCACAAAACCAACAAAATAAATCTCGAATTAAAGTTTTAAGAACCACTCCTAAAGAGACCCGTTCTTTCCTTTAAGGGCCTCAGTAATTTAGATTAACGAGCATTTCCCCGAAAGGACTGCTTTGATGGGCCCATAAGATTTGCTTTCTGGCCTTTTTTTCTACATTGCGCTTTCACATTTTTACGCAGCAGTAAAGTTTATCAGCAAAATCAAAGCTTGCTGGTTGGAAGTCGGCTATTAAATTTTGAATATTTTTTTTTCGCTAGCCTGCGCTGATAAGAGTAGATGGTATTTATGGGATATTTATCAGAAAGTTTTTATTATGATATTTAGTCCATCACGCAAAAGCCTTAGATGTTCTGGAGACAGATAGAAGAAGCAGGTGATACGGACACCCTAGTCTCCTATCAAGGAGTGTCTCTTTGGAGATTCTTTGTGCAACGTTTGTGTTTTAAATTTTATGTGTAGTACACGATAGTTACCAATGAACGTTTGGAAGTACATTTGTTTATCAGAGTATATTTTTTTAGACTGTTGCATGGATATACTTTAGTTTAACATGCTATAAAACCAGGAGTGGTTACTCTGTTCTTCTGTTTTAATCTCTAAAGGAAAGTCATTTGGAAACCATCCAGATGGCTTCAAAACAATGAAAAAAATTTTAAATGACACATAATTCTACTGAAGTGTTCAGTTCATCTTCAATTTGTCAATTATATTCGTGCTTGAAGTCAATAAAATAGAGCCAGTGTTATCTATAGTTTTTCTTTGATTATTTTTTAAGTAAGGACTGACTTAAAAGCTTAGAATTCAAACCATAACAGATGGCAAACATTTATTTTCGCAACTATCATTCTTATTATAACAGTCTATCATAAGTTGATCTACACACAGAAGCTCTAAATGAGGAGGAAGAACGATGAGTTGGATGTTTATATATCAATTTATCTTACGCTCTCGCTCTCTCGCTGTAAACATTAGTTTTCAGATCACCAATACAGGAAGACAGTTTTTGACAGTTAATGAACTAATATAATAAACAATAAAATTTATTACAAAGATGTAGCAGTTCGGGTAGATTCAATAATAAAGAAGTATTCCTATGAAATTACTATGCACTTTTTAAATTCGGTAAATTTTAATTCACGATATAAGCTAATTAATAGCAGCCATGAGCAATGTGTTAGACTACAAAAATTAACTCTTGACAATGTTGTGCCTTACAGACATAAAGCAGAATTAATCAATTGTATTTTGTTAATGAGTTATAAAAATGCATTCCAGTCAAAACAAGCTTTACATTCATTTATTAGTTTTTTCCTTCAACTTAATATTAGACCTAAATGAGAATTCTCTTCCAGACATTAGTGTCAGATTCTCATAAATGAGGCGTTTGTTCAGACCACAAAAAAGCACTTGAGAACTATTACATCTTAGACTGAAAGAATTAAAACAATCGAATTTTTCTGAGGAGTTATAAAAATGCATCTCAGTTAAAACTAGCTTTCCATTTACCTAATCACAGGTTAATCACCTTTGAATTGGATACCTGTGATTAGTTATTTAAACTTATTTTATGTATCGAAAGTAATAAATATTCGGTGTACATACTAACAAATCAAATACTTCTTCTAATAAGCTGGGTCTCTATTGACTTTTTGCTACAATCTACACAGTTAATTTTTTTCTTACATTTTACTGCTTTTTATTGACACATTCTCAACGTTTTTCTTGGATTGATAACTTTTATGAATATACAGGTTGTCTCAACAAGACCAGATCTACGAGATTCTAGGATAGTACGAGAGATTCTACGAGATATTTGGAATACATAAAAAATGTACCTCTATGACTCTTAGTTTTCGAGAGAAATGTGAAAGAATACGTTTGATGTCATATCTGATTTTCGAAACATAACATCGTTATTTGCGTTGGGTCCTGTTTTATGGCCAGTACCATCTCCAGATTTGACCCATTTAGATTTCTTCCCGTGGGGCTATCTGAAGAAATTGGTTTATCAAGACCCAGTTACTTTAGAAATAGACTCGGTTACTCGTCTCTACGTGTGTGTACTTTAGTGGACACTACTAGACTTCAATGTTTGCTGTCAACAGTTCCACGTTTTGAAGCATACATGACGCCATATGAGCGGAGGAAACTTCGAATTTATTCCTATTTAAAATTATGCAAATCTCTTTGTGTTTCAAATAAAGTTTTTTTTTTATAAATAGGATATGACGTCATACAATTTCTCTTACCTTATTCTTGAGAACTATGGGTTCTTGAAGTACAGTTCTACAGAGGTATTCTTTATATATCCCCAACAACGAACCTGGTTGTGCAGAGTTTATCCGGTTTTGTTTAGATACTCTTATGTAAGTAATGGCTATTGACTTGGTTATCTATGATCATGATTAATAACAAGATCATCTATGACCTAAAACTATTAAGAGTATTAAAAGCAGCAAACATTTTTCAGTCGATTTTTACTAAATAAAATTCTACTTCTAAACGGATGCAAATTCTAATAGTTTAGTATTGATCAGCAATAGTCTGAAAGCAATTGCGACTACCTTAAATTTTTTTCAAATGAATACCATTCATCCTAATCAAACCAGTAAACATCGTTTCCTTATAGCCGAAGACAATTTATTAAAAAACTTCTTGCAAGGCTTGTCCTACCTTTCAGTCAAATAATTGTTCATGGGTGGTATTTAATTTATGATGAGTCTTTTTTGACAAATTCTATGCGTATTTTAAACTACAACTGTTAGATATCTTCTGAAGTCGTCAAAAGGATAGGAAGTAGGAAGATATTTCGACCTTTAGAACTGAAATTCAAATAGTTACAAGCATTCATCATTCATCAATTTAAACGTAATTCTCTTGATGGCACTCCTTTCAGAAGCATCAACTTGTATTCCAAATGATACCCTACTAACTCAATCAGCAGACATCGTTTCATAATAGCTTATAAATATTAAAAAACTTAATCTACCGGAAGTCAGATTTGTTTAGGTACATTTATATGCTATTCCAAAACTGTAACGAGCTTTTAATATTATATAATATTTTCTTAAGATATGAATCAAACCTCTTTTAGAATAGTTCATTAGAAAAGACAAAATGCTTTCTATATATATAAATCTCTATAGCAAAAGTAGGCAAAATGTCTCTGTTAGCTTATCGTAAATCACTCTAAAACTGTATTCTAGATCACCGTTGTTCAATTTCTCTTAGCTAGTGGGTCACTTTATCTTTGAAAAGATCTTTGGGGAATGTAAAAAAGTAAGAATTACAGTATATAAAAGTATATTACAGTATTATTTTACACGAAAAATCTCATATGAACACCACCTGACTTTCTTACATGCCTATTAACCTTTTTAATCCTGACAGTACTTATAATTACCGCTTCAATCAAACACCTATATATTCCTAATAAAGCTCTTTTTCCAGACGGTACTCACAAGAACATGAACGATGAAGTTCCTACAGCAGAAAAGAAATGACAGCTCCAATCAGGAATTCCTTTTATTCTCATAGTAGGGATTTTATAATTGGCGTGCTGCATTCGAAGGTCATTTTGTAGTAGAGTTGATACACGTGTTGTTCAGCTGAGTAAATTTAGTGGTTTATTACCAGTTATTTGGTACTATTATTTTTTAGAGACTTCTATACTTCGCAGGTAAGCATTTCATTTGTTTAATTCATAATTTAATGTTTTATTTTCTATCATAGAGTCAAAAATATATGTTGGTACCAGAAAGTACCAGCTCCAAAATTAACTACTAAAATACAATAAAAATGAATTTTCTTTTTTTCTATGATTATTCTCCATTAAAACTTATCTAATGATGCAAAAATGTAGTAAGAAAGTTGATGGTAAATCAATTCAAGATATAAAGGGTTAAATTATACTTATATTTCGCTACATTTCATTTAAACTAATTTTATTTGAATGTGAGAGTTGATTCTCCGAATCTTGAATAAAGCGGGCAGAAACACAATTACTAAAATAATGCCTTTTAATAACATCAAAAATTTATGCAATGTTAATTCAACAAAGAGTAGAGTTGTGTTTCGAGTATATATTTTTTCGGTTACATACATTTTGAGTATACATTTCGGTCTCTTAACAGAAAGGTTGTGGTTTCGGAACCCGAGCCGGCTTAGGATTCGCCGAGTTTGTTAAGGGTGACTGGGGCACGTAAAATATGTTCGTGGTCAAAATGCCCTCCAAGTTCTCAGTCTATACCTCTGGGGGTGGCAGGCCAAGTCTATGGGTCTTCAATTTTGTCCCTACTTCAAAATTACGAGGACCCACTTCAGCATAAGTCGTACTTTTACCCTTGTGTTGCTCATTAAAAAATTAAAGGCTCACCTCTTTGTCTTAAAACTTGCTCAATCTTGCTTGGTTTAACCAAGTGGCATACGTCAACAATAACGACAAATAAAGCACAAATTGCTTCCAAATTTGCTTTTATTTAGGGATAAGTGAGCAATTTTAAAACTTAGTATCATATTCTAAATACTTTTCGAGTAAAATAACACAAAATATAGTATACTATCGCAAAATATTTTTCAATGAAATTTTTTCTTAAAAAGAAAAAAGTAAATAATGGCGAAGTTCAAAATATAGCATGCAAAATGTGATAAAATTCTTTAAAATGGAACAGTTTTGAATACTAAATATTTAGTGGCTATTAATCATAAAAGTCAAAAATGTCATCTATGACGTCATCTAAAAGTGATCTATATGATCTGGCACACTATGCACTATCTTCATACATTCATCTTTGAAGATACTTACTCAAATGTAATCCAAGATTTCCAAGAGTTCCTTTATGTACTTTAGCGACTTACAAAATTTGGATTTAAGATATACAAGGATAAGAGATCTTCTACTTATAACTAGAAAATAAGTGTTCTTGTACATAAATCAGCAACACCCCAATTGCCGTCTCATTGTGTTTTATAAAATACCTATTAACCGTTAGCCACTCTCTCAAAAAAATGAAACCCCTTCCCTTTTTTTTTTTTGTCACAACAAACATCTCGAGAGGTCGCTTTTACTATTGACCCCATGTCAGCGACCAAAGTTTCTAATGAGGGCGACAGACTTCTGCTTTCTCCCTGCCTATTTACGAGAAACGGGAACGGCAGAGGCGAAGGGGCGACTGTCGCCACCGATTAGCGACGTCGGACCAGCGCGCGGAAGTAACCAAAAAAGAAAAAAAAAACTCTGAAGAAACATAATAAGTGAAACAGAGCTGGATGACACCTTCGTTGATGCCCAGAGTGAAACGTTAAAGACGTGGGTGTATGAAGAGGAACTTTTTAAGTTGTTATTGGGTATCGGTTATGTCGCTTGTCGTGTAAACAACGCTACGAGCAAGCTCCGGTTCCACCGGGGATTTTAAAACTCAGAGATTTAATCTGCCATCTTCGCAAGGAGAGAGATTTTTGCAATCGCTGGCTTGTAAATGCAAATAACTTTTACCGTTCAGTCGGATTTTCTTTTCGCAGCGTCTGATTTGGTGAAGATAAAGGATTTGTCTCTAAAAGAAACAACGTATTCAGTTCTCTCAAGTTCACATGAAATCAGTTCAAGGATTATTATTAGTTATTTATTTCAGAAAAAAGATTTGACATCGTTTATTAGTTACTTGATAATTTGCTGTCAATATACTATTAAAATTCTTTCTTAGCTACTATGTAATTTTTCAAAGAATATACTAAAATATACCAATGAAACTATTTAATGCATGAACTATTTAATGCATACACACACACACACACACATATATATATTTATATATATATACACACACACACACACATATATATATATATATATATATATATATATATATATATATATGTGTGTGTGTGTGTGTGTGTGTGTGTGTGTGTGTGTGTGTGTATGTGAAAATTCTCAGGAAAATTCTCAGGGGTTTTCAAATCTGAAGTCAAGTGCTAAAAATTCCTGCATCCTTTTGCATTCCCATTTTTAACCTCTAACCTAAAATGAATACTAGGGCTAGAGTTTACGCTCTCAGAGAAGGGGTCTGACCAATTATAACTGTACATTGCCCTACGGGACAATTTAATAAATTTCCAAACAAAAAGGAGATGCAAAAGGATGTGGGAATTTTCAGCCCTTGAGATTTGAAAACCCCTGAGAATTTTCCTTACATAAATAAATATATGTAACAGATTTTTTTATACAACTGCTGGACAAGGAGAAAGCTAAACAGCTAGTAGTAATAAAAATGAAGTCGGACGACATTAAAGAGAACAGCACAAGTCTAAATAAAACTTTATTTCAGAGCAGCTAAAACGGACATCTTTACAACTCAACGACAGACAAAGGAAGGACACAAAAAGCGATCTGCTCGAACAGAGGTGCACCCAAGAGCGAAGACAGAAAGAATTTCCCCACTTACTCAGCGAATTTAAATACAAAATCAGGAAAAATGCTGAGCCATTTGCAAGCGACAGCTGGGAAACGTGTTGAATAGACAGAAATTTTATAGGATAGAAAGAGTTTTAAGTCACTCCTTTGATTAAGACACTTAGAGGCTGGGAAAGGGATTTTAAGGAATTAGAATAGGAGAGAGGAGGTTTTTAAAGAAATATTAAAGTTTATAATTTTGATATATTACATATATATGTGTGTGTGTGTACTATATAAACAATTATTACCCCCAAAGATCTTCAAACTTTTTGTAATTTCCGTTTTATTTTTTAATCTTTTCCAGATATCCAAATTAAAATTAAAGACGTGATTCTTTGAGATTGCATTCCTTCCACACTTCTTAAAACTACAAACTGATATAATAACAGCAGCGTGTGTCCTTTTTAATAATTGAGATCTTCATGCCTTTGTTTGCAATTTT
>CM063504.1:29053774-29063774 GCA_032207245.1 Pardosa pseudoannulata | reverse complement strand
TATATATATATATATATATATATATATATATATATATATATATATATATATATATATAAATGATACCGTTTCAGCTAAAGACCTTTATTAAGATAACGTTGAAGGACGGGTTCCCACTTCATCATAGGGACAGGACAAACTGAAGGGTCAGCTAGCATGAAGTTCTATGTACAAGACACGTAACACTTGGGTCAACATCTGTGGGAAAATATCTCTAGAAAAATCTGTCTCCGACAGATCCGTGAAAGTAGCTCAAATTGCTAATTCCTCCGATACCCGACCTTAACAAAAAATCCATCAAATTATGAAGTTTCTGGAATTTCAATGAAAATATGTTTTTAGGGTAGTTTTTCATCGTCAAAATTATAAAATAAAAGATTTTTATCGAATTTATCAATTTCAAGTCGATCTCAGTACTTAAAACTGTAATCCTTGAAAGTATTTCAAATTGCTAATTTGTGGATACCCGACCTTAACAAAAAATCCATCAAATTATGAAGTTTCTAGAATTTCAATAAAAATATGTTTTTATGGTACTTTTTCATCGGCAAAATTATAAAATAAAAGATTTTTATCGAATTTATAAATTTCAAGTCGATTTCAGTGCTTAAAACTGTAATCCTTGAAAGTATTTCAAATTGCTAATTTGTGCGATACCCGACCTTAACAAAAAATCCATCAAATTATGAAGTTTCTGGAATTTCAATGAAAATATGTTTTTAGGGTAGTTTTTCATCGGCAAAATTATAAAATAAAAGATTTTTATCGAACCCAATTTACCGACGATTTCATAACCAATACTTCGGCTGTAATCCTTGAAAGTAGGTCAAATTGCTAATTTGTGCGATACCCGACCTTAACAAAAAATCCATCAAATTATGAAGTTTCTGGAATTTCAATGAAAATATGTCATGCAGGGCCATGCAGGATTATAATTGGTCAGGTCCCTTCTCTGAGGGCGTAAACAGTAGCCCCAGTGGTCAATTTAGGTTAGGGGTTAAAAAAGGGAATGCAAAATAACGCGGGAAATTTTAGCCCTTGACCACGTTTTGAAAACCCCTGAGAATTTTCCTTAAATATATATCTATACACACAGACACACATACACTAAATTAAAACACTTAATATTATTCCTCCTTTCTCAGACTCATTATTCATACATTAAAACTCATACATTATAATTAAGTTAAAACATACTTGTACTCAAAGAAATAATATACACAGAGTCGTATCGGAGAAGGGGGAGAGGGGTTTGTAACCTCATATATATGAAAGGGTCACTGAATTAATATTAATATTTGGTTGTAGATAACCCCTGAATTTATATTTATATACATATATATATATATATATATATATATATATATATATATATATATATATATATATATATATATATATATATATATATATATATATATATATATATAGTCATCACAAACGTAATTAGATTAAATTAAAATTCTACCTTCACCTGTATGAGGATTCGATTCTGCCACTTCTCGTACTGAAGCCCTTTGCCCTGACTATTGCGCCAGAGACACGTTGGTAGGGAAGGGTTTCAAGAGGCTTGATAATAATCTCAATAAGCACGTAATTCTGGATTTTTAGTAAGAAAACACATTTTCTATCGGATCAAATTGTGAATCTAAACCATTCTCAAACCAACTTAATTACATACACAAAATTTCCCCAAATTCAGTCCAACTGTTTAGGAGTTCTATTACAAATACAAGAACAGAAGAATTATATATATATATATATA
This sequence comes from Pardosa pseudoannulata, assembly GCA_032207245.1. NCBI lineage: Eukaryota > Metazoa > Arthropoda > Arachnida > Araneae > Lycosidae > Pardosa > Pardosa pseudoannulata. The sequence goes on along the minus strand of CM063504.1, from coordinate 29,062,009 downwards.
TATATATATAGCTATATATATACCTATATATATATATATATATATATATATGTTTGTGTGTGTGTGTGTGTGTGTGTGTAAGGAAAATGCTCAGGGTTTTTTAAAACTTAATCAAAGGCTAAAAATTCTCGCCTCATTTTGCATTCCCCTTTTTAACCCCTAGCCTAAATTGACCACTGGGTCTACAGTTTACGCCCTCAGAGAAGGGGTTTGTCCAATTATAATCCTACATGGCCCTAGCAGACAATTTAGGAAATTTTCAAATAAAAAGGAGATACACGCTGTCGGAGACAGATTTTTCTAGAGATATTTTCCCACAGATGTTGACCTAGATGTTAAGAGTCTTGTACATATAACTCATGCTAGCTGACCCTTCAGTTTGCCCTGTCCCTGTGAGGAAGTGGGAACCCGTCCTTCAACGTTATCTTAATAAAGGTCTTTAGCTAAAACGGTATCATTTTTATGGCCATGACTGCAACCATCCATCGAGAAGTCCGTCTCATTACACACACACACACACACATATATATATATATATATATATATATATATATATATATAGAGACATATATATACATACATATATATACATACATATACATATATATATATATATATATATATATATATATATAGTTTTTGTCTGTGTATGATGAATGTACATGGGTATATCCATTTTTCTAAACAATACGCAGTTACTGTGTAAATATTACTTGTAATGGATCGAATCAAAAAAAAAATTCACTGCTCTTTCGTAATTTTATAGCAAATTCATCATCATCTTGATTATTATTATTATTTTACGAAAAGCCCATTTACTTATCTTTTTACATTTTATATGCCTTAAGTTATCAAGATTAACACACTCCGTATCTGTCCCTTCTTTCGTCCATCTACTGATAGTAACTAAGTGTTATTCCGGACGAGGAGGTAAATATTAGTAGATTCACCAGTTCCTCTGAACTTTTTTTCCTTGCGCGGAATACTTCTGTCTGTCAACGCAGCGTAGGCGTTTAAAGAAGATATGATGTCAAGCTGTTTAAGAAATACGAGCTTCGAAATTGATTAGCTAAAGATACATAATAGATAGGTAACATAAACATCTCATACACGTGTCACAGTTAAGAAGAGGGAATACTAAATATTAAAAAATGCTGAAGGTCACTTGAATCTTTAGGATGGAGACAGAAGTTGAATAAAACGTCAATCTTCCTAACTTATCATTGATTGTCGATTTCAAAATGCATTAATAAGGTAACAAATGTTTTTTTCGATATAAATGTAAATATTTAGAATTAGAACTTACACAAAGAGCTTTAGGTACGAAGTTGACCGTAATAAGTGTAAGAGCATGAAATTGATTTTCGAGATCCAAATCTTGCTACAATGTGGAATTGTATATTTAACAATCCCTGAAATTTAGAAATGAACAAATACATCATGAGCAAATAGATAACTTGACAAAATGTTGTCATTTCAAAAATAAATAGACATTTTCGTATTAATGTTTTGCTTCTTGAGTTGCTTGAGTTGTGACAGCTACTTTAAAATTAATTTCTGTAAAAAAAAAAAAAAAAAAAAATGCCGAAATAATGTTGTAATTGAAATTTAGAAATGAACAATACAAATCATGAGCAAATAGATAACTTGACGAAACAATTGGCATTTCAAAAATGGATAGACATTTTTGTGTTAATGTTATGCTTCTTGAGTTGCTTGAGTTATGACAGCTACTTTGAAATTAATTTCTGTAAAAAGAAAAAGGCGAAATAATGTTGTAATTGAAATTTAGAAATGAAAAATATAAATCACGAGCAAATCGATAACTTGACGAAACAATTGGCATTTCAAAAATGGATAGACATTTTTGTGTTAATGTTATGCTTCTTGCTTCTTGAGTTGCTTGAGTTATGACAGCTACTTTGAAATTAATTTCTGTAAAAAGAAAAAGGCGAAATAATGTTGTAATTGAAATTTAAAAATGAACACTATAACTCATGAGCAAATAGATAACTTGACGAAACAACTGACATTTCAAAAATGAATAGACATTTTCGTATTAATATTATGCTTCTTTAGTTGCTTGAGTTGTGACAGCTATTTTGAAATTTATTTCTGTAAAAAAAAATACTGAAATAATGTTGTAATTGAAATTTAGAAATGAAAAATATAAATCACGAGCAAATAGATAACTTGACAAACAATTGACATTTCAATGAATAACATTATTAATGTTATGCTTCTTGAGTTGCTTGAATTGTGACATACTTTGAAAATTCTGTAAAAAAAATGTCGAAATAATGTTGTAATTGAAATTTAGAAATACATATAAATCACAGCAAATAGATAACTTGACGAAACAACTGACATTTCAAAAATGAATAGACATTTTCGTATTAATATTATGCTTCTTTAGTTGCTTGAGTTGTGACAGCTATTTTGAAATTAGTTTCTGTAAAAAAAAAAATAAGGAAACAAAATATACTAACCCTTTTAAAGAAATTCCAATACATCTTACTAACAGAAAATATGTAGCATAAGCTAAATATTTGACTTAAACCAGAAAAATACTCTACAATTATCATCCCAAGACTGTTTAATCTACATTAAGTAATATAATAAACGCATTTGAAACCATTTTTAAATGCATTATTCGTAATTTTGAATAAAAACTTTTAAAACAGAATCGAAATTCCAGTCAGTAGAATTGGGGGATGTACATACACAACAGCCAATGTCTCCCAGATCTTCAAGTAATATGGGTTTTGTTCCCCTTAAATATAACTTGGAAAAATCTTCAAAAATTTTTTCAAATGCAGCTGGCAATCAGACACATATAACTTTATGCCAACACATGACTGCGATGCTGTTACCCATTTAGCACCACCGAGAGATCAAGTGTAGCTTAAGAAATACTACGGACGTGAGTAACATTACCCCTAATTTAGAATTATTATTACCCCTAAACTAGGGTCCTCCTAATTTTCGAAGCAATGACCAAGCAGAAGACCCCCAGGCTTGGTCTGCCACACCCAGAGGTATCATTTGAGAACATTGCAGACATTGTGATCACTAACATATTTTACGTGCCCTAGTCACCTTTAACGAACCTTTGGCCTTCTTCGAGCCCCGAACCCGCAGACTTAGTTTCGAGATCGCTGCCTTATCGTTTAAAAGTGTATAAATTTTATCACTATTTGAAGCAGTAATGAAGTTTTAATGTAATCTTGGTACTAAAACCTCTTATGTAGACAATAATGATACCAAAATTGAGCTTATATTGATCGATTATGACAAAGGAGAGTCAAACTTTTATATTGGTGAGTGATTTACAAGCATAAAATATAAAGTCACCCTGAACTTTTGTTTGTTCCTCAAATTTTGTTTCCTCAAGTGATATACGTAGTTTAGATTGCAAGAACATGTTAATATTTGGAGTATTAATAAGATCTATTACAATATTCGTGTAAAGTTTCATGTGTAGACAATCTGATATCAAAAGGGAAATTTTACAAAAGGAACACTACTGGAACTGAATCTCTTGGAATCAACTCTATCCTTTGTTTCCCCCCAACAGTGTCATAACCTAGTTTGAAGTGAAGTGTATTAATGATGCGTGACGTGATTTTCTGCGTACAAAGTGGTTCCGACTGAAAAGGGTCTTTGTGTTTTTTCGACGAGACTCTTCTACACGTGTTGCGCGGATGACAAAGAGAATTGGTCTCTTACAAAGATGGGTCTTTTTCGGAACTCTTTGGGAAAAAGCATTCACTCTGAGTTAACCACTCTAATGCGTGACAGGAGACGTTATCTTTGTTTTACGCCTCTTGATCTGACGCATTCTTAAACGTTGCTTGTGATTCATGCTTCAGTCATAAGCACTGAATCATTTAATTTTTTTGTAATCAAGAAAAATAAAAGCAAGTTTTACTTTCCTTTCGTGGTTTTGGTTAAAATTAATGCCTTAAATTTATATGTGATTACATTCAACTTTTAATATATAATTTTTTAAATACTTTTATATGTTTATGCATGTATTATTTTGTGAAAACTGAACACCTAAAGAAACAGAAAGAAATTTTTATTTACCTATTTCGCTTTCTCAACTTTACTATTTACACCAATTTTTTCAGTAATGTTTCAAAAGTAAATTGGCATAATATGCCTCATTTATATAAATTTCAAGATTTAAGGTACAGCAATAATAGTTGCACAGTTAAAGTAAATTTAGCAACTCTAAATTTATATTATCAAATTAAAATTGAGAGTAGAGAATGATTGTAAATCTTGTCTGAATCAATCATAAGGAAGTGCGGAAAAATATGTTATTCTTCTTTTTAGTATATATTTTTTATGAACGAGCCGAATGTTGTTGTCTTATGTCACTTGGTCAAACCAAGAAAGATTTGAGCCGGATGCTACTCGTATTAAGCCAAAGGGTGGCGACGCAAGGGTGAAAGTAAGACTTATGCTCAAGTGGATCCTCATAATTTTGAAGCAGGGACAAAACAGAAGACCCATAGGTATTGATTGAGAACTTGGAGAACATAGTGACCATGAACATATTTTACATGCCCCAGTCACCTTTAAAGAACATGGCAGATCTTATGCTGGCTCAAGCCCCGAACCTGCAATCCTCCAGTTCGAGAGCTTTGCCTTTGCCGACTGAGCTACCGCGACTGGTGAGCCGAATGTGCAGACAACATCTGAAACGATAGCTGATTCTACATACAATATCCCTTTTGTCTGAATCCCGATTCTTGGTCGATTGCAGCGTTCGGAAAGAAACGTCTTTTCGTCAAGCATTTCCCTTTTGCAATCCGATCACACAATATCGCAAGATCGTTGAACGATGTTCGAAATATGTGGAAGTCAACATTGATCACATTGATCCTTAAGACGATAGCATATACGTTACAATCCACTATTCTTAACATACGAAAAAAGATGAATATTCATCTGATTCTAAACACCTTTATCATTTTACCACTCGGTTAAAGGACTTACACGAAGTCCAGTGGTATGGGATAATTCTTCGTATAAGTGAAGTATGTGTGAATAGTATCATTTCCCCCCCATGCAATCATGGAAAATATACTGTGCTTCCTTTTTTATTTTTTAATACAGAATCACAGTTTAATGGTAAAAATAAACATTTATTGGACACAAAAAAATAACAATTTTTGGACAACTAAAAATATATTAAATGTTAAAGAATAGGAAACACGATATAATTTTTTTTCTATTTACTAAATAATACAAATATTCTGTAAGAAAAAGTAAAAAAAAACTATAGGAAGATATTAATATGCACAATACAAGTTTGTTTGCAAAAAAATTTTGCTATCTTAGTACAAATAAATATAATTTATATATGGAATTTTACATAGAGTATCGAATATTCAAATGTTTAAGTAAATGTTTCATATAACTGAATATTCGTGTAAGCGAATATTTTTATTGCACAGGTCATGTTGAATTTTCGTTGGGGAAGTACTTAGTATAACTGAATAATTCGTATAAGTGATTTCTATGACTACGTTTCCACTACACATACATATTAATTCATTTAAACGAAATCTTATTTAGCATCGCATTTTTCAGCCTGAATTTAGATATTTGTACCCTAATATTTCAAAAACTTTAGTAATTGATAAAAATTAAACTTATGAATTTCCCATTTAGAATTTCCTCGCAATCCAGGTTTAAAATTTTTTTTATGATTTGAAATTTGAAAGGATTAAACGGCATTAAAGGAATGTAGTTTTCCACTAAGGTAATATGATGTTGTACACAATTATTACTTATTAATTAAATCATTTTATAATTATTCATATTAAATCATTTTACAGAAAGAGGTATGATTAAATACAAATCAAGGAAATTCTCCAAACATCCTCCTATCTTAACTTATATAATCAAAGCATAAAACGTATCACATTTTATCTCTTAAAAGTTAAAACTATTTCTCAATCCACATTAGGAAAAAATCTTTTAAAGCAAAGTCTTTCTTTGCTGAGTTCCATACTAGACTGAAGTCGAGTGTATCAATGATGCATGGCGTTATTTAGCGGAGAACAAAGTGGTTCACGCCGAAACAGACCTTTATTGTCCTCAGATCAGCTCGAAGAGGCGACTGGTGATGCCAAAAGAATAATGCTAAAAACTTAACATAAAAAAAGGGGATTTCGTATTTCACTACGGTTTTATTTCTCGGCTTATTTGAAGATCTTTGTCCTTGCACAGAGCATCACTCCGGGGATGACATGTGACATCTGCCCTCGATGGTTTTTGACATTTTCGTCTGCTTCTTTTGAAAGCATTTCTTGTGGTTCCTTTGGAAAATAATTTGTTTTTGAGCAATAAAAGATTTCAGACTCTTGAAAGCATCCGATTATTCCTCTCTTTTAAAAGTGAGGAAAATTTTCTTTGTAGCATTTAAAATAATCATTTATTTATTTATTTTTCTAAATAATCGAGGGGGTTTAAGTATATTAATTATTTCTATATGGTAGAATTTATAAACATTGAACACTAAGGTATGTACACTACTTTTTGAATTCGAGATTTTATTGAAGAAGTAAGGAATAGGTACTAAATTATACAATGACTTTTACGTTTGTATCTTTATTTCAAAGTTTAAATGAATAGTAATTAGTGTAAAATGAGGGCATTTAAATATCGATATAACATCTAATAGTAAGTCTTATTTATTTGTTTAAATTTACAAAACCAACTACAAAACTAATTAACCAATTTACAAAAACTTTAATAAAAATATAAAATGAACATCAAAATGAAAAAACAAAAGAAAAGTAAAATTGATAAGTAAATTTTATCTCCTAATCACTATTTAATTTTAGTGCGTTGAAGCGTGGGAAGCATTTTTGCGCGTTGTGTGAATCTCTTTGAATAAAACTTGTAAATATTGTGCATAGTCATGAAATAAACGCTCTTGCGAAATTAGATTAGATATTGTCATAGATTTTGTCATGTATAGAATATCAGCAATTGCTTAAACCCTATTATCTGAATGAAAAATAAAACTCATGAATTATAGGCGACTAACGCTACCAGAAATTTATGACTCTACAAAACATATAGACAATAAGGTACTAATACTGTATATTCAAGTAATCGTACTCCTCTTCATCTTTTAAGCCATGCAATTTCATTGGATTATTCCTTGTAATTCTATTCTGAATCTTCCTAGTAATTCTTTTCTGAAATTTGATTGGTCCACCCGGTACTGGGTGAATTTCTTAATTTCACAAAAGTACTCATTCCATTTCTCGTCCCCGCAGAGTACGGGTGTGCACAAAAATATGTGTTTTTCTATCCCTACGCTTTCTACTGTCTAGATTTTTGTGTCATTAACTCATGAATCCACCCTACTATCTATTTATTTTCCCCTTTCGCTGTTTATTTACCCGCTTGTTGTCATTTTTATGCTGCATGTTAGAAATCTATGGATTATAGGTCTCGGCCCATAGAATCCAGTTACACCATCACCTTAAAGTTCCTTGAATTTCGAATACAGATTTTCCATTAGGAACAACCGGCAAAAATGTTAATTGACCAGTAAATATTTTTAAGGTTTTATTATTTACTGGTAGATCAGTTTACCAGCATTCGAATTCCTACCGTACACGAGGCAAAGAACTTAATTTAGAAAGGCGCAAATATGTTCACTTTAGTTCATTGTTTATTTCATTGTTTAGGATGGGTGGGCGAATGGTGGCTCATGGATCACATGCGGTCCGTGGGTAAAATTTTATGCCTTGCGGCTGAATTTATGAAATTAATTGTTGAAACAGATATTACAATAGTTGTAATAAATGTAATACTCCATGATTAGTTTACTGATTATTATTTATACATATTTATGAATTGATTGCTCTAATGTTAGAGACTTGTCTATCGGCGATTTAGTTTTAGTGCATTTCGGTATGTGAATTTTTTAAGTGAAAATTGTAAATATATACATAATCACAAAATAAACTCTCTAGCAAAAAATAGTAGTTTTATCTTTTGTGTACACAAGATCAATGATTGCTCAAGCCATAATATCAGTATGCAATAAATCGCATCAATTGTAGGTGACTAGCACTATCAGAAATTAGGACAGTACAAAGTTTATAAATAGACACTATGGTGCCAATATTTTACATAAAAACTTAAAATGCAAATTTTGTATTTAGGAATTACCATCAAAAATAATAATAAGGAAAATAA
>CM063504.1:29043774-29048774 GCA_032207245.1 Pardosa pseudoannulata | reverse complement strand
ACAATTAAATATTGTTCACGATAGTTTACTTTCGCCTTGTAGTTTCTATGAGTAAGACACTACAGTTCCAAAATTCCATTGTCGCCGATCTACACGATAGCTACAAACCTCTAACACATGCTTTTCTGACAAAAGATAAAAATGTCTACCACTGCTATGTAATACATCGCCGTTTCACCGCAATTTGACAAAGATAAAAACGATAGTGCATTACGGCCGAGTCCAATTGCTTCAAGAAGGTTAATCCAGGTTCATTTCAGAACATGACAAATAGTAGATCATGTTGGAGATGAGCAGGTGAAGCCGCAATCTGACAAATAGACTTATCCGCTTGTAGCAGGAAATTTTTGTCACAGATATATGAGAACGGCTGTCGGCAAGACATTACCCCACCTTTATTATATATTGGCTAAAGATAGCTCATTTTTTAAAAGGACTTAAAGATGGGGGGGAGACATTTGTGTAAGAAATTCTTTTGTTGTATCAAGGTGCCCTGATATGTTTAAAACCCATATTGTCAATACTCCTACTAGGTTTGATAAATGTAACAGATTTTCTGAAGATCCATTGTCCTTGAGATCTTCTTAATTCACAGACAGAGTTAAATTATTTACATTATAAAGCATGCAAAATATATTTTCATTGATTTTTGTTAAAAACAAATAAATTCGGCACCATTGTAAACGAGCAAAAGAACTATAGTAACAAATACGAGATCAACACGGAAAATGTCTAACTTAGAGGAACATATAGTTCAAAACATATTTCAAAACATGTTCAAAACATGTTCTCTTTAAGCCTCAAATTATGACGTCTAAGGCCATAGCTAAAATTATAAATTTCATAACATTTCTATTGAACTTAGAATTTTTAAAAACTATGACAATGTTTCAAAGACTTTCTAATACATGAATTTTTAAATTCTTATGTTAATAAACCACGCCGTAACTAGGGCGTGGCAGAGGTAACATTTTCCATGGACGCAACAGTCATAAAAGTACCGCACAATGAGAAAAATGGGGTATGAAAGAGGACGATTCGTCTCGAGTACAAATAAGGAAATATTGAAAAATAATTTACTTTATTATAAAATCCAATGCGTTTAAAAATTATTTTTTGTGAATGTTCTTATTTATTTAAACTGCTTCTAGAGACTAAACTTCTTATAGGTTTTTACAAAATATTTACCAAACAATCGTAATATGTCTTTATATAAATCCAGGTTTTAAATATTAAATTTATTAATGCTGTGAAAACTAAATATAAATTTAAAAATTCAGCAATTTTTTATGAAAATTAAACGTCTAAATAAAACATATTCCCCTCAAACCCTCAAATAAACTATTCAGTTTATCAGAAAAATAATATCCCAAAAATCTTAAAAAATACTTAAGTATTAATACTGTAAAAATAGAAGAAAAATTAATATACAAGGAACATTTTAAGAACTAAGAAAATATTTTGCGAGTTTATTTTGAATATATGATGTAGAAAAAAAGTGTTTATATATTTTCTCACTACATTTGGTGATAGGGGGGCACAGACCAGTTTTCTGCCACGGGCGCTAATGGCCGTAATTACGGCCCTGTTAATAAAGTTTTGTTTAAACAAAAAAGTAGCGCTTTTTTTAGAATGAATTTAAATAGAACTTGGGAAAGTCATTGTAATGCTTATTTAAAAAAGTCACATTTATATTGACGTAAATGCTTTAGAATTAGAAAGGGTTAGCGTTTCATAAATTGAACAACAAAAGTTTTTTACTCGTCTTTCTTTATTTACACACAGAACCAATTATATTTCATACTTACACAGACGGATAAGTTTGTGTGTTTTTGTTTTTCTTTTTTTAAATTCTTCAAATGTTCTAGTTTCAAAAACGAGTGTTTGGGCTGATAAAATTTTGCTATTCATATGAGAGAAAAAACATCTCTTTTTCATTGAATGGGCCAGGTCTGGTTTGCAGTGCTACGATCAACTTTTTGTAACACGAGGGCTAATGAGACCGGGACCTACAGTTTAAAGCCGATTCCGAACGGCTACGAACATTCATGCCACAGTGGGATTCGAACCCATGAACTCTGGTACCGAAGACCTGCACATTAACCACTCGGCAATCGTTCGGCCATTAATGGGCCAATTTTATAGCTTTACACCAAAAAAAGAGGGACCGTAAGAGCATCTTAGATCTGCTTTGTAGCATTTAACATCACTTTAAAACCTGGTGAAAGCAAGTAATGGATATTTCTTTTATTATAATCTTTTATTTCTTTTTTCGTCAGTTTTAAAATAAATTATTTTGAAAAGCAGTAAAATCTGAAGAAACTCTGAAGAAATTTTAACAATTTTATTAAGGTTTTGTAAACATAGTTCACATATTAGTTTAGTCCCACTGAATAATAAATAATAATAATAATGAAAACATTCAAAAGTTATTTATATGTTCTAAACTTTTCTTGCACACACTATAAAAATTTAATTTTTGCTTTCTTAAAATTTAACTTTCCGGTGTTTATAATAATTCCAAAATATACCAATTATTATTGGTTTCATTTTAACTTTTAATTTAGAATTCCTTAAACTCATTACTACTTAAAAGGATTTTAATTACCATAAACAAGCAGTTTTTTGGGGTTGATCCATTTTTCATGCATTGTCAAACACTATGTATGTAACTAATAGAAATAAATTTATATTCATTTAAAGATATAATTATTACGGCATCAGTAAAATCAATCCTCTGTGCCGCATTAAATTTAAAAGATCTGGGCAGGGCACAAGCACTTTTAATGAAGTTACATTTTGTGAATTTAAAAATTAATAGTTAGTAAAATAGTTGACATTTTAACTTGAATTTTTAACTAGTTTCACTTCAATGAATTACTAATAATTTTTAAGAAGACTGATTAAAAACTAAATAAATTAATATTGACTGTCTACAGGTATATTAAAATTTACACATCTGAGTAAAATTTACTTCACTTCGTTCGAAGGTTAAGAATGATTGTGAATTCTAAAAATCGTAATCTAGAAAACTTACCCCACATAGTTAGTAAAATAGTTGACATTTTAACTTTAATTTTTAACTAGTTTTACTTCAATGAATTACTAATATTTTTTAAGAAGAATGATTAAAAACTAAATAAATTAATATTGACTGTCTACTTTCATGCTAAAATTTACACATCTGAGTAAAATTTACTTCACTTCGTTCGAAAGTTAAGAATGATTGTGTCTAAAAATCGTAATCCAAAAGACTTACCCCACATGTAGAGCGGCCTTCGCTTTTAAGTTCAGCTACTGATATCGAATGTTATACTGAGGTGTGAGATCTTTTCGGTTTTCAACTTATTTAAAGATATAATTAATACGACATCAATAAAATCAATCCTCTGTGCCTCATTAAATGTAAAAGGTATGGGCACAAGCACTTTTAATGGAGTTAGATTTTGAGAAATTGAAAATTAATGATTAGTAAAATAGTTGACATTTTAACTTGAATTTTTAACTAGTTTTACTTCAATGAATTACTAATAATTTTTAAGAAGACTGATTAAAAACTAAATAAATTAATATTGACTGTCTACTGACATACTAAAATTTACGCATCTGCGTAAGATTTACTTCACTTTGTTCGAAGGTTAAGAATAATTGTGAATTCTAAAAATCGTAATCCAAAAGACTTACCCCACATGTAGAGCGGCCTTCGCTTTTAAGTTCAGCTACTGATATCGAATGTTATACTGAGGTGTGAGATCTTTTCGGTTTTCACCTTATTTAAAGATATAATTAATACGACAAAAATAAAATCAATCCTCTGTGCCGCATTAAATGTAAAAGGTATGGGCACAAGCACTTTTAATGAAGTTACATTTTGAGAAATTGAAAATTAATGATTAGTAAAATAGTTGATATTTTAACTTGAATTTTTAACTAGTTTAACTAGTTACTAGTACTTCAATGAATTACTAATAATCATTTGTTATCAGTCTTCTTAAAAGAAGACTGATAACAAATTAATAAATTAATATTGACTGTCTACTGTCATACTAAAATTTACGCATCTGAGTAAAACGTACTTCACTGAGTTCGAAGAGAAAGAATGATTGTGAATTCTAAAAATTGTAATCTAAAAGACTTACCCCCCATAGTTAGTAAAATAGTTGACATTTTAACTTTAATTTTTAACTAGTTTTACTTCAATGAATTACTAATAATTTTTAAGAAGACTGATTAAAAACTAAATAAATTAATATTGACTGTCTACTGACATACTAAAATTTACGCATCTGTGTAAAATTTACTTCACTTCGTTGGAATGTTAAGAATGATTGTGAATTCTAAAAATCGTAATCCAAAAGACTTACCCCACATGTAGAGCGGCCTTCGCTTTTAAGTTCAACTACTGATATCGAATGTTATACTGAGGTGTGAGTTCTTTTGGGTTTTCACCTTTGGACCACGTGGTTGCGTGGAACGGGGAATAATCCCCACTCTTGAGTCATCGCTGCTCCCCAAAAAGAGGGATTAGGGGAACATTTCTGCCTTGATGGACGGCGTTAAAAGCCTTTAATGGACATGATTTTTAGTTGCGGGCGTTCGCGAGATACAGGATGACATATATGCATCCAAGATAATGCCATGCAAAAGGTGTTTGTATTTTTACGAACAGTATCCGTGAAGATAGCAACGATATAAAACCATGTCAGCAATTTGTTACACCTAAAAGGAAAAATAAAAATTTGGAATGATTTTGATTTTAAAAAAATTGTATTTGTTATTTTACTAGTTCAATACCATGCAAAAAGTGTTTATTTTTTAACAAACAGTATCCAAGTGGTAATATGAAGTCAATATGTCATACATAAAAGGAAAATAAAAAGTTAGAATAATTTTAATCTAAAAAATTTGTGTTTTCTATTTTATTATTTCGATATCATGCACAAGGTGTGTTTTTATTTACGATCAAAATCCATAAAGATAGCGGTGATATAAAGTCCAGT
>CM063504.1:29021274-29038774 GCA_032207245.1 Pardosa pseudoannulata | reverse complement strand
TATATATATATATATATATATATATATATATATATATATATATATATATATATATATATATATATATATATGTTTAAATCTAAGAATAAGGATATATGATTTCATATACCAAATATTTTTTTACAGTAATTATTAAGAATATAAAAGAGGAGAAAACTTGATATCGCACTTTAAAAATTTAAAGCAAAAATTTCCGAAGTTCAATTTTTGTTAGAACATGAAGTACAATCCTTTACATATTCAATAATGATATATTTTTGAAAGAATTATTTTAATAATTTGTTCAAAATTTTATTTCTTATATATGTCAGACTTCTGTGAATGGAATAAAATATTTTGAAACACTGTTTATGAAGGAATAACAAGTAAGTCATATTCGAAAAACTTCAGCTGTAGTGATGATATTGGAAAGCAAGAATCAATAAATCTTCTGAGCTGCAGCGTGTGTGTCAGTAACTATATTAAAAAAATGTAAATTTATAGCCAATAGTTATGAAAAGGAATGAATAATATCATAGTGAATATGTAACTTTGTTGTTCTTGAAGTTACGGAATATTTACAATACGTTTATTCGCGTGTATATACAGTTTTGCATGTTAATAGATTTTTGACTAAAATGTTTGATATTTATCGTGTTCGAGCTTTACGATGTGTCAAAGATGTCATGTATATATATAATATATATATATATATATATATATATACACATATATAATAAATATATATATATATATATATATATACATAGAATATAATACATATATATGTGTATAAAATACCTATATATAAATATGTAAGTATATATATATATATATATATATATATTTAAATAAAATATAATAAATATGTTAAATCTAAGAATAAGGAATATAATGATTTCATATACAAGTATTTTTTTACAGTAATTAATTAAGAATATAAAGAGAGAAAAACTTGATATCGCACTTTAAAATTTTTAAAGCTAACATTACCTGAAGTTCAATTTTTTGTAGAACAAGAATTACAATCCTTTACATATCAATAATGTTATATTTTTGAAAGAATTATTTTTAATACTTTCAAAACCTTGATTTCTTATATATGTCAGAACAAACTTTCTCGAATATATAATGATATATAAACGACATAGGTCAAAGAAAAATAACTTTAAAATTTTTTTTTCAGTAATAACAGATGAAGCTTATGATATTTTTTATGTTGATATCGTAATGACACCGGATATATTTTATCATCTACAGTTTCGTAACACAATAACTTAGTTTCATTTTACAGAATTAGGCATAAAAACGAAACGGAATAAATAGAAAAAATAAATTAATTCTACTATACTGTCTATCAATAAGTATTTGGACACCTATGCAAATGAAGATATCTGCAGTCCTGAGGTACGTCACCGGCCTGCGCCGGTATACATCGTGTAGGAAACAGCATCAGCATTAGTCGCATGCAAGATGCCGAGCATTTTTGAGCTCTCTGATTTTGAGAAAGGTATAATTATCGGGTATCACAAATGTGGCCGATCCTTAAGGGACATATCTAGCGATCTGAAGTATCCAAAATCGACAGTGGCCTATGTGATTAAGAAGTGGAAGGTGAGGGGTGATTGTCGGAATGTGCCCCGAGTCGGTAGACCAACGAAATGGGGAGATAGCGACCGACGAAATGCTGTCCTGAGAAATATGAAAAAACTGCACCCCACCGATGTCCCTCATCCGCGAAGAGTTTCAACAGGCATCAGGGAGTATTGTTTCAATGAATACCATCCGTAAGGAAGCACATCTGCTTGGTTTTCATGGCCGTGCTGCTGCCTATAAGCCTTTGATTACTAAGTCCAACCGCGATGCTCGGTTAATGTGATGCAAAACACATCGAAATTGGACCGTAGATAAGTGGAAACGGGTTCTTTGGAGTGAAGAATCAAGGATCACCCTTTACAGTTCGGATGGCAGGGTCTAGGTCTGGCGTCTGCCTGGAGAACGTCTCCTGCCAGAATGCATTGTGCCAACAGTCAAGTTCGGCGGAAGCGGAATTATGGTCTGGGGTAGTTTCTCCTGGTATGGACTTGGACCCTTGGTCACTATTCATGGTAAGCTCAATGTCGATGCCTACTGCACTATCTTGGATGACAATGTGCTTCTTACGTTGTGGCAGTTTTACGGGTTGGATTCCTATTACTTTCAGGACGACAGTGCCATTTGTCATGTTTCAAGGTTAACCAAGGCTTGATATGGTGCCAATGGAGTTCATCGAATGGACTGTCCTGCCCAGACCTGTTATGTTTTTTGGCTGAGTATTACCTGGTACACGCTCAATAATTTGTTTATCTTTACTGAACGTAAGTTAGTTTCCAGTTTAATTTATCTTGTCATATTACGGGATAGTATAGACAGCTAAGGTTTTATTATTGACAGTGATTATTTGGCAGTATATATTAATGATGACCAAAATTGAGCAAATCGATTGCAAACCGTGTGGTTATGTATAAAAAACAAACACACAAACGAACAAACTTCTTAGTTTCCAAAAATATGACTTAAAAGCTAGATATTTATTAGTCCGTGTAATAGATTCCTACACTTTTATGAAAAGAATTTGTTGTTAATAAGGCGATTTCACTCAGCAGGGCACATCTCAACTTATGACAATTCTGCATTTAGTTTCAAACGAAAGGGCAGTTTATTGTTTAAAACAGGAAAATGAATAGGAAGAGCATTATAGTAGTTCGTGAAGTTGCGCAAAATTGCTCTATACCGGTGATAAAATTTTCATTGCAACAAAAAACTAATCGATAATTAAATTTAAAGTTATCACATATGTACTTAATCTACTATTTAAGCCAAATATAAAAGAAAATTATTTACGTAATATCTAAGTTCAGGGATAAAACGTAACGGAAGGGCATTATAGTAGTTCGTGACTTTGAGTGAAATTGCTCTATACCGGTGACAAAATTTTCATTTCAACAAAAAATTAATCAATGATTAAATTTAAAGTTATCGCATATGTACCTAATCTATTATTTAAGCCAAATGTAAAAGAAAATTATTTACGTAATATCTAAGTTCAGTGATAAAACTATGAAAATAATGCAGACGATATTGAAATAATTTAAAATAAGAAATGATTAAATGAGATGGTTTAAGGAATGACGTCATAATGCTAGAAAAAATGTTATTTTCATTTACTTAGTATTTTTATCTACAGTATTTTTCACTGTGATATGAAGCATATTTATACCAATTTATTTTAGAATCGGATTGATAGTTTAGGAGAAGATAAACTTTACTCTCTTTAAATTTTGCTAACTCTAACTCCTCAAGAATCGAATATGGATGCCTCTATCCATTTCAGGTCCGACCGCTTCATAAACTAGAGAACAGACGGACAGATAACTTAGGCTATTATTATATAGGGCATTTAAATTTTTAGTTACACCTCTTGATGATTTTGCGGGGAAAAAAAGATTCCTCTACAGAAAATAAAGTTATAGACAGTATTATTAAACGCAGGTTTCACTGTTCATTCAAGAAGATTTATAAATACTTCTTCTACGTTGTTGACATAGTAGAAGTATATATGAAGAGTGGAAATATTCATCAGAAAATTTCCCATCAGAGCTGTTGCGGTGAAATATATTCCCCATTAGCACTCTCTATGCGTCTCGCGCGTTACATAAACGGGGCCTATCTCTAAATAAATGGTAAAAAATGCCTTCTTTTTCACTCGTGTACTCCTCCGTGTTTTTCTTCGAAAAACAAACGGCACCCAGAGTTCCGAAATCTCCCCCATACTGATTTCACCCGTCAGGCAGGCAGATTACGAGAAATATATATCCGAAGGCCCACCCCTGCTTGTACGCACACGAAGGTCAAAATAATAGCCGACGGCGACTTTAGACCGACAGTTTGTTGATGCAAAGAGAAAAACCACTGCTGCCTGTGATAACGGAAGCACGGATTGAAAAAACAAGGCCCATAATTCTTCATTAGGCGGCATCGCTCCGTGCCCCCCTCCCCCCTTATCGCGACGTCTCCGGGGACAGGAGGGGCCCCTGCCAGAATTCCTAGAGGACTCGCTCCGAAGATGGGACTCCCATTTGGATATGGAGGAAATTTAATGAGACACAGTGAAATGTGTTATAGAGTGTCAAAGCTGGTAGTAACGGACGGTGGAAAAAAAGAGATGACATTCGATAGGGAGAAGTAATGCACTACATCACGTAGAGGACAATACTGGGTGTGACACTTGATTTGAAGCTTTTAGTACATCAGCTTTGAACGCAAAAATGTATTTCAGACATTTGAGAAATTTGTCGGATAACTAATTTGTAGTTCAATGACAAAATGGAAAAAAAATCTAAAAATGCATTTTCGATAAATTTATAATCTGCTATTATATTTTATCATTTTCCATTAAGTGATTAAAATGCAGAATTTTTAATCACCTATTACGTTATGGAAAAAGGTTAATGAGATGGTGATATGTGTCTTATTAATTTTTCTTATCATGACTAGTTTTATTGTGTTCTATCCCCGCAGGAAATAAGATAATATTCGACATAAAGCAAGAGTCTCTATGGTATGTTAACAACAATACTGACCATGACACTGTAACTTATCCGGTCCCTGTTTTAGGTGACACAATGAAGAATCCGGTGTTTCTGGAATAATTAATTTATTTACACCTCTACTATATACATCATTTCTATATACCCCCCCCCCCAAAAAAAAAAAAATTTCAGATCACAGGTATGCAATTCGATATATGTAGGCCTGAGTAGACACGTACCGAAATATTAGCGATCAGACGGAAGAAATAATTCGGTAGCTCTCTCGGAAGTTCTCTGCGAGATAAGTAGAATTAACAACTGGTTTTTTTCAATGAATATCAAACCATAGTTAGAGTTCCTAAGAGGAATATGCAATCAGTCCTGAAGAGGATTATCCTGAAGAGAATTCGCTACTGTAGGCACAGGTAAAACTCAAGGCACAGGGTATCGTTCTCAATCTCATAAAGATATATATCTCAAGGCGGGATTTTCGCTAAAAAAAACTCTCCGGTGAGAGGTTGGTCAAGACGACCTCCGAGGTAGCTGACTCTGGCTCCTCTCAAAAGAAAAGATCCCAAGGTGGGATTATAGCAAACAAAAACTCTCCGATAAACAGACTAGTCAAGGCGACCTCCGAATTAGCTGGTTACAAGCTAACTAACTTTAAAAAAATTAATTTTTTTTTTAATTTAAAAAAAAAATCTTCTCTCGTCTCTTTTCTAGGGGAGGGGCCTCTAAGAGAGGGGGCCTCAACCACAATTTCCTAATTGGATCATCTAGCGATGATTTCACCTTCAACCAACTGAATTGGTCTGGGCTAGACAATTCCAGGCCGCAAATCCAGGAGTATCTGGAATTTCGTGTCGGCGAAGATCCAATGTCGGGCATTTCTATGTGGTTCCGGTGGTCATCTTTCTGGCAGTCAGTTTGGGCGCCAGGTTGTCTGGTCTGTTGTTTCACTACTTGTAGGACATAAAAGTCTAGACATCGTGGTGCCGGGGGAGACAACACCTTTTATCCACATAAGTGAAGTTCATTTCTCAAAGCAAAGTTCTTCGATGTAGACACACCTCTAAATCACACCGATTCAACATCTCATTTACAATCTAGTACAGTAGTTCCCAAACTATCTGCCGTGGCACTTTTAGTTGTCGCAAGCGTATGTCAGGGATTCAACAGCAATAACAGAGAAAAGTAGGTTAAAAATCGTGAAATTATTATAGAAGGTAGGATGGTGTTTAAATTAGAAATTTAGTTGTCTCCTCTGGTAACTTGCGAAACTCACTAAGAATTACCCTTGTATTTATCTGGAGATGTGACCAATCATTTTTCCCTCAGTTCTTAAAATATGTGCCCCAGCACCCTGGTATATAGCGGCATAAAAGTTAGAGAATCGATGATCTAGTATGTCAGCTTTGAATACAATAATGTATTTATAACATTTTTTAGAGTAATTTGCTAGACATTTGATTTGATTTGGTTTGACTTAGAGTGCTACGGTCTAATTTTTGCAACAAGAGGGATAATGAGACCGGGACCTACAGCTTAAAGACGATTCCGAACGGCTACGAACATCCATGCCACAGTGGGATTCGAACCCACGAACTCCGTTTCCGAAGGCCAGCACCCTAACCAATCGACCCTTGTTCGGCGACATTTGATTCGAAGTTATTCTGTGAAGAATGCTATCAGTGCCTTAACATAAATTTGTAATACAATACTATCAGATCTATGATATGTTTACCATTAAATAAGTGCATAGTGTAATGTACTAAAAAGACTCTCATTTAGAAATGAAATAGTAAATGATGAGTAACTTGTAGAACATTTGTAGGACATTTATTTTTTTAAAGAACAGCTGTGGAATTATTATAAAAGTTAGAGAGGACAGGTTTTGAAGAATTGCATATGTTCCACCAATAATATTTAGAAAAGTATAAATCGAACTTTGATCTTTAGTACTAAGTACACACCTGCTTAATTAAAAATAAGCTAAATTATTAATTAAAAAGAATAACTGGACAAATCATCAAAAATATAATCTAGAGATGTCCAGTTTAAAATAGTACGAAGAAATCATATTTATTAAATAGATATTACCATTATGTAAAATAGTTTCATTTTTTCACCACAAAAGCCCTTATAATTTTTCAACCATCTGAAATGCAATACATTACTGCGAAAGCGTATTTCAAAAATCAAAGAACTTACATCCTGTTCTCTTGCTGTAATTTAAAGCAACTTAATATTATTTTGCTAACTTAGTAAGTTGAAATCACTCCTAACTGTAACTTTCATCTAATTTAAATTCTATGAACGTCAAGTATAAACCATTTAAGTCCCGACTAAAGCAGTGACAAGTTTAGATGAACATGATAAAATATACCTGTTTTCCTAAAAGGAAAGTTATTATTTGACTAAAATCACACGAAGGAGAAATAAATTATTTTCCTTAATAATATTTATATTCATGAGAGTTTTATTATTAATATGTTAATTACTCCCACTACATGAATATTTTTCTTTGTTGATAGTACTGTTAACACTTTTTTGTGTATCTAAATTTTAATTATTTTAGGATATATCTAATTATATACATTATATTTGAAATTATATTTAAATTATCACAATATATTTGAAAAAAAATATATTTTATAGTGTCGTTCGTCATAGTAGATTAGTGGAATATCAGTTAAATTTCGTTACAAGAATAGAGTAATTAAAAAATACAATAAAGTAGATAGAATGAAAACATTTCATATTTGTTGAAAACTGAAATCCATTCACTGCTCTTTTGCATCATTCATTGCCTTTTTAAAAAATCATATGGAAAATCCTAAAATTTGAAAAATTCTGTGTACATAAATTCTTAAAGACTTAGTTTTCTTTTATTATGGTAACTTTAAAAGTTTCAAAAGTTCTCGTTTTAATCTTCGTAAATTTTGAAAAACTTTTACAAAATTACACAGTCAAATTTTTTCTTGACATTATCTCCTGACATGTATTGTTCAGTGTACTGTGATTTATTTTTTTATGTAAGAGAAATAATTAAACCGGAAACCTCTGCTTATTAAAGATAAATCCAAACGGCTACAGATGAATGACGACCTAATATGTAGGGGTTAACACAAAAGTGTAGTATAACCTTATCAGACAGTCAAAATTCTTTGTCAACTGTATATCCTGGTATGCATTGCTCAGAGTACTATGATCTATCTTTTTTATGTAAGAGAAATAATCAAACCGAAATTTATTGCTTAAAGATTAACCCAAAAGGCCACAGCCGGATGACGGCCTAATAAGTAGAATGTAATACAAAATTGTAGTATTACTTCATTACACAGTCAAAAAATTTTCTTTAACTTATCTCCTGAAAGGCATTGCTCAAAGTGCTTTGATCTGCATTATGTAAGAGAAATAATTAAATCAGAATCTACTGCTTGTCTCTGTTTCTAAATTACGAGGATCCATTTGAGCTAAGTCTTTCTTTCCTCCAAGCGGTGCTCGTCAAATGAGGTGCACCCCTTCTCCTTAATTCGTGTAGCCTTTGGCTCATGTGCTTGGCTCGTCCAAGAGCCAACAACGACAAACAAGAAATAGAATAAAAATTATGATATATGTGGCAATATTTAGAGATAAACTAACCAAATCCCTTAAGGAAACAAAGGATGTTCGAAATGATAAATTTTGACCAAAAATATAAAAGGATTTTTGTTATGAAAAAACCTTCATTATTAAAAAATATAATTCGAATAACATAATTATTTTACTGTACTGAAAGCTGTTTGAACCCCTATTTTAATCAATAAAAAATGATATTTTCCAGTTTCACGAATTTTGTATCTAATTAATAATTTTAAAATGATCCAGGTGCATGACTTTTATGCATTTCTTATTGAAAATTTGTGAAAATCTATTAATCTATTTGTTTTATTAAACTGCATATGCTTTTGGAAATTGTAAAGTATTATTGGGTTACAGAATATTTAAAAGCGAAAAAGGGCGAAAACCGTTGCTAAGGCATTGTAAAAATTAACAAAAATTATGTGATATAAATAATATTTAACGCAAGTATAAACGATACTTTGTTCATATAAAATATAAATACAAATTAAAAATAAAAATAAAAGCAGTTGATTATTATACTGTATAGTACGAAGATTTCTAAGGAATATTCAAAAATATAAAAGGATTTTTTTATGAAAAATTCAAGTTAGGCATACGTTTCATTATTAAAAAGTATACTTCGAATAATATAATTATTTTACAGTACTGAAAGCTTTTTTTTTTGTCATGAACCCTAATTTTAATCTTTTAGAAATAATATTGTCCAGTTTCAAGGATTTTGCATCTAATTAGTAATTTTAAAATGATCCAGGTGCATGACTTTTATACATTTCTTATTGAAGATTTGTGAAAATCTATTAATCAATATTTTTTATTATATGATTTTGAAAATTGTAAAATATTATCGGGTTACAGAACCTTTAATAGCCTAAAATGTCGAAAACCGTTGCTAAGGCATTGTATAATTTAGATAATAATCATGTGATATAAATAATATTTAAAGCAAGTCAAAACAATACTTTGTTCATATAAAATATAAATACAAAATGAAAAATAAAAATAAAAGCAGTTGATTATTATACTGTATACTAGGATTTTTAAGGAATATTGTTGGATGACTCAATATAAAACGCAATCTAATAGTCACGTATTTTAATAAAAAAATTTAATAGATTTTGTGTTTTATATTTTCATTATGATAATATAGTTAAAAATCGAAAATATAAAGAATTGAAATTCAACGTCCCTTGTCCCCTTAAAATTAAAACTTGAAAGTATTTTATCTCTATCTAAAGTATTGTACCTCTATTTAGCATTCTATCTAAAATGTAATGATTTACAATTTTAGCTATAACGATTTTCATGTGTTTTCTTTTAATACTCCTTTTAGCCCACGTAAATTGCTGCCTGCCTGCCTTAAGCCTGACCTTGTCAAATTCAAGACTGAACAACAACTCGTCAACATGAAACTTCAAAATGCCGCTGCACTGCATGATGTCTCACGAGCTTCTGTTTAATAGAAAGTAATAGATGAGACGGACAAAATACAAAAAGGATTTCAAGAGTCACGTTTGCGGCTCTTACATACCAGTGACTTGTCTTTCTATAGGATTCTTAGTATCTCTTTCTTGAGACCCATACGTTTTCCTGTCACAATTACCTTCAGTCCAGCGGCTGCTCAATAGATCAAGTGAGTTTGCATCTGTAAACTTATGAACTCATCAATATCCCGTGTCATCAATATGAGACCAGTTAATAAAAACAATTGTACAACATATTGAATACAGAGAATTTATTAGAGAATTAGACGAATTAAGAGATAAAAAGAGGAGATAATAATGAAAACAGAGATGTCGTAGTCACATAATGGAATAAATCGTCAGCGATCTTCTCGGCGATCGTCAGCGATTAGAATTTAATTATAACTGATAAAAGTTGCAAAAGGAGATTTTACTTTATTGCTGATAAATTGCGAATTGTTTTGGGAATGATTGGGAACCAATGTGTATATGGATTTAATATATTTTGCAAGAATACATAATATTTAACAACTCTTAATTTAAACAATAAGTATATATTTAAAATTAATTAATAACTTCTAATTAATTTGAAAACAGTTAAATAAAATTATTTCTTGGGTAATTAAGGAATGCGAGAATTTCCAAGTTTTTTGAGGTATCTTAGTAAGATAGTGTGAGGAACTTAAGTGTTTTATAATTAGTATTTTATAATTACTAGTCAATGATTTTTCCTACAATTTATATTACTTTATTTTTTCTTCATATCTATATATATATATGTGTGTGTGTTTATATGTTTGAGTTATATCTGTATACATACACATATATATATATATATATATATATATATATATATATATATATATATATATATATATATATATATATATTTATATGGATATATATAACACTAAAAATTAAAGATGGTCACGGCTGTAAATTAGGAGAGTAGGGTCGTTTTGTTTCTGGTCTTCATGGCCACGTGACAGGGCGAGAGACATTATTCCAGTAGAGGATGAAATGTGTAGTGTGTCCGGAAGACCTAAGAAGGATGTACATATTTCTGCATGAAAATGGAATTTTTGGCTGTGACTACTTTATAATTATTGTGATTGGCGACGAATTCCTGAATATGCTACATATATATGCATTATAAATATATTTATATGTATATATTTATGTGTACGTGAATATCTATCTCACTGAATGTAGGTACATATGTATACACGTATGTGAACTGGTAAATGTATGTATACCGATGTGAAAAAATATAAGACAGAGCTGAAAAATTAGAACATCGGTAGATAATACATTCCAAAAGAGTCGAAGGAATAAGTAAGAAATCTATTGGGGTTAAATTAGGTAGTTCATGCATATAAATGTAGTATGACACAATGGGTGAATGTTGGGAAGGCATAGACATGTTTACGGTGCAAACTCTATATAGCTATTACACAATATAGAGCAGTCTAAAAACACTGAGATGTTCTTTCAGATAAAATCTTCAGAGAACAATCCTGTAAACGACATCTGGATAGTTTTGCTCGAGGTCAAATCATTATAAATTTGAAGTAAGTTCTAAATAAAGTGACTGGGGAGTTTGGGATAATATGCAGCACCATTTGAGCTTCGAGAGTACTTCAAATGGCACTTACAACTGTCCAAAAATATCAATAGTAGTCGTCCAAGTGCAACTTCCGTGAAGACTTCAACTACAGGAGAAAAATAAGAGGTGGCAGACCAGGGGGGATCTCAGGGCACATGAAACAGACGATTAGAAGACTATTGTTGTGTTTTATCGTAGTTCAGGTAATTTCTTAGCACGACGATTACGGTGTGTACTACACTACAGCCTACTTATCGGAGATAGCTTTTTTGCATTTCCAGGAAATTAAGAACTGCAGACATAAGCAAAGAAACCGAAATTTCTTTACATATGAATTTGGTATTAGTCTGAAGCATAACTATATGGAAGAGAAAAGACGAAATATCTCCTCAAACATCATCGAAATAGGCCGATTTAGAAGTGGCATTTGGGAAGATATCTTGCTTGGTACTCATACCATCATATGTTTCAAAAACGCTCACTTATTAGGTGTCACTATTCTTCCGCGGCTAGCCTTCCTCCCGAATGCTAATTTAGAGGTACTGTAGGTGCTCTATACCAATTCATGATCTAGAATTTTAAACCTCACTAGACCATTGTAACCACAGTGCTGCTGGAGAGTGAAGATATATAATGATTCGTTTGGTTAGAAGGGTTTTCGGATCCAAATCCAATCAATCTAAATATTCAATTGAGATAATTGGCAGACAGCTACAGAGAAGAATGCGAAGTAATATTTCAAGAATACTTTGCTAAAGATTGTATTAATTATAAACTGATGATGTAAACTTGCATAGCAATGAGGACAGTTTATACCTCCCACTAAAGGCAAAAATTTACTCCCCAATCTTTTACTACAAAGAAGTTTTGATTTCAGTTTTGTTCAAAGCTAATATTTTAATAAAATTCCTATTTTCTTTTTTTTAGATTTCATTTTTGCAAACTTTTGTTTCTCATCATGTAACTTCTTCGGAATCATACAGTATTATTATTTAGAACAAAGTTGCACATAGTTACAATAAGAAAATCGTCTTATCCTAAATTTGGGCACACAAGTGTATATATATTATATTTGAATAATATACACACATTTTGGAGACCAAGGGGCCTGGGATCCGAAGCATATGTCCTGGTTCGGTGGTCAACCTCACTCGGAAATTCCAGTGTTCAAGTATGATTTATCCTCCGTTTGTCTACCGACTAAAGGGAAGAAAAGCTGAGTTAATTTTGCTCATGGAACGAACCTAGGACCTATGTCTTGGGAGCACTAAGAGCTACCCCAATGCCAGTGTTCTTCTTCAAATCTACACAACTTAAAAATAAAGCAGAAAAGATCACTTATACAGAATAAAGGTTATACACTATAATACGTATTTTTCAAATATATAGCTATTATATGTTCATTAAATGATTCTTCCTGGAAAGAAATATACTGATATATATATATATATATATATATATATATATATATATATATATATATATATATATATATATATATATATATATATATATATATATATATATATATATATATGAGATTGACTTCTCGATGGGGGGTTGCAGTTATGGCCATAAAAATGATACCGTTTCAGCTAAAGACCTTTATTAAGATAACTTTGAAGGACGGGTTCCCACTTCATCATAGGGACAAACTGAAGGGTCAGCTAGCATGAAGTTCTATGTACAAGACAAGTAACACCTGGGTCAACATCTGTGGGATAATATCTCAAGAAAAATCTGTCTCTGCTAGCGTGTCCTTATATATATATATATATATATATATATATATATATATATATATATATATATATATATATATATATATATATATATATATATATATATATATATATATATATATATATATATATATATATATATATAGTTAAGATAGATAAATAGTATCATTTGTACTGTGCAAAATGGAAAGATAATGTTGTTAAATAAAAGAGAGAATAAGTAACTTCCAGTGGTCGAATGTAAAAACAGCCACTCATAGCTAAGAGGTTATAGGTGGCTATGTTTACTACAACGCACATTCATCTACGCAAATATATAGCTCTTCATTAAAATAAAAGTCCCATCAATTATCTTCGAATAGAAAAATAGCAACAACATTTCTATAAAAAGGAGAAAAGTAATTCTCACGATCCAGAGCGATCCCAAAAATAACATAGCCTTATGTTAACCAGTTCAGAATCGCTACCCAATAAGTTACCCAGCTATTCGCAAAGGAAAGAAACAGAACATATCTTCGCTTTTAAAAATAAATTGCCGGGTCTGTAACTCTCCCCAAGTGGTCATGGGAACAATTTTGTGTCCATTCATAACCTGTCGTCTAGGCCGTTAGTCATAATGCAACCTTCTCAGCTGGGTGTATCACGAACTGCAATGCGATATCGGCAAATCACGATTCCTTTACAAAAGAAGAGGATAAGAAATGAATCAAGCGTCTGCTCTACGGTGATTTCACTATAAGTTTCGGACGTCTCTGGGAGGCTCCAAGTAGACTGTATTTCTCTAGAGTTTAATCCCTTTTGGTTTGTGTTTCTTTTGAAAGGTCAAATTTATTTTTTAAAGGAAAAGCTGAGTTAATTTTGCTCATGGAACGAACCTAGGACCTATGTCTTGGGAGCACTAAGAGCTACCCCAATGCCAGTGTTCTTCTTCAAATCTACACAACTTAAAAATAAAGCAGAAAAGATCACTTATACAGAATAAAAGTTATACACTATAATACGTATTTTTCAAATATATAGCTATTATATGTTGATTAAATGATTCTTCCTGGAAAGAAATATACTGATATATATATATATATATATATATATATATATATATATATATATATATATATATATATATATATATATATATATATATATATATATATATATATATATATATATATATGAGATTGACTTCTCGATGGGGGGTTGCAGTTATGGCCATAAAAATGATACCGTTTCAGCTAAAGACCTTTATTAAGATAACTTTGAAGGACGGGTTCCCACTTCATCATAGGGACAAACTGAAGGGTCAGCTAGCATGAAGTTCTATGTACAAGACAAGTAACACCTGGGTCAACATCTGTGGGATTATATCTCTAGAAAAATCTGTCTCTGCTAGCGTGTCCTTATATATATATATATATATATATATATATATATATATATATATATATATATATATATATATATATATATATATAGTTAGGTAGATAGATAGATAGATAAATAGTATCATTTGTACTGTGCAAAATGGAAAGATAATGTTGTTAAATAAAAGAGAGAATAAGTAACTTCCAGTGGTCGAATGTAAAAACAGTCTCTCATAGCTAAGAGGTTATAGGTGGCTATGTTTACTACAACGCACATTCATCTATGCAAATTTATAGCTCTTCATTAAAATAAAAGTCCCATCAATTATCTTCGAACAGAAAAATAGCAACAACATTTCTATAAAAAGGAGAAAAGTAATTCTCACGATCCAGAGCGATCCCAAAAATAACATAGCCTTATGTTAACCAGTTCAGAATCGCTACCCAATAAGTTACCCAGCTATTCGCAAAGGAAAGAAACAGAACATATCTTCGCTTTTAAAAATAAATTGCCGGGTCTGTAACTCTCCCCAAGTGGTCATGGGAACAATTTTGTGTCCATTCATAACCTGTCGTCTAGGCCGTTAGTCATAATGCAACCTTCTCAGCTGGGTGTATCACGAACTGCA
Organism: Pardosa pseudoannulata; assembly: GCA_032207245.1. Classification (NCBI taxonomy): domain Eukaryota; kingdom Metazoa; phylum Arthropoda; class Arachnida; order Araneae; family Lycosidae; genus Pardosa; species Pardosa pseudoannulata. Next base: position 29,023,799 of record CM063504.1, on the reverse strand, counting down.
ATGCGATATCGGCAAATCACGATTCTTTTACAAAAGAAGAGGATAAGAAATGAATCAAGCGTCTGCGCTACGGTGATTTCACTATAAGTTTCGGACGTCTCTGGGAGGCTCCGAGTAGACTGTGTTTCTCTAGAGTTTAATCCCTTTGGTTTGTGTTTCTTTTGAAAGGTCAAATTTATTTTTTAAAGGGTAACCACTGCTTCAGTTGTCTCGGACTATGATTCTGAAAAGAAATTTAAACATAAGTCTTTTATTTCAATTACGAAAACATGGAATGATATGGAGTATAATATGATAACGATATACAAATTTTAAACATTTAAACAGTACAATAATGAGTTCACTTTTAAAGAAAAATAGGCAGAACAATATTATGAGCTAGAGCAAGAAATTCTCATATATCTCTTTATTTTTACTCATATATACGCATGTATAGGCATACCCGCATATAAATATATGGTTATCTGTAATGATATTTTAATAAAATCTAACCTACTTAAATATAATTATATTCTAAAATAAATTTATGGCTATTGTATACCTAAAATTACATTTAATTATATTAATTTTACTTTTTATTTCAATTAGATTAATTTTATAGAAATATCTTTTTTTAATTTTTTCACTCTCTTTATTTCTCATGTTTCCACTTCTAAAACACCAAATCAATTTCTGCTTATCTCAACTAACATTATATAAGTCCTTTATGTAAGATTGTATCACTTCTAGTGTTACCCAAGTTATTTATCTTAACACTATAACTGGTTGGTTCCATTACTCAAGGTTATATATAAGGTTATGTGTTGCTGAAAGAGTGTCAAAGATAGATCTCCTAAATAAACTGACCATTGTTATCTTAAAATTTTCCTGATTTCTTTCGTAGTATAACAACTGCACTTATAGTTTACCATTCTAAGGTTGTAGTCGATAACAGTCTATCTACCTATCGATATCAATCCATCTCTCGCTCTCGCTATATATATGTATATATATATATATATATATATATATATATATATATATATATATATATATATATAGAGAGAGAGAGAGAGAGAGAGAGAGAGTATAAAAATATGCATGTGAGTATAAGAGTATACGTATATACATTTGTGGTTATACGTGTATGTGCATGTATTTGAGAATGTATTCTTGAGGAATGAATCTACCGGAATCTGTAATAGTAGGAGGCAGCCAAATAGTATCCAGCACGCTGGCAGGGAATAGCTCAGATTCTTCCCTGAGTTTATAAGCGTATGCGTGTGTGCACACAGAGTTCATCCAAAAAGTCATCCAAGGAAAATCTTTAATATTTTTCTTAAAATCTCACAGAAATTTTAAAAATAATATGTCGTTCCAAAGAAAAATTGTTAAATATTGGTTCACAGGTATTCACTATGATTTCCTATAGTCATCCCTATGATACTGCGGTAATTATTTTCCCAAATGTATTGTAATGATTCATTATTAACATTTTATAAAGCATGAAAAATGCATTAAAGTCCAGCAACCTTTTAGGCAAAAGCGATATGGACATAAGATTTCTGACTTACCCACAAAGAAAATCAGGAGACCTAAACTAATTGCGTAGGACCAAATTATTGGTTGTACCTCAACCTATCCAGTATACTGTATACCCTTTATAAAGATTTCCTTCAATGTATAGAAGAAAACTGTGCATGTAATCAGCAACTTTTTGCTTATTAGTTTTTAATATACAAGTATATAGATAAACTGTCAAATTTCATTATGTTTTCCTAAAACTGTGAGTAAATTTTTTACATAAAATTTGATTTTAAAACTATCTAAAATCTATGCATTTATGTAGAAAGCTTTGATAAATCTTTAAATAAATTTTGAGAAAATATTACTTCTTAAAAGTATAAAAATTTTTAAAACTTTAAAAATCTATTTTATATTATGATTAAATTAACATACTTTACTTCTTTAACATGCTTTAAATTAGATTCCAAATTAGAAAAAAATACAATTGTACTTCAAAACGTAAAAAAAAAGTAAAGTTTTTGTAATGGTATTTTGTCCCCTTAATCTTAAAACGGGAATTTTTAATATTCGATAGCATCTCTAAAAAAATTGGACTAATAAGCTTTATTTGCTACTATAACTTTATAAATGTCAAGCATTTTACGAGAAAAGTATAGAATAACATGCTTAATACAAGTAATAGTTCATACCTTTCAAATTTTCTTTTATGAAAAACTGATGAGATAGTTGGATAAAGTGAGTTTTTTCATTAATCAGGAGATAGTAAAGAACCGAAGAATGAAGAAGTATTCAACTATGAAACACCTTCGAAAGAAACGATGAGATATGAGACATCTGAATAAAATTAGTTTCCCCTTTCATCAGGAAACAGCATAAACCGATTGGCGCAAAAAATGTGTAAATTTGAACTTTTTATGGCCCTAGTTAAAAATTTGTGGTAATAATAACAATTTAGCTACCGTAGAATAAATACTGCTGAAAAGGAAAAAAGAGTCAACGTGACAACATTATCACGTTAT
>CM063504.1:28938774-29016274 GCA_032207245.1 Pardosa pseudoannulata | reverse complement strand
TTCTCAAACTGTAGTGAATTTATGTAGAAAAACTAAACAATTTAATCAAGTTAAACCCTTATAAATGAAGTGGAAAATTCTATTCTAAACACAGTAGAAATTTTCATTTTATTATTTTGGTATTAAAATGTAAATTCTGTTTTTATTATTTTAATTTATTTTCTAAATGTAGTATGCGGATAAGGAGATTTCTATTTTTCCGCTCTACATAGTTTACTTTTTTCTTCAGCTGTATTAAATTATATAACGAAACTAAACATTAGGTTCATATTAATGTTACAAATGTAAATTTCTTTCTAAGCCAAATCAAGCTTTTTATTTTACATGGAATCAAAAATTCGCTGTATGAAAGAACATTTTTTAAGCTTAAAAAGTACTATTTTCCCTTAACCGCTTAAGGACCAGCATTTAGAGGCTATACGAGTCGACCGTTGTAAAATCCGTTGCCATTTACGTCATCTAGTAATTAAATCTAGCATTTAAAAATTAAAATAAAACGCATCATAGCTCATATTACGCATATGCGTCGATGGTCTCTCAATATCAACCATAGATCATAGCGTGGAGGCGGCGCTGGACTGATAAGAGTGAAATAGCTGCGTCGCGTATGCAACACGTTGGTCGCGAAGAGGTTAATATGTCTGTGAAATTACTTAAACAAAGATAGGCTTTGTAAAACTTTACATTAGCCTAGAGCTAGTTATAACGAAATCTTACAATAAGAATTTGAGTAATTGTTTTCATTAAGCTATATCTTTGATATTTTGCTCTAATCTATAAGTCTTGTAATAATGTAATATAATATTTTAAACTATTTTAATTACTTTATAAGTTTTATTTTATAAAATATTTTTAATGTTTTAAACTTTCGTTTCATGCGACGAACACTGCTGATCGATTTACTTTGCCTGCAATTATCAAGCTAGAGCTTTGATATTTTTCACAGATCTATACGCTTGGTATTATTTAGTGCTTCATTTCGTTCTAAACCATTTTAATTGATTTATGAATTTTATTTCGTTTCATGCAACAAACACCGCTTGATTCAATTTGCATGCAAATATCAGGCTAGAGTTTTGATATTTTGCACAGATCTATAAGTCTTGTAATAATGTTATTTAGTGCTTCATTTAACTCTAAACCATTGTAATTGCTTTATGAATTTTATTTCGTTTCATGCAACAAACACGCTAGCATCGAACACCTAACCTATTTTTCTATTTAAACACACACACATTTATTTGACTTGTTTTGCTTTCCATATAAATCTTGAAATAAAAATTCAACTATATGACATTTAGCTAGAGCTTTGTGATTTTGCAGACGTGTATAAATCCATTGTGCAATATAATGCATCTTGCTGTATAGATATGCAGAGTGTTCAGATGATTCTCTTTGAACATTACATATATTTATTTTTCATTGTAAAGTAAATAGAGAAAATTGTTTCTTTTTTTTTGCCTCCTATAATATGGATCTATGTATGATATAGTTGAGGTGATTTTGTATACTTTATCCACCTATAAAAATATCAACAAGAAAAGCTTTATATATCCTTAGATAATCATAAGGCTTGTAACGAAAAAACTTTGAAATAAATTTTTGAATTATTTTAAATGGTTTAAAGCTATGAAAATTTGCGAACGTGCATAACTTATGTAACATTGTAACACAGCATATCTAATATCATTTTAACCATTTTTCTTACTAAATACAGTGCCACTTGGTTTATTTTGCCTGTTAATGTCGTTTCTCTGCAGGACTGTCTAAACGTACAATTAGGATTCAAAGGTTTCGGAAAATAGTAAAAAAAAAAAACAACTTTTCTTTTCTTCCCTTAAAACATTTTTAATTAAATTGGTTTGTTGATTTTCTGTTTTTAATAAATTTGCAATGAACATTGTGGCTACATATAATTTATAATGGATTTTGAAAATTTTCACTCATATTTAAATTTTATAACGTTTGTAAATAATGTATCCACTTTGGAAATATCAGATGTAAAATGACATATACATGCCTCTCGAAGGATTACATAAATTTATCTATCAGCGATCATTGAAAATACAAATTTCATTTTCTCTTCCGAATATGAAATTAGAGGTAAGATAATTGAGACAGACTTTCTACATACTTTAACCTTTCAGAAAAGTTACTGTTAAGGACATAATAGATTTTGTAACACTTAATATTATTTTAGTGCTTGTAATATATAAGTGATATTTAATAACTAAAGATATGAAGTGAAAGCTCCTGAAAACGGCAATATATGTTAGTTAGTTCTTTATTAAATGTAACCTCAGGTATTCGATGCATTTTTTTAATATTCTATTAATTGTATTTTATCTATTATAGCTTGTAAATATCCTAATATATGCTAATAAGGCATAGACTGATTAGTACAAAAGTTTTTACAGCAAAAAAATTAGAAATTATTAGCAACACGAGCTTTAAAATTTGCATTAATTATTGGAAATTCGTACAGTATTTTTGCAAGTGATTACATTAAATATAGTTCAAATTTATTCAGATTTATATACATATATGAACACCGAAACAACTTTCCACACAATGGTACATGTTATTACACCAGATGAGGTATTTTTTAAGTAAATGTTTTGGGTAATAAATACATAAAATAATACCTTTTTGTTATATTTTGGAAATTATATTAAAGAATGATAGAAAATATTTAGGCTTTATATATTAAATTGATTCCACAAGCTCTTCTAATGAACTGCAATAGTCCTTAGCTGAATTACTATTTTAAAAAATATATGGGAATTTATTTTACGTTGACCCAGTTGTACCTTGTTTCTATGTTGTTTCAATACTACCTATTGAGCATTTTGTAAGAATTAAGTTTTACTTATATATTTGCTTGTAGAATGTGCTAGTTCATAACAAATAAGGAATGTTCTATACCAATATGATTAATACTGTACCTAAAGGGTGTAAAGGGGTTTAGTTAGGAGCACTAGGGTCTACTTTTTTTAAACACGAGGGCTAATGAGACCGGGACCTACTACTTAAACCCAATTCCGAACGGCTACGAACATCCATGCCCAACGGGATTCTAACCTATGAACTCCGGTACAGAAGATCAGCACCCTAACCCAGTCATCATTCGGCTTCACCTAAGGGCATTACCTCTCAAAGAGAAATTATTTTGATTTTCCCTTTTTTTTTCTCAGAGATCATAGTTATGTTTAAATCATTAATTACTTTCTTCAGTGAATAATATAATGTTTACAAAAATATTAATACTACATCTGTGATATTAACTTTCCTTCCAGATGAAATAATAAATGTTCGAAAGCTTTATCTGTTGTCCTCGGACCGTCTGCTTTGTATTTATTCTATCTTTGGTCCACAACTACCTAGTTAAACTTTTTTTTAAAGATCAGTTATTCGAGTAAGCATTTGATTTTTATTACTAATATTTATTTGTTATTGTATCCATTTGATAAAAAATGATTCAATAAAAATTGTCTTGCAGCTAAATTTCATTTTTTTATTACCTTTATTTACTGTTAGGTTAGAGACAAGTATCTACATTATTACAAGTTAAAAATTCAAAAAAGAGAAAAAAATCAATAGGTACAATGTACATCATGATATACCTTGATCCTAATCGTAGTCTAATTGTTAAATTGCATAATGATCATGTACCTTCATTCTAATTGTAATTTAATTGTTAAATTCTCAAAAATACAAAAATAGTTAATATTTAAACACATTACATTCACTCAGAAACAACCCATTGTCAAAAAATGAATAAGATAATATTTCTTTAAAATATGGAAAGAAAATGCAACAAAACCTGAAAATAAAACTAAGTTGCAACAGTTTCGCTTATATTTCATCATACACAGCATAATGACTGCAAGTTCAATTAAAACAATAATGATCCTGAATAAATAAATTTGTTAGACGGTGTGGATTTTGAGTAGGTTGTTCATCACATTCTATGCAGAAGTGTCTCTCGTTATCATCGAGACACCTGCTTGGAAATACTTTTCCTTAATTTATTTTTATACTAGTTATTTTTTTCATTCTGAAAAATTCTTCTCTTCGCTCCTTGTCATTTTTTACAATCCCTCACAAAGCAGTTTTTACTGTTCAGTTTGTCAAAACAGCAGTTACTATCGGTTTTCCCTTGCCAACCTCCAGCTGTACAATGTGTCCTTGCTTCTTTAGCTCACCTGCAGTTACAACTTCTTTGATATACAATGATTTGATTTCGACGCAGAGGGACCTGGTTTCAAAGCAGAAAAGTCTGCTTCAAATGTAGAAGTATCTTCTGTTGATGGACCAGTGTTACTACTATATTCTAAAGCATTTTGTCTATTAAGTTGATCCCTTGACTGTGAGTAACTAGACCCGAGTGATAGAATTATGCATTTAAAACATAAAATATCCTTATTGAATCATTAGGGTTGTCATTTTACAGTAGAATCCTTGGACTCATAAATATTAGCTGCCTCTCTCAAAGAACATCCCATCATTACATCTTTTATAGCCCTCTCCCCTGAAAAAAAAATTATAACCATTAATAGTATTTCTTTTATAGTTCATCGTAACACGTTTAAAAATATAAAAACTTGTAAAATTAAAGTTTATGAGGGCAGAATGTTTCACTTTAAGTATTGTCTCTAGTGCAACTATAACAGCTTACTCCTTTATGGCACCACTTTAAACACTGATATGAGTAATATTATATAGTTGTTCAGAACTTTTAAGTATATCATTACTTACGGGAAATCTGAGCTTTAAATTGGTAATACAATTTGCAGCAATCTTCAAATGTTCTATCGCAAATAAAAAATATATCCTTTAGAAATACTTCCTCGATAGTAAAAGTTCGCTTTTTTAGGTAACGGCGAAGAAATTATACCAATCCTCAATCTAGCGAGATTATATATATATATATATATATATATATATATATATATATATATATATATATATATATATATATATATATATATATATATATATATATATGTGTGTGTGTGTGTGTGTGTGTGTGTGTGTGTGTGTGTGTTTGTAATATGGGCGAAACTCATTCAAAAGCACAACACATTTTATTTCAGTTGAGATACGCCGGATACGCCGAACGATGGCCGATTGGTTAGGGTGCTCGCCTTCGAAACCGGAGTTTATGGGTTCCAATCCCACTGTGGCATGAATATTCGTAGCCATTTGGAATCGGCTTTAAGCAGTAGGTCCCGGTCTCATTAGCCATCGTGTTGCAAAAAGTAGACCGTAGCGCTTCAAACCAAATCTGGTGAGATACATGATATTCATACAACAGGCAAACACTTTTTCAACCTCGTGCACATAGACAATGTGATCCCGCACATAAACTTTTCAAGTGAGGATTCCTCAGGTAAAAAAACTACGAATAATTCCTAAGCACAAAGATACCCATGTTTAAAGAGAAAGCGCTAACCATTGGCTAAAGTAGTAAAGACAGAGGCTGAATTAAGTCTATAGCGTGTCTGGAGGGAAAAATCAGAATTACCGAGAAAACTCTCAACGTACTTTATGAATAAAAGTTATTAAATTAATATTAAAATATGTAAATAAGGGATTTTAATATTACACACACACACACACACACACACACACACACACACACACACACACATATATATATATATATATATATATATATATATACAGATATACAGTGTGTCCATAATTAAACTTCTCTACTTTAAAGTTGCCCAAAGCCGAAACTCTTGTTCAGGAAGCTACGCAATGTTTCGTAGGACATAATGTTAGCAAGGTGAAGTATTTTATTCTTTCCATCCAAATGGGAATTCGGCTTAATTTGAATTAAAACGTAGCACAATGAGATAGTGTCTATGCAAATATATTTTTAATGCAAATTTTGAGTTTCACTGCGGAGTCTTACTGCCGTATAAGAGCACGTATTTTGTGTTGAAGGTGGTGGATCGAATGTAAGCACGGTGATTATTTTGTTAGCTGTAGAAAGTGTTGCTCACAGGAATGCTTTAATTTGCAAGCAACTGAAGTATGTTTTGTTTAAATAATAAATAAGCTGTTTTAACGAAGCCCTTTGGATTTATCATACTGCATCAGTCACATAGATCAATTCCCCTTCTATTATTTACATAACTGTACTTTGTGCTACCGGTAGGAGAGGTAACACATAACAAAAGGATGGTGATTTGTTTGAGAGAATAATAAAAATATAGTTCAAAATTCCACCACCAGAGGGCGTCTTTTAACGAATTTACACATTTAGTCATCACTTACTCTAGTTAAACAATATTACAAGACATGTTCAATATGTTGGCCATCCTTTTCAACTACCATTTGAAATCGTAAGATAGATGTTCTGTAGTTGACAGCAGTGTGTCTGGGGAAATACTAAAAACGTGACGTAAAATGCTGTTATCATCAGTTATAGTTCTTGGTTTATTCGATTTAAGACTGACTAGATTGACTAGATAATATGTGTGAGTATACAGATACATATTTATGTAATTTTAAATTAATGCTTTATCTTTGTCTAAAGTCCTCAAAAAATTTCTGGTTATTAATTACACTTTAACTAAAAAGTTTTAGAAAGAAAGCAATATCAGATGAAGATCAACGTACAGTGGGTGAAAATGAAGTTTAAAAAATGATCACTTTAGTCAGGTGATCATTTTACCTAGGTGGTCACAAGTTCTACTGTACTTTCAAACTACTAAATACATTTAAGGATAATTTTTAAACTATTATGAATATATATGTATACACACACTCACATATATATATATATATATATATGTTGTGTATATGTGTGTATGTATGTATATATATGTATATATATATATGTATATATATGTATGTATGTATATATATGTATATATGTATGTATGTATGTATATATCTATCATCTATCTATATATATATATATATATATATATATATATATATATATATATATATATATATATATATATATATATATATATATATATATATATATATATATATATATATATATATATATATATATATATATATATATATATATATATATATATATATATATATATATATACATATATATATATATATATATATATATATGTATATATATATATATATATATATATATACATACATATATATATACATATAGTAGATTTAACCTAAGAAGAAATTTAGAATAACCAACATTATTCTTTAAATTACTTCAAACTATAATTAGTATATAATTAGTTTCCTATAGTTGAGCTGCACACAACCTTAAACTATATTCATTTACTCGCGAGCGTTATGTTGATTTTTAATGCAACTAATAAAAATCCTCTGTTTAATTAGGGGAAGTGTATTCTATTCCCTGGCTAGTACTTACCAACAAACCCGCCTTTACATATTAAACAATCTGGGCCCAATATCTGAGCAGACTTTATCATTAGAATAGGACCATTCAACAGTAGCAAACAGGTTTTCCTGTAAGAATGAATGGACGAGGCTGCCATGAGACATTAGTCACGCTTTATCTGCGCTTTATCCTGAGAAAAATGGGAAGTCGAGCTGTGATTTAGAATTAGCGGAGAGCAGAGATGTGTTTGTGTGATGTCCGACATTAATATTTTTCCCGTATCTCAGCATATTCGACGTTAATATTTCTCTTTGATTATTATCAGAACATATCTTCTCAGGCGTAAGCAATACAGCTGATGATGCGTGTTTAATCACGAAGTTAGCTGACAAGTCGCTCAGACCTGTCAGCCGACTTGCTGAGAATTTAGTGACTCTCTGGCTTACCTTCCGTGCTTTTGGTGATATAATCACTGGATTATTCTTTATAAAGGTGATGAAAGCGTAGTAAAAGGCTGCAAGATGCATGCTTTTCGTTAACGTAAGACAAATTACCTTTAAGAATCGAGGACCCTGCTTCATTATGCATGAATGTCTCAAGCCTTTAAATCACTGATAATTTAAAACATGTTAGACAATCTTACTGTTTAGCTACTGTAATAGATATACATATATTTCTTTTTTACCTGAAGTTATTATGCAAAACAAAATGACCTTTGGCAAATCTAACTGCTAAATTATATGTAGTAATTTCTAAATCAGACAATCAAAATTCAAGATATAAATTTAAACTTTCCAAGCAGTAGGTAAGAATTAAAGCGTATTACCTCAGTTAGAAGACAAATGACTAGAGTACTGGTGTTTATGACCAGTCTTAGATTTAGAATCTTGTGTTGAGAATCTTATGGTTATAGAAGTTTGCAATCGCCTATCGCCTGGTTCGGTTTCAATCTCTACAACAATTTTTTGCAACTCGAAAATTTATTAGATCAAAAGAAACTGGTTTAAATTGATACTGAATAAATACGAATCAATGACGTCTATCAACGGGATTCTAGTCTATTAATTAAGTGCTTTAGTGTACCAAGATGTTTTTATTGTATAGATAATATCTTTCAGAAACATTCCTTTTGTTTAAAGATGTTTATGAGTACTGGTGATGGGACATTGAATCATTAAACATTATGCTATGTTTCAATTTCTCATTTACAAGTTATACATTCTACCTTACTCTGTGTGTGTTTATGTGTTTCCACATACTTACATATGCATATGCATACGTGTACACACACACACACATATATATATATATACATATATATATGTATATATATATGTGTATATATATGTATATATATATATATGTTTATATATATGTATATATGTACGTATATATATATATATAATATATATATATATATATATATATATATATATATATGTATATATGTATGTATATATATGTATATATGTATGTATAGATGTATATATGTATATATATTTGTATGTATGTATATATATATATATATATATATATATATATAAGATTTTTGACAAAGTAAATGTTGCATAAACGTGAATTTGCATAAGTATTTTTTTCACCAGAACAGTAAATCTATATTATTTTAATTAATTATTAATTAGTGTATTATTTAGTTAATACAATAATATACAATAATATACAAAGCCACATTTTTGACCCATTTCTACGAAGATCAGTTAAATTTCTGATCTAATTTATTTTTCTAACTGAATGTTAGAATTAAAATTTTTGCTACCGGGAAAACAAACAGTAAATAATATTTTTAAAAAATTTATTTATTTTAATGTTAACAGAAAAGATAGTTTGAGGAAGTTTTTGAGCAAAAGTTTAGGATTAAGTTTTTTAAATGTGAGAAACAGCTTAACCATGCTTTCAAGCGTGGATATACTTAATGCACTTTTAGTTAATACCGGGTCATATTCAAATGATTTCATTTGCAAACGTTAAACATTGTTAATATTGAGTCTCTGAGGTAAATCACGTGAATTTTATGACCTATTAAGTAAACTATTGCTGTAGGTATTACATGTTACATTGCATTTCTTAACCCAACAGCTCGAGTCATTACTGCCTAACGTATGTTGATTAATAACATTTTTTTCAATGGCTGGGGACCATAACAAGAATAAAAGCAAGAAAATGGGTGACAGCAGCAAGAATATCGTAAAACAGTAAAAAAAATGTATCTTCGGAACAGCTCAAATAACCGAAGATTATCGCCCTATAAGTCCTCTCACTTATCAATACCTTGATGACTCTGTTTCTCAATGAAGCAGGCATAGGTAAGCAGTTTGTATTTGTACATTATTTCGTTTTTATTGTTACGCAGAGAGCACATAGCGTCGAGGAGAGTGACCAAGTTGACACAGATGGGAAGTAAAGCGATCCTACCCGATAAATAGACCTAAAGCATTCACTGCGTCCAGTCTAGGTTTGTCATTTATAGTGTAACGTCACAGGATCCTCGGTTCGCATGTGGGTGTCGAAGTAGTTATGACACGACGTACAGCTTAGAAACAATAACAATGTTTATTCTTGATTAAAATGGAATATGGACAAATTTTCCAAATGGAAATCACAGGCTTAGGCGGGATGGTCCTAAAGTCCCAGGTTCAAGGCTAACCTAAAAACAATCTGCGGACAGGTGCCGACAGATACCGTTGTACAGGTGTACAATTGGGCCTCTTTGAGTCCCACAAAAAGCTGGAGAAAAACTCTCCAAAAAACCAACCGCCTGACGTTACCTTTCGCCTCTTCCCATTGGCCTTTTCTTTCAGAGTCGGTGTCTTGGTAGCCTCTGATTGGCTTCTACGGGGGTGCCTTTCTGTCTGTCATTTCGTTGTCCCGTCTGTCCCCTTGTCGGATTCCCCTCAGACATCTCAAGGCGTGGTCAAAGCGACAATCCTTTGTAGTTTAGTGTCAAAGACCCAGACAGAGTGTCGCCCTGAACTGGGCTTTAACAAAACCCCTTTGTAAAGCCAATGGAGTGTAGCGACGTTACATGCCCGATAAACAGATATAAAGCATTCACTGCGTTCATTCTAGGTTTGTCATATATAGCTTCTAAATAAAAATTATTTCTACCTAGTTATATTATGTTTTAGAAAAGAGTTCATCCTGGTGCAGTGACTTCAGAAGTTGTTCTTCAGAAAAATTACATTATGATAAAAAAGTCAATATCAAATTTTAAAAGAGTTTCTTGAAGGTCAGCCTTCTTAGACTGGGACAAACCACCCCCATTCCATAACAGGAAGTAAAGATTCAAAGATTTATATTGGGACACCCGAAATAAAAAGCGGAAGATTACAATCTGAAACTGTAGATCATTTTGCCGTTAAAAAGCGTTTCTGAGGTGCACCACAAGGAAGAGGAACTATATTGCATCCCTTTGATTAATATCTGAAATCTAAGTTATTATGTACTACACAGAGTTATAAAATTTATACAACTTTGAATATTGCAACCTGTCTTCATTAGTAACAAGCTGTTATTTTAAATCCCACATGGTGTCATTTATAAAAAAAAAATCTTTTTCTACCTTAATAAAAAAAAAGATAGAAATATTTAAAAAATAAAAGAAATGTGTACATTAATAAAATTCCTAAAATTAAACTATAACGGGACAATACTACATATTATATTTTAAAATAAGGATCAATTTGTCGGACATTTGGAAACATTTAATTTGATTATGAAATATATGTCTATCCTGATATTTCAGAACAATTTTTTAATATAATTGTCTGAATTCTGTCATTTTACATGGCCTTGTCTCACTTTAAAAATGTTAGAAGCATTAAAAGAAATATAAGAAATTGGAACTACAGTAATATTTATGAATTAAACCATAATGAAACAGTACTACATATTACCTTTTAAAATAATTACTAATTTGGAAACATTTAAACTGACTACGAAGTATATGCGCAATTCTAATATTTCAGAACAACAAAACTTTTTATGAACTGAAAGCTGTCATTTTGCAGGTTTTTGTACTTTTTAATGAGAGAAAAAAAATTAGAAACATTTAAAAAAATAAAAGAAATGTGTAATATAATAAAAATCATGAAATTAAACCGTAATGGGACAATACTACATGTATCATGCTCAAAATACTGAAAACAAAATTTGACCTGTTTTTATAGTTTTAATTACCTTTATTTCTAATTGAACACTATAATTTATAATCAAGCATCCTTTTAGTACAGTATGTTTTTTCCTCTTTTCATCCAACGCCCATCATTCTTGCTCTTAAGTCCACTGAAAAAGAATAATTTATTAAAAGAAAGATAGAAAAAACTCAAATTTACAATCTCTAAATTCCAACCAAAGCTTAAGATTTTGTCAGCATCGAGTTACAGTCTAATCCCGTAATGTATGGCTTTCTAGAAATCTTAACCCACATACTGCCTTGTATACCACAAATCTAGCCACTAATCGGCTAACAAACAACAGGATTGTAAACGTTTAACACCTCTTTATTAGTTCTCCACTTCAAAGCGCTATATCTGGAAATGCTGATTAATGAGTCTGTCTTACGAACTAATCTTTATCTTAAATTACTGACCTAACCACGGCCATTTTTGAATGTACTTTATCTCTTTTACCTCCATTTCTCAAGATTGAGATTTCATCTGTTAATGTTTCGTTACGCAGTGTGGAATCTATAACAGTCATATAACTATGAAATAACTTTGCTTGAAAAGGAAATGCTTCTTTATTATAGTTTAGGTTTTACTCTAAAAAAAAAATTATATCTTACCCATGAAAAGAAATAACGAGAAAAGATAAATACCTCGAAATAATACTATGTATTACGTTTGGTATAGAATAAAAATTAAAAGTAAAACTTGTTCTTTCATAGATTAAATGGCATTGTGGATTAATTTTTCAGTAAAAGAAAATTGTAAAAAATATTACAAGAAAAGTTATTTTAGATAATATAGACAGCTTAGAAGTAGATATAAGGCATTCAAGGAAATTGTATCAAAGCACTGTTAAGCAAAACCAGTCTATCGAGATATATTTATTAAAATACATGTAAAATAGAAAGCAAACAAAATATATTAATTTTTTTTTTTATTTATTTATTTTAATTTATTTAATTCCCAATGGACATGGTCCATAGTTAAGGCGAATAGAAAACAGTCTCTCTTGATAATAATAAGTTTATTAAATCATCGTTTCATTTAAAATCAAAACGCACCATTTTCATTTATTCGTCGAACACAGGCATAGAGTATGTTGATAGCTCCATGTCCACGTACTAACTGACTCATATCGGTTCGTTTAATCATCAAATGATCCAAATATCTTTCCGCTTT
The DNA here is from genome assembly GCA_032207245.1 of Pardosa pseudoannulata. Taxonomy (NCBI): domain Eukaryota; kingdom Metazoa; phylum Arthropoda; class Arachnida; order Araneae; family Lycosidae; genus Pardosa; species Pardosa pseudoannulata. Next base: position 29,003,557 of record CM063504.1, on the reverse strand, counting down.
ACCGGATGATCCCAAAAGCTTACGCGAGCTTGGATCTTTTCCATTTATTTTATTATTATAAAAGAGTTCTCTATTTAAAATCGTTTATAACTCACGTAATTTAAAACTACCCCATTTTTAGACCTGACATATATATATATATATATATATATATATATATATATATATATATATATATATATATATATATATATATATATATATATATATGAAACTTACAAACTATGGAGTAATCTCAATAATTTTAATAAATGCGTTAAGAAGCATGTTTCTAATGAAATGCATTTTTAAAATAGAAACAAAAGCTACTACTCCTTAAAATAGAGTGAAATTTCGTTTGTTTTTCAAGGTCTTTGTTCTATCCTTAACATCCTAAAAGACAACAGAAACATGCCTTTTTTAATCATTGTTTGTCACCATGGCTTAATCCGTCGCCTGCCGAAGACTGCTTCAGTAATAAATTACATTCATTGTAAGTTTTGCACCCTTTTTTAAGAATAAGAACCAAAGCTTTATTATCTTTTTGATTCATATATCATACAAACATGCTTAAAACAGATTTCAAGAAAAAAAAATGGGCATAGAAGGCTGACAATAAAAACGCTTCTCTATTGTGGGAACAAAGATAGAATGAAAAATAATAATCACTCCTTTAGAATTTTTAAAGTTGGATCATGTCTTTAGTTATTCAAAAGTGGCTAATATGATGTTTTAGAGTTTGTTTCATTCACCATCACCATTTTGCAGTAAAAGTTAGTCTCAGACAGAAGCGAAATGGCGATGTAAAACATTCCATGGTGTCAGTATTAGAACAAATGATTCTGACTATTCTTCTTTATTATAAAAGTAACATTTATTTTTATAAATAAAGGTCTAATAAGTCTAAGCAACAATTTATTATATTCCTATTAAAGCTTTGCCATTAACAAGCACTGTTGCTTGTAAAGAATAATGCCATTATTTACTTTAGCATTTAGAAAATATAATTATGTAATACTCATACGACCTTATAAAGTAAATTATTCTCTAGAGATCATCTTAATTGATTCAGATGGTACCGAACAGGCAGACTGTTGTTCACCGCTCGGTACAGAGACTCGAAGAAGCAACGGAACAATCCAATTATTTTGCATCAAATTATAAAATAAAATCCTTTAATATAACAGACTTTTATAAATTAAATATTCTCTAGAAATCTCTTCATTAAATAGGGTGACATTAAACACGAAAATATTGCCTTTTCACTTCACTTAGGGTAGAGGCACGTAAGTCTACGCCATTAAACACCATACGATTTTCGTATATAATTTTGTATATGTTCCAATACTTCTAAAAACCTTAAAATTCAAACTGTTTTTATTTATTAAACTCAAGCAATGGTTTAAAAATTAAAAGGCTTAAAAAAATCAACATTTCATCAATATAATTCTTTTTCTGTAAACACTTTTCTCTAGATCTTCTCATCTCTAAAATATTTTAATAACTGTTTCTTATTCTTCACGATGTGTGCTACAGTTCAACTTATAGTTTAAAACTTTCAATTCAGTGGTTAAATTAGTAATTTTTGAAATGTTACAAAAATAGGTTATGCTATTTATTGACAGAATATACATTTATTGAAATTTTGGAGCTATCTACAAATCCTTTCATCAAAATTTTAATATTTTTCTATATTTTCTTTTAATTTTCCCCAATTTCTATAAAAATTATTATATTATTAATTATTATTATTATCATCTATAAAATTGAACTAGTGGATAAACTGTTATGAACATCCGAAAAATATCCCAATGAACCCTCCTACTTAAATAAGCTCTATTTATTCTTCTTTTAAACACTAATTAAATATTCTCACTGAAATATTTTAATGTATCTTAATTTTCTATAAAAATTGTTATATTATTATTATAAAATTCTATAAAAATTATTATATTATTATTATTATTATTATTATTATTATTATTATTATCATCATCTATATTAGTTGAAAGAAAAGTGAACTAGTGGATAAAATGTTGTGAACATCCGAAAAATATCCCAATGAACCCTACTACTTAAATATTGTCACTAATTAAATACTGTCGCTAAAATATTTTAATATATCTTAAATTTGCTTCATTTTTTTAATCTTTTTTAAATAAGTGTTTTCTATATTAAAGTATCCGATATTTAATATTTTTTAATTTACCATATTTTAGTTATATTTTTTTCATTTATTTTTAAAATTATTATCTTAAATTATCCTTAATTGTTAAATATGTATATATTATAAATCTGTTTCCACATAACAATATCTGAGACATTTTTATTTCAATATCGTGTGTATTTCAATTTTATTTATATTACACCATTCTTAGTCCTTTTAATAATTTTCATTTCAAACAGTTATTTAGTTATGATGGCTATGAAAACCTGTTTCTCTCTGTCTGTCTATACCAGGGGGTGATGGGACAATGCTAACGGGCAGTGAACTTGTTTGGGGATTTAGGGAGGGTGATGTAAGCTTGTTTTGGCTTTCAAACTTAATTTTAAATATATCGAATAAATTTATTACATTAATTACGTAATTTACATTATTTTTATCAGTAATAAAACGAACTTACGCGACGGTACCAAAATCAGTAATTTTCATCCTCTATGTTTTCATATGTGAATTTGCGCCGATATTCAGAAAAATGCATTTGATTAACAGCAATCATTTGAGTGTTGCTTGAGTTTTTTACATTAACAAAAATTTGGTATGTAAAAAATACTTATAATTGAGTATATTTCCTTTCCTATACTTTAAATTTCGATATTTTTACAGAAGAGGCATTGAACCCCTTTCATCTCCGTAGAGGGACGGTAGCTTAAAAAATGTTGAGAATCACTAGATTAGAGTTTGGGATCGACGAAAAATTCATGGATTTGCAAAATTATGTGAAATTCATATAACTATATATATATATATATATATATATATATATATATATATATATATATATATATATATATATATATATATATATATATATATATATATATATATATATATATATATGTATATGTATATATATATACATATACATATATATATATATACATATACATATACATATATATATATACATATATATACATATATATATATATATATATATATATATATATATATATATATATATATATATATATATATATATATATATATATATATAGAGAGAGAGAGAGAGAGAGAGAGAGAGAGAGAGATAGATAGAGAGATAGATAGTTCAGGTTTTCAATAATTCGAGCTTATTTGGTAAAATTTGATATGAAGAATAGATTTAATATTTATGACGACCAGCTTGAATTACCATAATTCAATTTTACAGATGGCTTCTTGCCATTTATTCTTTATTTAGTAGTGGTACAGAAACTTAAATATTCTTCCTAGAGCCTTTAGAAATCAACTCATCTGGATAGAACTGCAATAAATGAAGATATTTGAAAACCAATACTTTATTTTTAGAAAGGTACTAAATACGGTTATTTTAAAACTTGAATAAAGTTTCTATGTTACTTCAGAAAAATTTAAGCGAGAATACTTCGATTTAAGAATACACATCACCTTTAAGCAACTTCAAATGGAAGATTTTTCATATTTTTAACCTTTATATTTCATATTTTTAATTTTTTTCCTTTTATATTTTTAAATTATTATAGCTTTTATATAGCATAGGAAAATTATCAGAATTTTCTACATTTTTTCTAAATTTTTATTTAATTAGTTTTGCTGAATTTACTATTTTATGTATAAATTGTCTAATTATAAATTTTATCGTTGATTAATTTTTATGGCTGAAAATTTGTGAAAAGGTGAATAATCCTTTCCTTCAATGAAACGATTGATGATATAATTTTAAAATTTTTTCCACTAATAATACTAAATTTTTTGTATTTTTTAAATTATTTTTGTATTGTAAATATAGCACTTGTGCCTCATTACATGTTAACCACAACAAAGCAATTCAAAGCTTTTTTCTCTTCCTTATTGTTACCTTTTGATAAATACAGGAAAAATTTAGAAACCCGGACAACGCCGGGTGCCTCATATAGATAATAATAATTAAATAAAATAATTATTATCCATTTGAGCTAGTAATTAATTCCTTTGTTGAAAGCAAATAAGGAAAATGGGTATAAAGAATATAAAGAAAACTATAAAGGAAATAGTTACATTAAAATCAATATTATACATTTAACTATTTTATTTTCAGTCCTGATATAAATACTAAATTAAATAAAGAAATCTTCAAGCTATCTGATAAAAAAAATTTCTTACTGTATAAGCATGTAAGGACAACAAAATCCTAGTACAACAGTATAAAGTTTGGTTGGTTGTTTGGTTGTATACAGTTTTTCGGTTCAGAGTTCACGAACAGTACAAAGAAACTAAATGGTTAAAGAATGACTATACTAATTAGTAAGTCGTTGAAATACGCAACTAGATAGACGGAATTACTTCCAGGCTTTAAGAAACAGTGTATTGTTGTATGTTTTAATATTATTTGTCTTAAACATTTAACACGTGAAGTATAGATCTCCACTATGAGATCCCGTAAAATAAGCATAAGGAGGTATAGAAATAATTGCTATATAAAAATATTAATATTCTTTAATACTGACAGGTATATTTATCAAATTTTCTGTACATCTTAATAATAATATTTGCTAAATAATCAATTTCAGTATAAATAAATATGTTAAATAATAGTGATAAGGTATGATTGAGTAGAATGAGCATTCGTCAAGATGTGGAACACGGACCGTTCTAAAAAGTCACGAAATCCCGTATTCTTGAAACTCAGTCGACAATTTCCGCTTGTGTTTTCTGTGTCTCAGCAGCGTACGACACAGCCATTGTCTGTCAAGCGGCTGTCAGCTGAAGCGGCCGTCATCCCTCGCAGGCTCATTACGCGCGTAAGACGGGAAGTGGCGATTGCCAGGCCTGATAGGGCCGCCGAAAGGGCTATCGGGTGTCCCCGATTACAGGGGATCCCTAACGAGGCGCCATCCATCACAATGGCTGATGGGACGCCATTTAATCGCTAATTGATTGCCGTCATTAAAAATGCGGACGTCACAGCGGGCTTTTGGCGGGTGGCGACATCGTATCTCAGGTACGCCGATAAAATACGCTGCGAGCGATTGCTAGTTACAGTAGCCAGACTGCAGTCTTCCCCCCGTTCGGATATTGTTTGGATTAGGTTATGGATTTTTCGGTGTAAAATTTCGCCAGTTTGGGCAAGCGCTCCTGCAACTAATATATTCTGGAATGCATGGACCACACAGTAGATTGTATGATGGCCAATTGGAAGATTGCTAATACATAAGCAGCATTAATGAATCTTAATAAATTGTTTTCTCTATAAACAGAGTTCAGGTTTTCAATAATTAGAGCTTATTTGGTAAAATTTGATATGAAGAATAGATTTAATATTTATGACGACCAGCTTGAGTTACCCTAATTCCATTTTATAGATGGCTTCTTGCCTTTTATTCTTTATTTAGTAGTGGTATAGCAGCTTAAATATTCCTCCTAGAGCCTTTAGAAATCAACTCATGATTATTTTCTTAGCTTAATCTATTTAACGAATCTTCAAAAGAATAGTGCGCGAATAAGAGGATCACAGAATAGATTATAGGATGGTCAGCTGTAAAAATAATGTTACGTTGGCCTAGTGTTTGAGAAAGAAGAAATCTAAACCCATTAAAAAACACATGGACAAATAAGTCTTGATTAAATGAATTTTTTATACAATTAAATAAATGCCTCAGGAATACAACTGTAATCAACTTATCATTTATAGATATCGAAGACTGCTTTTGAACCGGCGCCGGGCCTAAAAAACAATATGGCGATAATTTTTCTCAAAAGGTCTATCCCTCGAGCCGCGGATGTCAGCAGCGTTCACCTTCTACTCTCCTCTGGTCACAACCTTGTCCTCTAAAAAATCATACTTCCTCGTGGAGAAAAAATAGGGATCCACTCCAGAACGGTAGGAGGGTCAGCATCCCCCCAAACAATGGACCCTTCTATTGGTTGGGAGAATTCCGAAGTAGATTTCTAGTTCAAACTGGTCCTGTTCTGGTATGTCTTTGACGATAACTCACGGGAAGAGGTAAAAAAAAGCTGAAATGTATCTTATTGTTACATCAGCCTATCATTTTTGTTATTTCATCATGTACTTCCGGTTTTATCCGGTTATTTTATCCAGTTATACAATACGCAATGCATGTTTAGATTCGGGATTAGATTAAAATCATGAATATAAATACCGAAATAATAAATATTTGAAAACTTTTTGTCAGTATCAAAGGCTATTATTATAAGGTATGAATATGATAAAACATTTCTTTCATCTAATTCTTAGATGCAGGTATTCACTAGAATTTTACTTGGAAGTGTCTCATCAAACTAAAACTTAATATATCATACTGAACTGCAAGAAATATAAAATATACTTGTAGTAAAAGATCTGTTATACTTAATTTTATTAATTATTTTTACATGTCACTCATTTGGTTAAACACATCAAAGCACTAAAACAGGTTTCCATGTTTGCTTAACAAAGTTAAAAAGACAGTGTTGCCCTGTCACGTTTCTCAAACAGGTTTTAAAACTTCGGATTGTGAAAGGACGGACAATTCGCTTATAGGCTTAGAGAGGGACTTTTCCTAAAAGAGCTAAAGATTGATTAACTCAATTAGATTTTGTTTGGTTAATCGGTTAATCTAGTTAATGTACCCCATTTCCACGAATGAATCCGATTTACACACGAAAGGATGAAGGCCTGAATCAAGGGAAAATTTTGTTCAAAATAGAATTTATTTTAAAGAAGTTAATAGTCATTTTAACGTCAAAATGACAATGGTTCTCATAGATTATCTTTCCCATAAAAGAATATGATAACGGGAAGATATTAGTGCAGAATACTCTTACTCTGCACTAATATCTTCACGTTATCATGTTCTTTTCATCTGGGTATACATAATGAGTGAAAACACTTCAGATTCTTTCGAAAACCCTTTTACTGTACATTTTAATGTCAGATTTATTATATCGTATAAAAGGGACATATTCGACATTATCAGGTGATTCAATTTTGTATTTTGTTAACGAAAAAAATACCCACTTATTGTATAATAATATCACTTTCAAGTGCCATGATACTTTTTGAAAATCAAAAAGTAAAACCCAGGTCAGTGTTAATCCTTAAAACAGTGTGAAAATTTTTTTCCAGAATGAGGCTTCAAAAGTTTGGAGATAATTACGAATTTAGCATGCCATCTACACTCCCATGCCAGTACTTGATTAAGCACAATTTTTATGATTCTACACTTTTAAACAAGATTTTTTCTTTAATTTACTTACAAATGTTATAGTTACTTTATAATTATTTCATTCAATGGAATGAAAAAAATTTCTAAATACGTTTTGAATAATTTTATCTTCAAATAAATTACAGCTTATTAAATTACAGATTAGCTAAGTAAAATGGTAAAGGTAAAATGGTAGGTTTATCTTTATACACAAATTTTGTTACTATGAGTATTTAATATGATCATATTTCTATCTCTCAAGTATATGGAATGTCTCCATTATATAGAAGACTGTAAAATTTCACTATTTTAACTGTAGGAGTGAATATAATCATTATAAAATTTATTTTTATGGATTCTAAAAACCCGTATTAACAATATTGCGCAAAAACATTTTTAGCTTTAAATTTTAGTTAAATGAACAATTAAAGATAGATTCTTTTTTCTTTAATGTTCTTCAAAACAAGGTATATAAAGATTTCTTTATTCATTTATTCTTTAATACACGGTATCCATTTGTTCTTTAACGATATTTTACACAATATTTAAGGACATCGCCTTAAGATTCATCCAATTCATCGATATTTTTGATCAAACATTTTTATATAAATGATATACATACTGTATCTTAATATATAAACTTTGTAACGAGAAGAATCTAATATGACCAGATTGTTTCTCTCAAGTTTACAGAATTTTATCATAATATAGGAAAGAAAACTACTAAATTTCTATTCTGTTTTTTCTGTAACTAAGAGTAAATGTTTTTAATAATATTTAGCTTTGTTTATATCTAAAATTCTATGCACAGTCTTGGGTAGAAAACTTTAATAAATCTTTAAAAAATCAGGAGCAAAAGTATTAATTCTTGAAAAATGTATAAGGATTTTAAGAATCATTCATTTTAATTAAATGAACAATAATAGTAGATTTTATTTTCTTAAATATTCCATAATGAATGCTATTTAAGGATTTCTTTAATCCTTATTTTTTATTACATGGTATTTAAAGATACCTCATCTACTTAGGATTACCGATTTATCTGTATTTGGGACAGAACTTTTTTTGTATAAAATGAAAAGTGCATTTTAATACACAAAGTTTGTAATAAGACGTATCTAATATGATCAGATCCTCCTAAGTTTGTAAATTTTTTTCAAATATATTTAAGAAGGCTTTTTGATTACATTGTTTTCTACTGTAAATGTAAATTTTTTTATAAAATTTAACTTTACCGATGGATAAAATATAGTCATTGACGTGTTTAGAAAGCTTTGACAGATCTTTAGAAAATTGGGTCTATTAATACTCATAAAAATGTTAGTACTTAAAAAAAAGTATTAGGATCTTAAAGATTTTAATTAAATGAATAGTAAAGGTAGATTTTATTTTCTTGAATATTTATTAATACATGTTATTTAAGAATTTCTTTATTAATTTATTCTTTAATACACTGTATTCATTATACTTTAATACATGGTCTGATCAGAATTAAAGGGATTTGTCCATATATTTTGTATAAAATAAAAAAATATCTTAGTATGCAAAGTTTATGACTAGGAGTATCTAATATGATGAGATTGTTCCTAAGTTTGTAGAATTTCTCCAAATATTTCAAAGAGGACTGTTATATTTCATTGTCATCTAGCGTAAGTGTGAATAAAATATTTTTATAAATTTTTAATTTTATCGATGTTTCAAAATCTATGCACCGACTTGGGTAGAAATCTTTGATAGATCTTTTAATATTTGGGGCTATTAATACTCATAAAACCATTAGTACTTAAAAAAAGTATAAGGATTTTAAAAGTTTTCAAAATTTTAATTAAATGAATAGTAAAAGAAGATTTTATTTTCTTGAATATTCTTTAATACATGACATTTAAGAATTTCTTTATTAATTTATTCTTTAATATACTGTATTCATTATTCTTAATACACAATCTGCTAATGATTAAAGCGATTTGTCCATATATTTTATATAAAATAAAAAAAATTATCTTAATATACAAAGTTTGTAACTAGGAGTATCTAATATGATGAGATTGTTCCTAAATTTGTAGAATTTCTCTAAATATGTTGAAGAGGACTGTAATATTTCATTGTCGTCTACCATAAGTGTGGATAAAATATTTAAAAAAAAATTTAACTTTATCGATGTCTGAAAATTTATGCACCGATTTTGGTAGAAAGCTTTGATAAATCTTTAAATATTTGGGACTATTAATACTTATAAAACTATTAGTACTTAAAAATATATAAGGATTTTAAAGGTCTTCAAAATTTTAATTAAATGAACAGTAAAAGTAGATTTTATTTTATTGAATTTTCTATAATACATAGTAATCTTATAATACATAATCTAATAATACATAATAATCTTAATATATGAAATTCGTAACTAGGAGTATCTAACATGAGGAGATTATTCCTCCTAAGATTGTAGAATTTTCCAAATATATTGAAGAGATCTATTATATTTACTTGTCGTCTACAGTTAGTGTGAAAAAATTTTAAACTTTATCGACGTCTGAAAATCAATGTACCGACTTGTATAGAAATCTTTCATAAATCTTTAAAAATTTGGGGATATTAATACTTATAAAATTATTAGTACTTAAATATAAGGATCTTAAAGATCTTCCAAATTTTAATTTAATGAATAGTAAAAGTAGATTTTATTGTTTTGAATATTCATTAATACACGGTATTTAAGAATTTCTTTATTAATTTATTCTTTGATAGGCTGCATTCATTATTCTTTAATACACAATCTGCTCAGGATGAAAGTGATTTGTCCATATATTTTGTATAAAATAAAAAATATCTTAGTATGCAAAGTTTGTCACTAGGAGTAACTAATGTGATGAGATTGTTCCTAAGTTTGTAGAATTTCTCCAAATATTTTGAAGAGGACTGTTATATTTCATTGTCGTCTAGCGTAAGTATGAGTAAAATATTTTTTATAAATTTTTAAATTTATCGATGTTTCAAAATCTATGCACCGACTTAGGTAGGAAGTTTTGATTGATCTTTAAATATTTGGGGCTATTAATACTCATAAAACCATTAGTACTTAAAAAAAGTATAAGGATTTTAAAAGTCTTCAGAGTTTTAATTAAATAAACAGTGAAAGTAGATTTTATTTTCTTGAATTTTCCTTAATACATGACATTTAGGTATTTCTTTATTAATTTATTCTTTAATATACTGTATTTATTATTCTTTAATAGACAAACTGCTCATGATTAAAGTGATTTGTCCATATATTTTGTATAAAATAAAAAAATTATCTTAATATACAAAGTTTGTATGTAGGAGTATCTAATATGATGAGATTGTTCCTAAATTTGTAGAATTTCTCCAAATATGTTGAAGAGGACTGTAATATTTCATTGTCGTCTACCGTAAGTGTGAATAAAATATTAAAAAATATTTAACCTTATCGATGTCTGAGAATCTATGCACCGATTTTGGTAGAAAGCTTTGATAAATCTTTATTTGGGATTATTAATACTTATAAAACTATTAGTACTCAAAAAAGTATAAGGATTTTAAAGGTCTTCAAAGTTTTAATTAAATAAACAGTAAAAGTGGATTTTATTTTTTTGAATTTTCTTCAATACACGGCATTTAAGAATTTCTTTATTTATTTATTCTTTGATATACTGTATTCATTATTCTTTAATACACGGTCTGCTCAGAATTAAAGCGATTTGTCCATATATTTTGTATGAAATAAAAAAATTTATCTTAATATACAAAGTTTGTAACGAGGTGTACCTAATATGATAAGATTGTTCCTTCTGAGTTTGTAGAATTTCTCTAAATATGTTGAAGAGGACTAATATATTTCATTGTTGTCTACTGTAAGTGTGAGTAAAAATATTTTTAAAAAATTTAACTTTATCAATATCCGAAAATCTATGCACCGACTTGGGTAGAAAACTTTGATAAATCTTTAAATATTTGGGGATATTAATACTCATAAAACTATTAGAACTTAAAAAGTATAAGTATTTAAAGGTCTTCACAATTTTAATTAAATGGACAGAAAAAGTATATTTTATTTTCTTAAATTATCTTTACTACACGACATTTAAGAATTTCTTTATTAATTTATTCTTTGATATATTGTATTCATTATTCTTTAATAAATGGTCTGCTCAGGATTAAAGTGATTTGTCCATATATTTTGTATAAAATAAAAAAAAAAGAAATATCTTAATCCACAAAGTTTGTTACTAGAAGTATCTAATATGATGAGATTGTTCCTAAGTTTCTAGAATTTCTCCAAATATGTTGAAGAAGACTGGTATATTTCATTGTCATCTACCGTAAAAGTGAGCAAAATATTTTTAAATTTTTTTAACTTTATCGATGTCTGAAAACCAAGGCACTGACTTGGATAGAAATCTTTGATAAATCTATAAATATTTGGGTCTATTAACACTCATTAAACTATTAGTACTTAAAAAAAGTATAAGGATTTTAAAGATCTTCAAAATTTTAATTAAATGAACAGTAAAAGTAGATTTTATTTTCTTAAATTTTCTTTAATACATGGCATTTTAGTATTTCTTTTTTAATTTATTCTTTGATATACTGTATTCATTATTCTTTAATACACGGTCTGCTCTGGATTAAAGTGATTTGTCCATATATTTTGTATAAAATAAAAAAAAAAGAAATATCTTAATCCACAAAGTTTGTTACTAGAAGTATCTAATATGATGAGATTGTTCCTAAGTTTCTAGAATTTCTCCAAATATGTTGAAGAAGACTGGTATATTTCATTGTCATCTACCGTAAAAGTGATTAAAATATTTGAAAAATTTTTAGCTTTGATAAATCTATAAATATTTGGGTCTATTAACACTCATTAAACTATTAGTACTTAAAAAAAGTATAAGGATTTTAAAGATCTTCAAAATTTTAATTAAATGAACAGTAAAAGTAGATTTTATTTTCTTAAATTTTCTTTAATACATGGCATTTAAGAATTTCTTTATTTATTTATTCTTTGATATACTGTATTCATTATTCTTTAATACACGGTCTGCTCAGAATTAAAGCGATTTGTCCATATATTTTGTATAAAATAAAAAATTATCTTAATATATAAAGTTTGTCTCTAAAAATATCCGATATGATGAGATTGTTCCTAAGTTTCTAGAATTTCTCCAAATATGTTGAAGAAGACTGGTATATTTCATTGTCATCTACCGTAAAAGTGAGCAAAATATTTTTAAATTTTTTTAACTTTATCGATGTCTGAAAACCAAGGCACAGATATGCTTTTATTCATTATTCTTTAATACACGGTCTGCTCAGAATTAAAGCGATTTGTCCATATATTTTGTATAAAATAAAAAATTATCTTAATATATAAAGTTTGTGAAGAGGAGTATCTAACATGAGGCGATTGTTCCTCCTAAGATTGTAGAATTTCTCCAAATATATTGAAGATAACTATTATATTTCCTTGTCGTCTACAGTAAGTGTGAAGACATTTTTAACTTTATCGACGCCTGAAAATCAATGCACCGACTTGCATAGAAAGCTTTGGTAAAATCTTTAACTATATGGGGCTATTAACACTCATTAAACTATTAGTACTTAAAAAAAGTATAAGGATTTTAAAGATCTTCAAAATTTTAATTAAATGAACAGTAAAAGTAGATTTTATTTTCTTAAATTTTCTTTAATACATGGCATTTTAGTATTTCTTTTTTAATTTATTCTTTGATATACTGTATTCATTATTCTTTAATACACGGTCTGCTCTGGATTAAAGCGATTTTTCCATTTTGTTTGTATGAAATAAAAAAATTTATCTTAATATACAAAGTTTGTAACGAGGTGTACCTAATATGATAAGATTGTTCCTTCTGAGTTTGTAGAATTTCTCTAAATATGTTGAAGAGGACTGTTATATTTCATTGTCATCTACTGTAAAAGTGAGTAAAATTTTTTTTTTTAATTTAACTTTATCAATATCCGAAAATCTATGCACCGACTTGGGTAGAAAACTTTGATAAATCTTAAAAATTCGGGGTCGATTAATACTTATAAAACTATTCATACTTAAAAAAGTATAAGGACTTTTAATTAAATGAACAATAAAAGAGATTTTATTTTTCTGGATATTCGTTCAATTTGATTCTAAAATGCAAAACAATTACTGCATTTGGTGTAAAATTCAAAATTTATGAAAATGTTCTGAAAGAGTACCGTATCTCTTTTAAGACTGAACCAATGCATAGTTATTTTAGATCGAACTTTTTTTTAAGTATAAAATGATAAGTGCATCCTAATACACAAAGTTTGTACCGAGGCGTATCTGATATGATCAGATTGTTTCTCCTAAGTACCATAATCCATCATAATTGTCGGAGTGAGAGAGCGAGAGCCATCTTAATCGCTAATTGATTGCAGTCATTAAAAATGTGGAAATCATTTTCGTAAGACATTTCTGACGGGCGGTTTGGACGGTGTTGAGGTCAAAGCAGATCTATAATGATAAAATGTGTAAATATATTGTAAGCTCATTATTCACCGCTTGCAAGATGTCAATATATTCATGCATTAGGAATTTCTGTACATAACGGAAGCATGAAATACGTTCTCTCATGCATTATTCATATTTATATCTACATGGGTTCTATTTATCACTTAGGGGTGGTTTGGGTGGGCCGGTAACTAATTAATATAATGATTAAAATGCAGTTTCCATTTGAAAATTATGCACACTTTTGTAGCATAGCTTTATGATAACCTTTCATGGTGTTGTCGTGAACTATTAACGAGTTTATATAGCTGGGATCTTTTAGCTGTCATTATAAACCTTTAATGACTATGTTTCGAATATCTAGATTACTGCAATAATTAACCATTAACAAGGTTTATTCAGTTTGTATGCAATTATCAAACACGTTAAAGGGTCTGGATCACACGCTGCGTTTTAAATACGCCTGTCTTTTATGCCACTTTAATAATGACGTATTTTAACGTACTAGAATAGTTATCCGTTGATAATAGCCAAGTTATTACCAGTCTCCATCTAAATTATTGTTTTTATATATATCGCGATATTATATTGGCAAAAATAACATATCAATATTTTAATGACATTAAATATCATTAAGGGATAAAGTCGTATTGCACGTTCAGTTAAGTATCCTACTTTAAGATTAGTTTATATGTTTGAGTTAATATATTATGCAAAATATAGATTTGCAAAAAATGCTTCTATTGTGATAGAAGCCAAGTTATCTCCTTCCAAATGATTATTGGTTTAATAGATTTCATTGTATCAAGCAAAAAAAAAATGAAATATTAATATTTAATGATATTAAAATTTTTTTAAAGCTTTGTTGTGTTATATTGAGAAATAACTTATGCAAAATATACAATTAAAAAATATATTCTTTGAGGTATAGCTTAATGTTACAAATTGTATAATTGTAAAAATTGAGAACTTATGTCAATTTACGATGGAATGAAAAACTGTGTCCTTAAATAATATTACTGGGCCAATTTAGGCTATAAAATCAATGCTATTAATGCTAAGATGGTTGAATATCCTACACTTAAAAGATACTATAAGCTTTAGCTAACGTACGGGATGAAAATTTCAACATTCTCCAGTAATCAGATACGCAGCAGAATTTCCACTGTTAATAAATAGTATAAGCCAAGGCTTATCTACCAGAAATTATGGTACTTATATTTTATTAGAAAATTTCGTTTTTATTCCTTTTGGTAAAATGCTCTATGTTTGTCTGGGATAACTAAAAATAGATTAGTAAATAAGGATAATGAGACTTTTAAAATATGTTAAAAGTAAGTTAGATTTAGAAGATACAAATGTGTAAACACTTTATCTATATTAAAAATCGGCTATAAACATTCATACTAGTAGCAAGATTTGAATCCGCTGAT
Source organism: Pardosa pseudoannulata (assembly GCA_032207245.1). Classification (NCBI taxonomy): domain Eukaryota; kingdom Metazoa; phylum Arthropoda; class Arachnida; order Araneae; family Lycosidae; genus Pardosa; species Pardosa pseudoannulata. The sequence goes on along the minus strand of CM063504.1, from coordinate 28,988,269 downwards.
TTCAATATCGAATGTCAGTGGGCCTACCTACTAGGCTCGAACTCGAAGGTAACCTGAATTCTACAGTTTAGGAAAATACATTATAAATTATAAGTGAGGATTTACCCATAATTAGAGATCACAAAGAGAAATAAAATATATCAAAGACTATATGAATTCTACGGTTTTGGTCATGCTTGGGTTGGAATGCTACAGTTTACGTTTTGCTACTAGGGCTTATCATGACGAATAATACCGGGCTGTGCTGATTAAAGACAATTTCAAATGGCTATAAAAATCAATCCATCAGTGGGACGCAAACCAAAGAACTTTAGTACAGAAGAACAGTGTTCTACCCATTTGGTCACAGTAGAATTTAAACCCGCGAACTCCGGTACCGAAGACGAGTGCTCTAACCATTCGGCCATAGTTCGGCGCTATGATATAGGGTAGAAAATTATAGAATATATAGATCGAGAACTTCCTATCCTTAGATATAGAAGAAACAGATTAAATATACGAAAGTAATACTAACTGTATAATTTCGAAAAGAACGTTATATGGCATGCATTATACATGCGGAGATACCAATAATTAGATAATAGCAGTAGATTAAATACGTCGAAAATATTCTGAACTATAAAGTTAAATAAAATGCATTATGAGATATAAATAAGAATTACTCTTGATTCGAATTCATCAAAAAAATTCTACTGCAAGTAATCTGAATTTTACAAACAAGAAAAGTACGTTATAAGATATAGATGAAAAGATGTCTGATTATGGACTTAAAAGCGGTTAAATACGAGAATAATAGGAAATCTACAGTTAGAAAAAAATGTTTTATAGGCCAGAAATGTGACAGTATTTATAATTTCATGAGCAGTATTCAAGCTCTTATTTCTTACAAGCTCTCGGAACTCTACAGTGTAAGAAAATGCAATATAAAGTACAGATAAAAACTGCTTTTTATGTTGCCTAAACAGATGAAGTATTTCGAAAATGATATGAAAATATCAGCTTAGGAAAGAGCATTAGGAAGTGTAGAAGGAGAGTAACGTATAATTTAATATCGAGCCAAAAGACAGAAAAGTTGACATCAAAAATAATTCTTAGTTCTATTTAATTCAGTTTTAATATGTAGTTTAAAACAGTTCACTGGTGTAAATTAATAGCTTAATAACTTGATATGTTTTGGGATAAAACATTTACTGTCAACACTTTCTAAATCAAAACTGCAAATTCATGAGTTTAACTCATATATGCCTACGTTTGCTTTCGTTAGGTTTGGAGCACTACGATTTACTCTTTTGCTACAAGAAAGGTTAATCAGACTGAGACCTACTACTTAAAGCGTATTCTAAACGGCAATGAACATCCATTCCAGCAATGGAATTCGAACACACGAACTCCGGTACCTAAGAGCAGCGTTTCACCAGTCGGCCACTGTTCAGGCATAAATGCCTTACGTTTCTTTTTACAGACAGCTAAAAAGTAGAACTTAATTGTTTTCTCGAAACGCGTTTTCTTTTTCAGAGGAAAGTATATGGCGGTCCTGTAAACTACTTACCACATTTTCAAACATCTGATTTTTTTATTATTTTGTCATTTGGAACACCATTTTTGTGTTTTCTAGCCTCGCGCATATTTTTTTTCATCAGGTTAAATGACCAAAATCATGGCAACATTTTCTTTTTTCTAGCCTCGTGCATAATTTTTTTTTCATCAGGTTAAATGACCAAAATCCTGGCAGATATCCTAATCTATTATAAAGCTTCACTTTAGAGTACTTTGTTTGTATGTGCTATCAAATAAATATCCCGAAGTTTTTCTTTTTTTTATAAATGGCATCGTAAAACAACAACAACAGATCATTAAAGTAAACAGACTGTGATTTTGAAAATTGTTTAAGTCTCATATTTGTCTCACCCGCACAGTTCATAACAACTTACATTTAAGGTATTAATCACTTTAAATTCGACAGAAATAACTCGGGCTTTAATGTATTAACACATTGTATGCGGGACACGTAATAGTATGTTTTCTGATGATTGATACTTGAGCGCGGGTCACGTATTAGTACGGGTTAGTGTAACAACATGGTTTGTTAGTGGGTACAAAAATAATGGTATATACAGGAAAAAGAAGCCGAATGTTCTTGTCTACTACATAGATTCTGGAAAAATTTAGACAAATAATTTAACATATTTTACAAAAAAATTGTTACTACTGGGAAGAAGCAAAAGCCGCAAAGACAATGCCGTGTGCGTGCTGTGAAAAAAGTGCTGAGTGAAACGTCTTACATATGCAAGTTTTGTTGTGTACCTTTACATAGAAGAATATGCTTTGAACGTTACCACACTGTAAAACATTATCAGCTTTATGATTGCTCTTTTCATTTTTTTATAATGCAAAAATGTTTATATATAACATAATTCGAAAAAATTGAAACTATATACTACTATTTCTACTACTAGTTTGTTTGTGTTTACAAAAATAACGGTATATGCAGGAAAACGAAGCCGAATGTTATTGTCTACTACATAGATTCTGGAAAAATTTAAACAAATAAAACTAGTTTTTACATCAGTCGATGCGGAACCACAAAACGGGAAAAAATTGAAACTATATACTACTATTTCTACTACTAGTTTGTTTGTGGGTACAAAAATAACGGCATATACAGGAAAACGAACCCGAATGTTCTTGTCTACTACAAAGATTCCAGAAAAATTTTGACAAATAAAAATTAGTTTTTACATCAGTCGATGCGTAACCACAACGGGAAAAAATTAGAACTATATACTACGTTTCTATCTGATTTTTTACATTTATGATACTATTATAAATTCACCCACTAAAAAACATATTTTTTGTTTACAAAAATCTTATGGTTGTTATTTATATATTTCTATTTATATATTTGTTTATATAATTTAATATAAAATGCGAAAACTTGGTTAAAAATGAAATCATTTTCGACATATTGAGATGTAACTAAATAACTAAATTTACTCTCAAAACGCTAGCTCCCGGTACATTTCCGCTGCGAAATGTACCTGCACACAATGCGTTAATTTAGCTGAGTCACTGGGATTAAAACAGGCGTTTACTCCTCCTCCACCATTGCATTGATACTCCGTAGGTTGTCAACCACGTGCAACCTAAGCGGGGAAGAAAAAACTTTCTAAAATACTCTTCTAACGCACTTTCCTTATGTACAATGCGTGGTCAAAAATGTTAACATTTTCCCATTACTCCAAGTACAATTCATTACATCCATTTAAAAAAAAACCACCGGGTGTTTAGTCGGAACGGTCATATGACATCTCCTTATCACTCATTTAATCAAAGACTTCTCCTCACGTAAAACACGGGCGACGACTCGATATTTTCTCTCTGATTAACGTGCTACTTTAAGGATATATTGCCCTACGTGTCAGAGAAATTTGTAACACGCCCTAATATTATCAGCTTTTACCTAAGAAAAGAATGCATTGAGCTTAGTTTGCGGAGAATGTTCTCTGCGTGGGCAACTGCATCAAAATGATAACTAGCAAATGCTTTCTTTCTTTTATTCGTTTGATCTATAAATATATCCAGAGTGTTATATATTATATGTAAAAGATATTTTATTGAAATTTAGTTTTCTATACAGAGTACTTTTTACTTTAGGTGACGGTAGATTTTCAGCTGGGTGAAATGTAGTTGAAAATTCAATATTTTTAACTCATTAGATTGGGAAACTTAGCTAAGATCGAGAAGGGAAAATAGTGTTTTAACTGCTTAATGTCCGAGTTATTTCTGTCAATTACATATTGATGCATATCTTAAATCTACATTATTACGGGCTGCACATAATAAAATAAATATGAAGTTGGAGCAACTTTGAATACTGTAGTACGTATTGGCTGCACCAACGTGGACCATCTAAGTTTTAAGATGTTTTGGGTGTCCCCAGGTGTACAATTCACAGCAACTCATAATATACAATGCAGTATAGTAAATACAGTAAAAATGTCTCAAACTAACACATACAAATGCCAAACAGACAAAATAGCACTATTTATACAAAAAAAGTAATAATCATAAAATAAAATAATTAAAATAAAAAAATAATGATAATAATTACAAGATAATTTCATGAAAATAAATACAAAAGCGCGGTACAGTGAGAGTTATATATTCAGAATCAGCCTTGTTACGGGGCCTGCAAATTCTCTGAATTTTCCATTAGCCAACCGAACAGCTGGGGAACAGAGGGTTTTGTTATAAATTAGCTGATTAGCCCAGACACCCTTCAGTATTACTGCCAATTAAAACTATCTCATTTGTTCACTAAAATGTTGCTTTCGTTTCTGTCCCTGATTAATAAATAAACCGAACGCTGGCCGATTGGTTAGGGAGCTAATCGTTGGTACCGGAGTTCGTGGGTTCGAATCCCACTATGTCGTGCATGTTCGTAGAAGTTCGGAATCGGCTTCAAGCAGTAGGTCCCGTCTCATTAGCCCTCGTGTACAAAACAGCTGATCTTAGTGCTCCAAACCAAACCCTGATTAATATAGTTAAAATATTTCAACTAGGACACCGTGAAAAAATAAAACTCAAAGTACGCAGTACACTAAAAAAAATCTGGAAATGCCTGATCCACAGAGTTAAGAGTTAATTTTAGGGTAACTAGGGTTTAATTCACATCGATGTACACAGCAACCAGATTAACACACAGGCTTAGACTGTAGTGTTGTGTCTTACTCATAGAAGGACTTCTATAAAAATGAGCATATATTAGTTAAAAGAAACGATGATTAAACTTATTTGAAACTTTAATGCCTGAGTCATTTCTGCTGATTACATATCGATGCATATCTTAAATATAAATTATTATGGACTGCACATAATAAAATAAATATGAAGTAGAAATAACTTTGAATGTTACAGCATGTCACGTTAGTGATCAGCCATCATTTAAAACATCACAGGATGGCATTTGTGAAAAAGGAAAAACTGCATGGAAAAAGATTTCTTCGGTATAACATGTAAAATAAGTACTGTAAAATTGAGTTTTATAATAGATAAAGCATTTTATCATGATTTCACTCTATGTACATGCTGAAAAAATAAATTTATGTTTACTATTCAAAAATTTATAAAGTATCGATCCAAATTATTATCCGAATTATTATAAATGGTAGAAATTCTAAATGGTAGATAATCTTGTGTATTAGCATATAGCCCGTCATATGACGGGATCAGTAAAAGATTTAATTTTTCAAAATTGTAAAGTACCCTATGAGGCATTTAAAATTGGTTTGTTTTTTGGCTGAGAATTATCTAGTACACGCTCAATAATTTGTTTATCTTCATACTCCTCTTACTCGATGCTGTGAATGCAGTTTAGAATCACGTTGAATTCATTTGGTTATGTATAAAAATCAAACACACAAACGAACAAACTTTTTAATTTTCAAAGCTATATAACTTAAATGCTATATATTTATTAGTCCGTGAAATAGTCTCCTAGACTTTTATGACAAGAATTTGTTGTTAATACCGGCGATAAAATTTTCATTGAAACAAAAAATAATTAGAATTAAATTTAGAATTATCACATGTGTATATAATCTATTATTTAAGCAAAATATAAGAAAATTATTTACGTAATATCTAAGTTCGGGGATAAAACGGATGAAAATAATGCAGACCGTATTTAAATAATTTAAAATAAAACAAGATTAAATGAGATGGTTAAAGGAATGACGTCATAATGCTAGAAAAATGTTATTTTTACCTATTCATGCGATAAAAATTTATAAATTTAATCACCTGTTCTTAACCGGGGGAAAAAATGACTTGAAATAATGGCATTAAACGCTAGAAAAGGAGAGAAGGGGTAGATTTCGAACGTTTTAAAGGCGACAGTATTCTTCGCTGTGATATGAAGCATGCTTATACCAATTTATTTTAAAATAGGATCTATAGTTTAGAATAAACTGCACTATCTTTGAATTTTGCTAACGCTAACATATTAAGTACCTAATATGGATGCCTCTATCCATTCCAGGTACAACTGTTTCATAAATTAGAGGACCGGCGGACACATTAGGCTATTATTATACATGAGATTATCTAAAAGATTTAATTCTATTTACTATTCAAAGGAAAGGTTATTCTAAGAAAACATAAAAATTCTACAAGCTCTTTTAGCAGAATCTAAAATGAGACGTTAGGTATTAAAAGGTTAATACCTACCATCTTGCCTTGAATAAAATTACCATAACGGACAGTTTAATTATTCATAAATATTTATTCACTACTTTATACATTTTTAAACTTCCATTAAAAAAACTGCGGGCTTGGTTCTTTAACCAGCAAAATTAGAAACAAATTTAATTGCCCTAGATTTACTATAGCTTTAGGAATTTTTTAAAAACATACATGATTTTGCTTTCATAATCGTAATAAGTACGTTATTTTATCTTTTTTTTCAAACAGTAGTTTTGATTTCAGTAAAATTAGTTACCAAAAAATGTAATTGAAGTCAATTTTGACCTGTGTGGAATATTCAATGCATAGAAAGATAAGTACAATAATTTTCAATGTATTGTACAGTTATGATTGTTGTAATAATTTATTTCTACACTTTACATTATATTCTGCCTTTACATTATATATTTTTATGTAGTGTAACAAATAGCAAATATAATTCTGTGTAGTTCACAAAAACCACACTTTACTATGGACTCTAATAGCTTCCTGCTTTTGTAGTGCTTAAATGGAGTTCCTCTTCTCACAGTTGATTTTATTATGTGTGTAAAATATTTTGACTCTAATATTTCGTCTTTACAATATATTTTGTGAATGGTTACTATAGTTACTATATGTGAATTTTTTGTTATCTATGTTTTCTAAAAGTTTGTGTTTTAAAAAATGGCAGCGTTATTATTATTATTATTATAATTTTTATTTTATTTTATTTATTTATTTATTTATTTCTTTGAGAAAGAGTTTTAGAATTTTTTTTTTCTGAAGTTGATGTTACAATAAAAATGGCATTTATTTGTCGGTAAAAGGTAATTTTTTATTTAGAGTAAAAAGAGAGGGATTTGTTTTAATTATGTATTTGATTATTCAGACGACCAAAATTATATTCTTGGATTCAAGAAAAATATTTCATATATTTTGCACACATGTGTAATTTTACTTTAGAAAATAAATAAGCAACACTCACTAGTGTGCGTTTATTTTTTGGGGTCAACTCGAAAAGAATCGTGCGTTATGTTGTACTTGAAATCTATGTTCTCCAATTAATAAGATTCTTATATTTTGGCACAATTGATGAATTAGCACGTTGTATAATTCGTTATCCACATATCGAATAAATTTCAAAATTTATATTAGTTTTCGTATTATATTACATAGTATCAATAAAAACAATTCCGAAAATAAAACAATTTACTTTCATATAGCTAATAATTCATGTTATTTAAATTCATTCTTTTCTTAATCTTAAGAAATGTAGGCTAATGATATACTATTATGATCGCTTTACTTGGCAGTATTTAGGTATTTATTCCAGCATTTGGCTGACAGAAAAGTACTTATATTTCTGCAAGCTTCTTTTAAAGCGAATCAAGGACAAACAACAAAAACAAAAATGTTAATCACGTGACACAAATATGTTAAAACTTTTAATAATTTTCATTGCAAAATTGATAATAATTTTGCAGATTATCACAACGTTACTTCTAGTAATGGACTAGATTGCAGTCACAAAAATGGTGAAAATGAAATTGAAAAAAAAGAACTACGCCAAATAAAAATAGATAAAATTAAACAGCTAAAGAATATCTAGTCAAAAAGCAGTTAAACTTCAATTATTAAATCAATTAAATTTGCTTTAATAATGAAATAAAATTTCTGTTATTAAATTAATAGAAATTTTATTTAATTAAATTTAAAAATAGAAATTAACTTTTATTTTATTCAAACCCATTTAAAACACTATAAGTAGTATGAATTATGTTATTTAAAATATTTAATTTATTTTAGCACTATGTTCAAAGAAAAAAGATATTTAACATTTTAAATAACATGATAATACTATTCTCCCCTTTTTTCAGTGACTAAACTTCTCTTTTTCAGGCTCGATAGAGATTAAAAAATAATTATAAAGTAAATATATCTGTCCCATGACTTTGACCTAGGATCACTTTTACCTGCTCAAGCCTTCTCAAGTTCAACTTAAATGACTAATTTTTGCGAAAATTGTTAGTATTACAAACCGAGCAGCCGTTCATGCACACATACAGAATATTTTCATGAATTAATCGTTGGTTAAATTTTCTTTTACCAGGGAATGTTTCATCTTTTTTTTTTTTTTTTTCTTTTTTTTTACCCGTATGCAAACTCAAAAGTGCCAAGCTTAAAATAAACTTTAATAAAAATTTTTAATAAAATCTAAGCTCCTCTTACAAAAAAAAATATTAGCTTAATAAACTACTTTTATATACCAATAATTTATTTTCCAGATTCAAGTATAGATTCAAGTATAGATAGTTCAAATATAATTTTGTGTGTTATTGCCATTCATATATTTGATTTGTACTCTAGTTCATACAGCTTTTCCTTTCATAATTTTTGCCACCACAGACAGCTGACTGTCATGCCTATTAACTAAGGCTGTCCCTGACTTTTGTAGGCATTCTAAAAAATATGACAAGTAGGGTTCCAAAAGGAAATTTAATTCCACCTTGGATCAAAATCATGAATCACAATACCCACTTCTCCTTAACGAGCCTCGACTTTTGGAGAATATATGTCCTCCCGTCAGTGAAATTTGTAACTGTGCTCTGTGTTTATCAGCTTTTACTCGGGAACAAGAACAATCGAATAAATGTTCTGCGGAACACGCGTTGTCGGTTCAGGACTCCCCGATAAAAGGACTCAAATCTTCTCCGGCCACAATAAAAAGAGTTGAGTTATGTATCCTACGCCGGGTTATCTGGAAACCTAACATCCGTTGACGACGCGACCGGTGTTTGTAATGAGCCCATTCGTTAGCAAGGGTAAAGAATGTCGCATCTGTTCCTAGTGAAACCTTCCTTTTTTTTATATCCCCTTTACGTTTTCGGGCGCTTAGCCCCATTCACAACCGTTGGACGATCTAAACACTATCGAGGAAGCAACACATGTTGATGGTTATTTGTTTAGTTTTTCTCCTTTGTTAGGACGAGGCTAAAAAAGATGTCTTGATTAGTGAGCGGTTAGAATAAGATAGGATCTCTTAATTAATAATTCTGGTTTAAGCCGATGCACTCGGAGGTTTATTTTATTATCTTTATTTTTACAATTGTTTTCGAGATTCCCCAGCAAGATAGTAGAAAAAACCTGGCGCTGAAGAGGGTGACATCTGCTTTGAAGCCCTCGTGTCTGTAAGCAAGTTCATACCTCTCATCTTGATAGTATCCTATAAATTTATTCCCAGATTCAGTAGGACTTCTAATTCGTGTCTCGATTTAAGACAATTTTCAAATGAGAATTCTTGTTGTCACATGCATAGAATATTTTTTATTATTTTTTAAAATATGAGATTTAACCAAATGGAGCTTAAAAAATAGCATTGTAAATTATAAGACAAGAAATTTCTTTTTGTAATTTTCCCAATTTTTATACTTAACCCGTGTTAAAATTTTAAATGACTAATGTCATTGCAAATTGTTCTTCTGCGAATGTAGATAAAATAATGGTTAATAGCAAATCCCATTCCATTTTTTTTCTTTTCTTAATTATTTATTTATTATTTTTTGCGGACTATGTAAAGCGTTTTTTTTCATACATCGCATCGGTGCAGGTGAATGATTTTTCTTACTTTCATTAAAAGTGATATCGCTAATCTATCACAGAACAAAATTTCCTACTTACGTGTTTAATGTAAATTGCCATTTGTGATGCAATCCATTGCAATTCAGCAAAGTGATCTAAAGCTCTGAGACTAATCAATAAAACAATATGCTACAGACATTAAGATATTATTTTTAAAAGGCATAATTATGACTTTGGTTCCTATCATTGCAGAGAGAGGATAAATTTAAATAAGGCAATATTCAACCACGGTAGCTCAGTCGGCAAAGGCAACGTTCTTGTAACTGGAGGGTTACGGGTTCAAAGCCAAAGCCTAAGATCTGCCGTTTTCATTAAAGGTGCCTGAGACACATAAAATATGTTTGTAGTCATAAAGTCCTCCAAATTTTCAACCAATACCTTTGGTTAAGGCATGCCAAGCCTATGAGCCTTCTGCTTGGTCCTTGCTTCTAAATTACGAGGACTCACTTGAGCTTAACCCTCCGAGTGGATCACACCGAGGCAAAAAGTCTCCAAAAAATACGCTAAAGGTTTATTGTGTCAGTAGCCAAAGCATTCTATGATTTTTCACTTCCCCCTTTGTCGACTACAATGGAATACGGGAAACCCACCCTCGTTATTATCCCTTTACTTCCGGTTGTAAATAGGTATATAAATAGATATTATAGATTCTTAATTTTTAATACACATAAAGCTCATCAAGTCTCGAAGATTATCCCATAAGAAATTATGGATTCTAAAAGTACAAATAAAAATATTCTTTAAGATCATTATTTATATTTATTTACGAAATTCATTCATGATATTTAAGTGGTGCAATTAGAGATACGTCTGAAAGCGCAAACGAAATACTTCGAAATAGAGATTTATAAAGCCATGAAAAGCTATCATCGTCTTTGTGCCTCAGGGAGCAGGGGTGCATTCCTCAATAAATGTTAGTCAAAGAGGGGTGCAGTTCCTGAACAATCGACCTGACCCTCCTACCTCTAACACTGACAGAAATGTACATACATTCATTTTCAGAACGCTTTAGTTGGTCGAAAATTGTACGTGACAACCGCTTTGAAGTCATCATCGATTTGGCGGAATTGTACATGCGAACCGCTTAGAGGATTAAGTTTCACGTTCACCCTAGCGTTAAAGAAAGACGTTCCCCTTTGCCTTCTTAATACGAGTATCGTATGGCTCAATCATGTTTGGTTTGACCAACTGACACCAGAAATAACACAATATGCTACGTCTTAGTACCTAAGTATAATAATAGTAATTTGAATCATTATCAGTAAATTGGGAAATCTATCCTTATACTACTATTTTTATTGGATCATTGAGCTAATAAGATATTATTTTTAAAAGACATAATTATAACTTCCGTTCCTATCTTTGTGAATTGGGGATAAAGTTAAATAAGGCAAAATCTATGTGCAGTTCAAACACACACACACACACCCATAGAACATGCCTCGTGACAAGCATGGTTGGTACTCAGTTTGCCAATCTACTAAAGTTATGAAAGGCTAAGTCAACATTGCCCATCCCGAAAATCGAACCTCGGAACTGTGTCATAGGAGGGAGAAGTGCAACCATAACGCCACTTGTCTTCAAAAAATTATTAATACTATAGAAAATTTTGGGAGATATTCAAGGCTGGTTTCAGTTATAAAATTTGAAATTATTTCTCTTAATTGATTACTATAAAAGTGTAGAATAGATGTTACAGAAAAAATTAAAACGGCGCTATATCACTACAAATAAGATCTAAACATTCTGCTTAATAGATAGATCTAAATTTTCTTGTATATATATATTAACAATATCGGTATAATGGGAGTCTAGCGATGGCCGAATAGATCATAGCTCTTTTGAATTAGAGTTCTCGGGTTTGAATCTTGCGGAGGACATGGATTCTGGTAGCCATTCAGAATCGGCTTTATGCAGTATATTCCAGCGTCGCTATCCCTCGTGCGCAAAATGGTAGACCGTAGCACTCCACAAGCATTAACATAAAATAATATCATATATGCTGTAGTGTAGTACATTGCTGTTGTTATTTCAAAGCCATTAATAACCCGTTTCCTTTATATCGTCTTTAATTATGAGTAAAATACCACTGATGTATATTACAGTATTCAAATATAGAACAAAAGACAAAGAAATATGCTAAAAAATATATTAAAAAATTAAAAAGTAAAACAAGCACTACACGTGCTACCCCTGAAAGAAAAAATTGCCAAAGTCCACTCTTTTCCTTCCTTCTGAACTACTCCAGCAACCTTATACTTTTTCCATTATCCTGTGCTGATGCGTTCGTTGTTCCATTGTCCTGTGCACAATGCGTCCTTTCCCGGCTCTGTCCAGAAGGACCGGGACTCCAAGGATGGTCCTGAATCGCCTCCTGGAGACCAATCACAACTCTCCAAAACTTGGTGAAGTTTAAGTGCAATCGTTTTCACACCACACGCTTCCTGGAGTCGCGAAAAAATACTTGGGCATGCAACCTACAACGTGCGAGTTCCGAGAGCAAATCAGTTTCGCAAACCTTATGTAAAACATAGCTGCACTCTCACAATATACAACACTGCTTAAAACATTGCTGTTTTTATGATATAACGAAAATACACACACACATACATATATGTACACGTATGTATGTCTCAGCCAAATTTTTCCGAGTCATATATATAAACCTCGGAAAAATTTGGCTGAGAGATTCGTTACATTGCTTGAGTGATCTGAAAATTTTCAGTAAACATTTTCGTTAACCGTAAAAAATGCTCATACTCTATTATTCATATTTTTAAACATCCAGAACTTTACTCCGACCCCCATAAACAAAAAGAAACTGCCAATGTCTCTTTAAAAAACAGTTGTCCAATCCCTCGGATTTTACAAATTTCATATTCCTCCATCTCACTTTAAAAGTCTTCTGATCATTTTCTGCCACCTGATTATTCGCTCGGAGGAGAAACGTTCCACCAACCTTAGCAAAACATTTCGAGCCTCATCACTATGCGGAAAACCTAGACGTTACAACGAAGTTTTCTGTGGGGTCAATTCGACGGCAAAAATCGAGATCCTGTGTGATTGATTCGATATAGATTCCCCGAAAGGGAGGGGCGAAGGGGAGAGCAGCAGAATTACATTCGGTTCTCTGCCGCATTAACCTCTTTTCTCCAAGAAATTCTCGTAGCTGAAGCACCCCCCGGCTCGTTGGACATCGTAGAGTGTATGTAAATGTTATGCACTCTCCGGTTTGCTAGGATGCTGTCTTTAAACCGTAGGGGAATATCAATGAGGTATCACGCGAATTTTTCTATTGGTAACAACAGTAAGATGAGAGTTTTTAAAAGAATATGTATGCATGAGGAAAGGCTGCATATGCACCGAGTGCTTTAAGGTTAATCGGGAGCGATTTGAATGCTGGAAACAGAGGGAGAAGGTATAAAGTACGAATAAAAGAAATCGGATGTTACCACAATCCACTCTTTGCATTATTCGTAAAACAAGGGTTTGAAATCGATGGGAACTCGATATAAAAAGTAGCCACATATAAACTATAAGAATTAAGGTTTATACCCTCATAAACACACATCATCTAAACATCTTACTCATCATCTAATCATCATAAACGTCAAACATCATGATCATCTAAACATCATACGAAAATATATAGAGTAAAAAACATTAATTTAAACCTTGAAAATATTAAAACTTCGAAATATAAGATCACGAATGAAACATATTAAGGAGAAAAAGTCAAATATTTCTTACACTTTATTTATTTTTTCTTATTTCATTATCAGTATCTTTTGTCCTTAAATAAAGGTCTAGCATTTTTTTCTTGTAAACACTTAAAAGTAACAACTCATGCATTTAAAAATATTTTTCATTGACTGAGGTGATGTTTCTTATACCAGATAGAGGCTTTATCACCTTTTAAAAATGTTGTTTATGGAATAATTAGAAACGGAAGAAATGCTAGCAGAGTAAATAATTAAATGTGTAGAAAACAGTTACCAATACATATAGAAATAATTTTCCTTCATAGGAATTTTAAAAAATATATAGTAGAAATATACTTGAATTTTAAAAATAAATAGAGAACACTATTATTGTGTAATGCTCCAGAGATATTTAATTTTATAATAGTTTCCCGACATCGTAGTGTTGAAATATTTATTTAGTTCATTTAATTATCTGAAGTTTTGTGTAAATTATTTAAAATCAATAACAATCTCTTAACCAACGGTTCTGAGAGCCTACAGACAATTTTATGGAGGTTTAATTAAATTTTTAAAAGTTATTTATAATAATCCTCCTACATAAAAGAGCGACAAGATATTAAATTTTAAAGTAAAAAGTTTATTTTTAATAATACTGATGTACAGTTATTATTTGTCCAAGATTTGGATAAACAGACTTCCATTAATATTTAACAAATGTTCTATAATTAAAAAAAAATTTATTATGCGTCTCTGTTTGGGAGCCTAATCAATATTCACTCAAAATTTTTTGTAAATTTAAAATCAAAATTATTTATTAAAAATAGAGGATCTGAACTGTTCTTCCTTTCTTTCTCTTGTATGTGTTTTTGTAAAGGCTATTTTAACCCACCCTGAAGAAGAAAAATGTACCTATATGCAGTCGAATGGCCAAAAAAAATAAGAAGAAATGGAAATTTCCAAATAAATATGTCAGTTTATTTTAACATCTAATCTCCAGGTCTTCTCTGTTCGAAAAACTTGTGCATGCTGTTTAATACGGGTGTAAACCAGACAGTCAGTGTGTTAATATTTAGTCATGTAACGGCGTAAGGTTAAAAGAAGCTAATTTATATAAAGGAGGTATGTAAAGATCGCTGAGGCAAGCAGGAATTAATATTGGTGTATTCGAAGTGGACAATTTACCAAAATCAGAAGGAGAGAACAAAAATGTTTCTCCAAGAATTGCGATTTAAGAATACAATCACCAGAAATTTATTTTAAAATACAATTATAATTAAGTTGGTTAGTTTTGTACGTTAATTTTTTGTTCTTTATTAAAGTTGGTAACTCAATCTTCAGAATTGTTTTCGAAGGTAAATATTCATACATGACCATAATAAGAGGTACTTGCCTTTGAGGATGAATTAGTGCCCGAGAACCCAACCTTTAAATCATATTTACATGTATAATCGTTGAAGGAACCTTTCGTCCAATGAAGAAACGAGTTGTCAACTTTTATATTTACTATCAACAATGACTTATTAACTTATGAGTTACTTTCTTTTTTTTTACGTTTTAAATTAGATATAAATACCTGAGGTTTTATAGCAAACTATATATTAACTCATTTCGTAAAACTAAGCATAACACAATAAAAGAAACCCTCCACTGAATATTAAACTTATCAGAATTAGTGGAATTTGTGCATATTAAATCAACATTAGTGAGATAAACTGAAAATACTGTACTTTAAATGCAAATAGTGAGACAATTTTGAGCATCTTCGAGTTAATTTAACTGAGAGTGGGATAGTATTAAACAAAAAGTGTCTGAACTTTTAAGAAATTTTGGTCTATCAATAAACCACTTTTAATTGGTTCGAAAATTTCAGTAAGGTCATTAAATGCAATTAGGATCACACAAAATTTTTGAAAGAAGATTGAATAATCATGCTAATTCCAAATCATCCATTTTCCCGCATCGGGCTAAAGAATCGTTGCTGAGGTTGAAACTAAATACCAGCACTTTTATGAAATGTAATCTGCAATTCCAAAACATCCAGTTCGATTTACTTTTGGTGAAAATTGCCCTCGGAAAATCTTAAAAATATCTAATTAATTAGCTCTACAATTAATCGATTTTTCACCGCTTGTCAACTGATGATGCATTCTCCCTGAAGAGGCGCTACCCATCCCCCGGTTGGCACCCCTGATATTTTAAAGTATTCTTCCCAACATAAAATGCGGAGGTGGTCTCAGTTAAAGAGAAGGGGGGTCGATGAAGTACTTTAGGGGGTGGACGCTAGGCGTTGCCTTGGTAACGAACATGATGGATCCCCTACAAGAGAAAGGCCGGTTTTAAGATAAGATCCCAAAATCAAATGAGATAGAATTGGAATTTTTCATTTTACGGGGCGACTCTTGTTAAACGCGAATTTGTTCCCTTTCGAAAACTATTAAGCGGGGAATAGTCGAATTAAGTTCTCTGTTTTAAGCCATCCTCATTAATTCCTGCGGGCCAGTTGTAAGTAATTAGTCACTTTATAAGTTTCATTACTGATTGTCTCGGATGACGACTTCATTAGAAAGTAGCTGGCACAGAGGCCTTCCCCTCGACGGGCCTCCGGCTGCCATCATTTTATTTTAATCGTCGCATGTCGTCAGAGACTATTTATTTTCCCCCAAGTCATTATTCACTCTGCATACAATCCAAAGATAGTCATCGAAATGTCATTATGGACATTTTATCACCAGGAATTTAAGAAGAATAGGTTTGACACTGTTCCCGGGCTTGTTTAAATATTATATTCGACCTCTACAAATAAAGCTCCACATTCACCAGGAAAATTTTTAGGAAAAAGTTTCAATATGTCCATACACCATTAGAACTCCCCCGGATTATATGACATTTTAAATAAGGAAATACTAGACAATCAAGCTCAAACCGGGCCCATTTAGCCGTGAGGCCCTCCAGACTTATCCCGGTAGGAAATACTAGACAAGTTTGTATAGTAAGAACCACAGCTGATAAATATAGTACCATCTAAAAATTCCTCTTTAAATATATTTTAAATGATATTAAATTACTTTAGGAAATAAATATATTCAATGAGCATCCGTTTAAAGATTAAATTAAAAAAAATTAGATGTTTTTAATTCCCTGCAATTATTTTTTCCTTCTTATTAAAGTTACAACTGAGAATTTAAGGATAGATTTGCCAGTTTCCGGGATTACTTAAATATTATATTTTATTTCTGCAAAAAATAAATAAATAAATAAATAAGTAAATCCCCACATCCACCAAGAAAAAAAATAGATGTTTTCAATTCCCTGCAATTAAGTTTTTCTTTTTATTAATGTTTCAACCCAGAATTTAAGGATAGATTTGCCAGTTTCCTGGCTTGCTTAAATATCATATGCAATTTCTGCAAATTAAATAATTATATACCGCATTCATTATGAAAATTGTCGGAAAAAGTATTAATATATCCTCACATAATTTAAATTTCTCCAAATAGTAATTACAAAATAAAAAATAACTGAAGTCTGTGTAACAGGAGCTACAGCGGGTAATGCAAACAGTAACAAAAGTGTCATTTTTACATAACTTTTAAATGTATTAAGAGGTAAATATATTTAGTAGACATCCATTTAAAGATTAAATTAAAAAAAATATTTAGCTGTTTTCATTTCATAGCAATTACTATTTACAATTTTAGTGTTATTACCAGAAATCTAAAACAAGATAGACTAAACTACGTTTGCAGATTTTAATATTAAATTCGATCTCTACAAACCAAACAAATAAAGCCCCCCATTCACCAGGAAAATTTTAGGAAAAAGATTCAATATGTCCATACACCATTCTAACTCCTCCGGATTATATGACATTTTAAATAAGGAAATACTAGACAAGTTTCTATAGTAAGAACCACAGCTGATAAATATAATAGCATCTAAAATTTTCCTCTTTAAGTAAATTTTGAATGCTATTAAATTACTTTAGGAAATAAATAAATTCAATGGCCATCAGTTTAAAGGTCAAATTAAAAAAAATAAATGTTTTCAATTCCCTGCAATTATTTTTTCCTTTTTATTAATGTTAGAACCTACAATTTAAGGATATACTTACCAGGTTCCGGGATTTCTTGAATATTATATTCGATTTCTGCAAAATAAATAAATAAATAAATCCCCACATCCACCACGAAAATTTTAGGAAAAAGTTTTAATATCTCCTCATATAATTCAAACATCTCCAAATTGTACGAAATTATAATTTAAAAAATGACAGAAGTCTGTGTAGCAGTGGATAAATATAGTGGCATCTAAAAATTTCGTCTTTAAGTAAATTTTAAATGCTATTAAATTACTTTAGGAAATAAATATATTCAATGAGCATTCTTTTAAAGGTGAAATTAAAACATTAGATGCTTTCAATTTCCTGCAATTATTTTTTCCTTTTTATTAAAGTTACAACCGAGAATTTAAGGATAGATTTGCAGTTTCCGGGCTTGCTTAAATATTATATTCGATTTCTGCAAAAAATAAATAAATAACTAAATCCCCACATGCACCACGAAAATTTTAGGAAAAGTTTTAATATCTCTTCATATAATTCAAACATCTCCAAATTCTACTAAATTATAATTTAAAAAAGATTAGAAGTCTGTGTAGCAGGAGCTACAGCGCGTAACGAGAACAGTAACAAAAGTGTCATCTTTACATAACTTTTAAATGAATTAAGAGGTAAATATATTTAGTAGACATCCATTTAAAGATTAAATTAAAAAAAATATTTAGCTGTTTTCATTTCATAGCAATTACTGTTTACAATTTTAGTGTTATTACCAGAAATCTAAAACATGATAGGCTAAACTATGTTTGCGGATTTAAATATTACATTCGATCTCTACAAATCGAACAAATAAAGCCCCAGATTCACCAGGAAAATTTTAGGAAAAAGATTCAATATGTCCATACACCATTCTAACTCCTCCGGATTATATGACATTTTAAATAAGAAAATACTAGATAAGTTTCTATAGCAAGAACCACAGCGGATATAGTAGCATCTAAAAATTTCCTCTTTAAGTAAATTTTAAATGCTATTAAATTACTTTAGGAAATAAATAAATTTAATAACCATCAGTTTAAAGGTCAAATTTAAAAAAATAGATGTTTTCAATTCCCTGCAATTATATTTCCCTTTTTATTAATGTTAGAACCGACAATTTAAGGATAGAGTTACCAGTTTCCGGGCTTGCTTGAATATTATATTAAATTTCTGAAAAATAAATAAATAAATAAATAAATAAATGAATCCTCACATCCACCACGAAAAGTTTAGGATAAAGTTTTAATATCTCCTCATATAATTCAAACATCTCAAAATTGTACTAAATTATAATTTAAAAAATGACAGAAGTCTGTGTAGCAGCGGATAAATATAGTAGCATCTAAAAATTTCCTCTTTAAGTAAATTTTAAATGCTATTAATTTTTTTTAGGAAATAAATATATTCAATGAACATCCGTTTAAAGGTTAAATTAAAAAAAATTAGATGTTTTCAATTCCCTGCAATTAAGTTTTCCTTTTTATTAATGTTACAACCCAGAATTGAAGGATAGATTTGCCAGTTTCCTGGCTTGCTTAAATATCATATGCAATTTCTGGAAACCAAATAATTACATACCGCATTCATTATGAAAATTTTCGAAAAAAGTATTAATATATCCTCACATAATTTAAATTTCTCCAAATTGTAATTAATTACAAATTAAAAAATAAAACTACATTTTTTTTTTTAAAATAAGAACCTATGCGATTACAATTATTAAAAATTAATCAAATATTCTTAACATTTTTTTTTCTTCTTAATAGAATTATACTGACGTATCAAGCTGCTTTATATATTTGAATTCAAATCACGAATAAAGCTTATCTATGTTTGAGGGCTATTCATAAAAAACAACGTACCTCATCTATAAAATAAGTCTTTTTTTTTCATGTCTATCACAATAAAAGGATCGTCTCCTTCCAATATATGCCAGATAAACCCTTTAATGCTTAGCTGTTCATTTTATATACTGCAAAATAGCTTGTACAATTTGTATATTTTTTTAGATCGAGTTTTGTTTTTGAGAGTAAGTAGAGAGCAATCGTATAAACAATCTACAAAAGTATTTTCTTATTATTTATAAATTATTTTCATTTAGATCGACCCTTTATAATCTATCGAACCATGAAGCATAAATTTACTTTTTAAGCAGGAAAATAGA
This sequence comes from Pardosa pseudoannulata, assembly GCA_032207245.1. Lineage (NCBI taxonomy): Eukaryota > Metazoa > Arthropoda > Arachnida > Araneae > Lycosidae > Pardosa > Pardosa pseudoannulata. The sequence continues at coordinate 28,968,444 of CM063504.1, read as the reverse complement.
CTGAAATCATGACAAATTGCTTAATCTATTTATTATAAAACTCTGTTTTATAGTATTTATTTTACATGTAATAATCAATAAAACTTTTTAGGGAGTTTTTCCTTTCTCATAAATGGCATCCTATGATGTTTGAAACGATAGCTGATCACCAATGTGACATGCTGCAGTATTCAAAGTTGTTTAAACTTCATATTTATTTTATTCTGTGCAGTCCATAATAACTTAGATTAAAGATGTGCATCGATATGTAATTGGCAGAAATGACTCGGGCATTAAAGAATTAAGATAGTTTAGTTACTTTTTTGTAAAATTAACATTATAAATATCCGAGATTCAGAATACAGCTGTAGTGAGAAAGAAATTAAAAAATGTAAGTTAAAATACAAAAAAAATCATCTCTATAAAAAAATATTCATGTAGTACTAAAACCAAATTTTGTGTACATCTTCGATATATGTGGATTAACTAGACACATAGCTTTAAAGGAAAAAAATCATACACACAAAAAAAAATGCTACATGACATAATTTGAACATTATTTGCTATCCTATATTATAGCAATGAAGCAAATATTTAATACAATTTCACTTGCATTAAATAAAATCACTCATTTATCTCCAGTTTATAACACGACTAACTAAATTAAAATTTAGTAAAAAATATGAAATTTCAAATTTTGATCTAAGTTTAATATGGACGAAGTTAAAAGTGCAAATTAAAATACAAAATAATTTCATCTACATAATATGTCAATATATATACCACTACAGTATTTATAATGATCAGTACTTTATAAAAATGCAGTCACAATGACGACAAAACTTATCAATGTATTAGACTAGCATAACTTTTTATTCTCACATATTAACTAATTATTAAAGACGGGTCTCAGCATAGACTACAAGATTAGGAAATTGCAGTAAAATATTGAACTGAACACTGATTAATTTCATATTTTAAAATAGAATAAAACATTTTCACTATATATAGTAAAATAATCAAAATTTTCTAACGCACCCAACCGCAAGTGCAAAAACTGAACATGTAATACGTTTTATATAGTCTTAAAAATAGCGAAATAAAAAATATAAATTTCCAGTTGTTATGAAAAGGAAACATTTATTACAGCATTTTTCTTTAGATAGTAAATGCTTTTAAACTACAGTATTAGTTCAATTATTACAGATCTGAAATCTATAGTCTTATGCTTTAATGTGTATAACGGACAAAGTATTTTGAAAACATATAGTCGAAGTGTAAAGAAGCTTTATAGTTGTTTAAGAAGTTGCATTTGTTATTTTGGTCTATACAACTCAGAGGAAAGGAAAACATAGATTATTTTTATAAAAAAGCAATGAGAATGTTTTTAATTCGATAACAATCTCGTTGAAGCATAAGATACTGCAATATGATTTCGATTATTAGCCTATTGTAGATAACAATTTCAAGACAAATTTCTTAACAAGTGCTTTTTTCAACAGACTTGAAAGGAGTCGGCAAATAAAGTTGTCTTTGTGCTTAAATCTTAAACATAATGAGTCAAATAACATGATAAAAATTTAATAAGTGTCATTTATAATCCCAACCCACAAAGCCAGATATCATGTTCTGAGTTTCAAAGACTTCATTTATTTCTAGTCCAGGTAGCCGATCATTTCCCATGATACTAGGATGACACTGCAGAAAAACTGTACCATGAAAAATGATCTTTGAAACTAATTCTCGTTATTGGCGATCTAATTTCAACGCTCTTGCATCAAGAATCTTGTCGTACTAGAACAGAATTTTTGCGGCGTTGCTTCGAATCTCAAACATGCTCCAAAACACCAAGTCCTTAGACCTCAAATGTATTTCGCTCAGGAAAAAAAAAGTTAGAAATGCTTTGCTGTAGCTGAAAGAATAGTCATACCGCCTGTCACTTCCCTCATTTTAACACATGCATTAATAACGAGTATCCTTTGAAATTCTCCCCGCATTCAAGTTTATCAGAAAATTATCGGGTGTCACAAGTTACTGATAACTTTTCCCTTCCACAAAAACGCAAGCTTGCACAATTCACGCATCCCGTGACTTATGAATTATTAGCCCACTCTTTGATCTTTCCAGAAATAAATATTCACACTCAACAAACGATTCTTGTCAGCGGCAATCGAAAATCAAGTTGTAGTTTGTTCCCTCCCCCCTCCGTTTCCGCTTTCTCCCCCACCGACCACCCTTTCGTTCGACAACAAAACACCGACACGATCATAAAAGAACAACTTGAGCGAACTTTTCTGATCTCCTTCGAAAAATCCCGCTGAGAGAGGATCCCGAGGAAAAATAAAAAGATGAAAAGATGCTTCTAGATATTTTCTGTTCAAGCGGCATCCCTTTGTGCTTGCGGGGGAGGAGGCGTTCCAGAATCCCCAACGTGATGAATTCGCCTTCAATCGCACGCGCACCTAATGTTTTGCGTCATCTCTGTGGCAATCTTCGAAGGGCCGTTTCGAACAGACACCCCCCTGGTGGAAAATTCTTCGCTTATTTTATTATAGTTCTCTTTTCCCCCAGGACTTCATATATCTATAACTCTCCGGGATTTTTCACCCCTCCCCTCCTTTCCAGAACTTTAGAACGCAGTCGAACGCGTGTGTTTTTGAAGTGTTGATGAATGGCAGAGGGTGCACCCGAAAATTGCCTGCTCTACGGTCGATTTTTAGATTTTTCTCCGGAGAGAGTGTTTTTTTCAGTCCTGGTGGTATTGGGGCATTTCGAAACTCTGCATGTCGGATGTAGCATTAAGCAATCGGATGATACTTCAAAGGTCATACTTCGATGACTTTTCGAACAATTAATTTTCCTATACGGTCTTTTATTAACTGGTTAAGGGAACACGTTACCCTTTGAGTCTAAATACTTTTATTATAACAGCTTTAAATTAATTCATCTTAAATTAAAATGTTCCTCTCTTTTTAGAATGTATTTTTTACGAGTTCTTTAATAACACTATAGCTTTTACACTATTACATAGTTTTGTCATTTCAACTAGCATATTTTTAATATGACATAAACAGTATACACTACAGAAAAAAAGTCGAATTTACTTACTCACAAAATAATTTTTTAATTTTGAATTACAAGCCAAATTTGTATATCAGATTGAAGCAAAATACATATTTATTTATATAATATATATTTAAAAATATAAATGAGTATTTTTTAATATAGCATAAACAGTAAACACTGCAGGAAAAAATTTAAATTTGCTTTCTCACACGCTAACTTTTGAAACAAATATATTACAAACTAAAATTTTATCATAGATTGAAATAAAACCTATGTTTTATTCCGAAAACAAAAATTGCAAATGTATATGATATTTTAAAATTAAAAAAAACAGCATTTATTTTGCTAAGAACTGAAATATATTCTCTAGAATATATTCTGAAATATATGCTCTTATTAATATAAATTTAGTTCACAGAGTAAAAATTATAATTAGCTTCTATTCAATGTAAAAAAATTAGTTTAATATTGAATAAAAGCCTTTCTAATTTACAGGTTTCAAAACTTATTTTTAGAGTCAGTATATTTCTATTTTTTCCCATAGTGCAAAAATTTTTCCTCAAGTGTATTACTTTACATAACAAAACTAAATAGTTTTTATAAAGTTAAATCTTTATCAATGAGCAAGAAAATGCTTTATTCTAAACATAACAGAACTTTTTAATAAAAATCCTGCTGTTACAATACAAATTTATTTGGTTGGAAAGTACTACTTCCCCTCAATGAATAACAGGTTAATACCTGAACCTGTCAATTCAAGTATTCATGTGGATATTATTAAAAATTTAGTTCCTAAAATTATTTGCAGTACGATGCCCGAATGATAGAACGCTGCTCTTCAGTACCAAGGTTGAATCCCGTATGGATGTTCGTAACTGTTCGGGAGCCGTACGAGTTCGTGGGTTCGAATCCCATAGTAGCATGGATGTTCGTAGCAGTTCGGAATCGGCTTTAAGCTGTAGGTACCAGTCTCATTAACCCTCGTGTTGCAAAAAGTAGACCGTAGCACTCCAAACCATACCAAACCGTTCGGAAGCCAACTCTAAGCAGTAGGTCTCATTACCCGTGACTAAAAAAGTAAACAGTAGCACACCAAACCAAACCTAAAATTATTTTTATTTAAGGGTACTTATCACCTTTAAACTTTCAAAAAGGCTATTTTTTTTGTTGTTGTTTATAAATTTTTAAAATCTTTGGACATTCTGAATCGACATTCTTTGGATCGTTATGAATCGTTTAAAACAAAGCCCATTGAAATACTCGAGTTAAAAGCTGCAAAATTATGCAATCTTTGCATTTAATGACATAGTTTTTATGGAAACTATAAAAAGTCTAAGTGGATTTTACTGAAAATGGTGTTTTTTTTAACTTGCGCGCATTGTAAATAAAAAAACTATTGCATTTATTGATTTAATACTTTTACAGCAAATATATTATAGACTTACAATGCCACTTTTTTTCGTTATTATTTATATCACGTAGAAGAAACCGTTATAGATATTTTAAAGAACTCAAACAAGCAAATGAAAAGTTCGAAGTCTTTAAAATCATATTTTTGTTGTTACACAATTTATAAGAAATATTAAAGAACTTATCAACAACGTCCGCAATAGTATTTAATATAAATATACACCAGATGACATCGTAAAGTGTTAATTATTACTAAATATAATCAACAGAACTCAAACTTTTATTTGCTATTTTTAAAACTAGCAATCTGTAAAAGAATTTAACCTCTAAATTTGCTTACTTTTATAACCAATAGTTTATTTATCTAACAAGAGTGACCTTATCATTTTTCTGTTACAAAAAATAATATTATTTTAACAATTCTAAACCTACACAAACAAGCCTTAAAGACATCTCTGAGTGGGTTTATATAACAGTAAACTAATTTAAGGTCGTACATAAAGAAAAAAAATGGTTCAGAATTTTGAATTATGATCGAATTATAAAATACATGATGACGATTTTAAAAATATAATTTTCATGGAGTTATAAAGATATAATTATCAAGGATACAGCCAGAAATTATATATGTTATATTGTTACAAGTGAGTAAATCATTCATTAAGCCAGAAAATGTATTTTTTTTTAGACTTTAAAGGAATTCAAATTATCTTCAGCCATTAAAATAATATCTGCAACAATATCTAGCATGAAAGCTCTTGGTGCAGTGACATCGAAAATAACGGAAAATATGCCTTAATAAACATTCTCACGGTTGATGTTTTTTGTTAAAACTATATTTGATACATTTTTTTCTTATCGAAAACCACTTCTTATTATTCTCTAATGACCTAATGCCGAACGATGGCCGAATGGTTAGGGTGCTGGCCTTCGGAACCGGAGTTCGTGGATTCGAATCCCACTATGGCATGTATGTTCGTAGCCGTTCGGAATCGGCTTTAAGCAGTAGGTTCCGGTCTCATTAGCAATCTTGTTGCAAAAAGTAGACCGTAGCACTCCAAAACCAAACCAAACTAATGACCTAATTTTTCACCTAATATAATTATCAAAACTAATATGTTAATTTCAGGCATAGTCATCATAGAGATGTGTAATTCTTTCATTGTTTCTTGACACTTGGAACATCATTATTGTGTAGGCTCAGTAGAAAACTGTATTCTACATATTCCAGTGTATTCAGTATGAAACTGTATTCTTCACACTCCAGGTTACTTCCATCTATGACTTCCTAAAATCAAACTGTTACCGGTATTGCAACGAACAACTCAATACCGGTACTTTAGCAGAGCAAGGTTCTGGTAGTGATTAAAAAAATGACGAACTATTTAAAAACGAAAATGTAGATTTATTTTAAGTCTTAAAATAAAAAACATCATATGATGTCCGTCTATGTGCTGGGAAAAATGCACAAAAAAAAAAAAAAAAAAAAATTCAACAATTCTTTTACATATCCAGCAGCAGACATCGCATAAAATTTAACATATACATGCAACTTCCTCTCCCACTCAGCCAATCACAAATTTTCACAGTTCGTAGCTGCCGAGTGAGAGTTGAAGTCACAACCAAACATACAGCGAGAGTCAGCTTTACAAATTGCGATTATGAAGCCTCGGTTAACTTTAAACAAAACAAAAACAAATTGCCGGGATTCACTGGAGGTTGAGAAGGTGCCGATTCGACTGCAACTTCTAACACAAACAAATCTACAATAATAGCTGTAAGTTCCAACAGTAAATTAATATGCAGAATAATTTTTTTCAAATATCTAGTTTATTTCTTAGTGATAATTAAATTTTACGATTCCTCAACGTAGTTGTCTTTCATGTATTGTTTGACTCCGCTTAATGTGATCAGTTTGGGGCACTGTGATTTGGATAACAATACCCGATTGATAACCATAAACGATATGCAAAATTAGATCAATTTACCCCTCCCCCTTTAATTCACACGTACTACATTTCAAAACAAAATGAAAAAACACACCTTAATTTATCCTGCATTTATGTATATTATCCTTTAAAACATAATAATTAAAAAAATTATCCATTGTTGACTGTCTACAATTTTTTCTAAGAATTCATTGATAAATTGTTCACAATCATAATCAACCTGTCAAATCGATTTAAAATATCGATCTTTTGTTTTAACTTTAAATCAGTTCGCTAAGGCTTCCATACCGACAATCTGCATGTAAGCGAGCAAGGCAGAAAATGTGAATACGTTCCTGATCAGTTCTGATAAGAATGTGTTGCCTTCTGCTTATCTGTCAACCACTGACCACCAGCTTTGTGTGCATATTTCTAAAAAATTTCAGGAACTTGTAATTCACACTCCTTTGTTCATTCCTTACTTCCCTAGTTAGAAGAGGGAGTATTTTCAAAAATTCAAACAATAGCGAAGGAAAAGAAAGGATGGGTTCCTTCTGAATAGGTAGTGAATATTCCTTTGCTAGTTAAAATGAGGTTCGGAAACTTATAACATTAACAGATGTAATGATCACGTAAAACGATAATTACCAGTGAATAGAGAAAATCGGGACCAAGTGATTTCGGTAACAATAAGCGATTGATAACATTAACCGCGATAACATCAAGCGGAGTCCACTGTATTATGCATGGAGCAATGAATTATTATAATTGTATTGCTATTATTACTTTAAAGATATTTCATTATTTTGGACTGCTTAAAGTTTTAATTTAAAGAAAGCTGTTCTGAATCCACTCATACACTTTTCGTCTATTTTGTATATACTAACTGTAGTATACGAACTATAGAAAAATTATCCTAGTTTAAAAAGAAAAAATAATTAAAAAAAGATAAATTCAAGATTTGAATGATTACGAAAATTTCAGATCAAAAAGAAAATGTTCAAAATTTTGAATTTTTCTTCATGCATTTGTAAAATACGATAAGTCAGAATCTAATCGAGGTAAATGGATCAAATTTAGTATGTGGTTTTTACAACAAAACCGTTGATCTGTTTTGATTTGGGGCAAAGTCCAGTAACCAAAATAGGTACTTTTATTTAATCACGATTTTTCTTACTCGCCATAATTGTGAACAAACCACCCTTCTAAGCATACTAAACAGGTGGCATTTAGCATATGGTTCTTAAACGAAAGTTGTTAATTTTTATATCAACTTTTCGACAATATACTATAGCCAGAAGTGATATTTTTATTATATTACCATTTTTGTCAAAAATCCCTTTGAATGCATTTAGAGAAAATTAGTTTGGTTGAGAAAGAGATAGATACAATCATTTTCAACAAAATGTGTTAAAAGGCATTTACATGAAATAAGCAAGTTAAAAGGACTTCCAAGTCTTTATTTTTTAATTGAAACAAATTAAAAATTGCATACATTTTTTACTTCTCCAATATTTTAAAACGTAAACCAAAAAGTTTAGAATGTGTACCTTAGAAATCTATTTTATATACCATGCCTTGCAATAACGTATAAATGCAAGGGGACTTTTACGTGCAAAAAAAGTTCCACCAACATATTTGATTTGCAACCTTTTTACTTGACAAACAGGCAATAGGGTTTTAATCCCCCAAAATATTTCATTTTTTATATCTGTAGAGCTTGTTTTACCAAATGTCAAGACACCTTTTTCAAAAAGGCTCCATAAGATTTGCCAGACGACTTTCAAAAAGACTTGACCGTAACAGATTTCATTTCTTTATCAAAAACCCGATTCTGGAGAACTTTCGTATCTGTGAAACTTTTTCAAACAAAGACGCGTGGGTTGTAGATGCTGATAGTTTATCATTCTTTCCGATATTAACACGCATTTTTATACAGAAAAAAAAAGCAAGTACTATCTGCTTATTATCGACATTTCAAACACTGTGTATTAACTGCATATCTTCAAAAGATGAAAAACTGCGCAGTAATGACGGAAAGAAAATCCGATAGCATTTCAAAAGCTAAACAAGCAATGATCTTATGAGTTCGTTTCTAATATAGCTCTTGTTAAAGATTTTTAACCTAACATCAATCAAATAAAGTTTGCTATTTATTAGTGACTATTCTTGGCCTGGTTTAATCTTGTGAGGTTTATCTGTGTTTGATGGTAATTGAACGCTGTTCTGAGATGGATCTAGATATAAAATTTCAAAAGATTTAAATCAAAACCGGTATATTCTGACATGTAAATCAACTCAAATTATTTTAAAACTTGCCAAATGCAAAATAATCATAATCAACTAGCTTCAAAAGCAACAGAAGTAAAACAGCTGTCAGGTTTATTGAAATATAAAAGTTGTTGAGATAGCGAATCAATATACGCTTCTTAATCTATTTTTTAATTAATATCCATCTAGCAATGGCAAACAATTGCTACTTTGGATTACAAAGTCAATTAACATATTGTGTGCGGGTACATTTCGCAGCGGAATTGTACCGGAAGCGGGCGTTCTGCGCGTAAATTTAGTTATTCAGTTAAATCTCAATAGATCGAAAATTATTTAATTTTTTAACCAACTTTTCGTATTTTATATTAAAATATATAAACAAATATATAAATAGAAATATATAAATAACAACCATAAGATTTTTGTAAACAAAAAATATATTTTTTAGTGGATAAATTAATTTTAGTGGAAATCAACCTTCCCGTTCTGTGGTTCTGCATCGACTGATGTAAAAACTAGTTTTTATTTGTATAAATTTTTCCAGAATCTATGTAGTAGACAAGAACATTTGGCTTCGTTTTCCTGTATATACCGTTATTGTTCTACCCACAAACAAACCATGTTGTTATACTAACCCGTACTAGTACGTAACCCTCGCTCAAGTATCACTCGTCAGAAAACGTACCAGTACCTGTCCCCCATACAATGTGTTAAAAAGCAGATTTATTAAACAAAAACAAAAATTAAAATTTACAAAATACTCCTATAGACTGTATTCTTATATAATAGTGAGTGACAGTTCCTTAATAAATCAGAGGAGAACAAATTAATGATTTTTGATAGATAGAAAAATATTCAGAAGAATGTTTGTAGTGGTTAAGAATAACAACGAATACCGTACCCTTTATAATCACGAGTTACAGGGCCGTAACTAGGACGTGGCAAAGGTGGCATTCGCCTCAGTAATAGGGGTACAGCACCGTGAGGAAAATAGGGTCCGAAACAGAACTACTCGCCCAGATTAGAAATAAGGAAAAGTTGAAAAATAATTGTTTTTATGTGTTTAAAAATTATTTTTTTAATGAATTTTCTAATTTTTAAAAATGTTTCTAGAGACTAAATTTGTTATAGATTCTTACAAAATGTTTACCAAACAGCACTAATGTAAATAAATCTTTGTTCAGTTCTTTAATATAAATAGGGATATTCGTTTTAGATTTTGTATTTATTAAAGTTGTTAATACTAAATTTAATTTTAGAAATTCACCAATTTTTTATGAAAATTCAAAGTCTAAATAAAAAATATTCCCGTCAAATAAACTGTTCAGTTTACCAGAAAAATAACATTCCCAAAATGTTTTGGTTTGATTTGGAGCGCTACGGTATACTTTTCGCAACACAAGAGTTAATGAGACCGGGACCTACTGCTTAATGCCGATTCCGAACGGCTACGAACATCCATGCTTCTGTGGGATTTGAACTCACGAACTTCGGTTCCGAAGGCCATCATCCTAACCATTCTGCCATCGTTCGGCCCTAAGATGTTAAAAAATATCTTTAAGTATAATAAGGTAAAAATAGGAGAAAATTTTAAAAACTACTATATTAGGAATATTTTAGGAATTAACAAAATATTTTGAGTTTATTCTCTATATGTGATATAAAAAAACATGTTATATATTTTCTCACAATATTTGGTGGTAGGGACGCAGACCAGTTTTCTTTTTTTTGCGACGGGCGATAGAGAACCTAGTTGACGAGTTATATCGAAAATATAAACAACTAGACATAGGTAATGTTATTAAAGTCAATCACATTCGATGTCTGGGACACCTTTATCTATCTGAAAATTCTGAGAAAAAGTAACATTGCTAGATACAATTGAGAGGTACTTGAAGAAAATTGGTGTAGCAAACAGGAGAACTGTGGAGCTGATTAGGTCAAGATGGCAAAAAGTTATTAAGCCGTCATTGGCCTTTTTATAAGCTGTAGTGTTCAAGAAGAATAAAATATATTACAAATTTAAATATACTACTGTTGTAGGATCGTAGAATTTATTTCAATTTTTATATTAGGTGGAGAATATTTTTCCTTTTTTTAAATTTCTGTTACAAATATTTTTGACCATAGAATAAATACATTTTAGTATATTTAAACTTTTTATCTTATCTGTAATAAATTGCAGAATTCTAATGAATATTATTTTAAAAAATGCAGTACTTTGTTGCGAAATAAAGTGTATAGAGAAAATGTTATAAACGAAGAATAAGAAAAATGATGTAAGACATTTAAAAATGTCCGTACATCGGTTACGAGACATGAGTTTACACTTTACACCTGAATCAAAGCCAATTCAATTTCTCCAAAAGAGTAAAAGTTTAGTTTCATCCCAAAAATATCTATATAATAAGTTTGGGTAATATGGACAACCAGTTTTTACTTCCGGCATAGTTTATGAAATAATATTATAACTTGACTAATTATGGTTTTAGTTAATAAATTGAGCATTTTAGTAACTTTTTATAATTTGCTTTGAAAGGAAAATTTTACTTTGTAATTAAATTTCCATAAAAAATATCCAATAAATTTTTATGTGAACATAAAATATAAGAGACAATATAGGACATAAATTTAGCAATAAATATTTTTTTAAGTAACAAATTTATGCATGAAGCTATTTTTTTCTCCTAAAATGCTTTTTTCACATAACTATGCACTAATGCAAGTAATTGTATTACTATATTATGTACACAGGTTACAAAACACGTTTTCTCTTCTTTTCCCTATTACTGTAACTTTTATATGGAATTTCTGAAAAAAATTTAAATGTGCTATAAAAATATGAAGTTATAAATTTTATCTAAGAGAGACATTACGGGTATTATAACATATGTTATATAAATAGAAAGCAATATAGGATACCATAATTCCATATTACCCACCATAGTGAAGTTATACACTCATACTGAAACGAACACTGAACGAAAATGAAATACAATAAAAACGAAAGATCTGTGCTACACGAATGTTTCAACCTTTTTTTAATCAATATCAATTTACATCACTAATAAGTTCCCAAATATTTTCCATAAATATTTAAACCCTTACCTGCGAAATGCTTTAGATCATAGAAATAAGAGAATGATCCGCATTCAAATGCCATGTATTAATAAAAAAAGGCCTAAGGCAATTCTTGCTAAATAAATTAAGTTTTTGTCTGTTTAAAATACTTAAAAATACCAAAAAATATATAAAATGATTAAACAAATGTTAGAAAAATTATTAAAATACTAAAAATGCAATAAATAATCATAAAATTTCTCATAAAACAGCCATCTTATTCAATGTTCTCTGTTTCTACTCATGTTTGAGTGGATAAATTCTCACTGGTCGACATTCTCAATTCTGATTGGCTGTACCGCGAAAACCAATATCTCATAGAACAGCAAAACCACTCATTTTAATCAGTCTACTACGTGAACGGATGTTTCTGGCTCCAAAACATAGTGTTTTTCTATCCCTAAACTTTCTCTACAGTTGCAATTTTGTGTCTTGAACTCCCGAATTCATCCTCTTCTTTCCTTTATTTCTTGTTAAGTTATTTTACTTTCCTGCTCGTTGCTATTCATGATCACTGAAAGAAATCTCGGCATTGAAGAGGCTAAGCCCACATAATCATGTTGGTACATGTCATAAAAGTCATGAACACCATGTGCAACAATCTAGGCGAGATTGCTTGTAGGGCTCTGAGGGTCACCACTGAAGTACTTCTAGTAAAAGTCGTTAAATAACAGCAATAAACAGTCAAATAGAATATTCCATATTACCCAAATATTGCATTTTACCAAACCTGCAATACGCTCTGCTTTAGAATTAACAAGGTGTATTGCGAAATGTTTCAATTGATAAAGTGGGTCTATAATTATGATGACGATATCAAATGCATACAGTAGTTTGAGTTGGTCTAAAACGATGATGACGTTATGAAATGCATGCAGTGGTTTGAGTGGGTCTACAACTATGATGACGATATCAAATGAAAACTGTAAATTTCTATGAGGCTGAACATAGGTCCATCGTATGTCTGCCTGGCTCTACAATATGGTAAGCTACTTAAAATAATTGGAAATTACGAAGAAAAATAGACTATGTATACAAACCTCAGGGAAGAATAAACTTGTTTTTAAAATTGTTACTGTTTGTTTTTCTATTAAAATGATACTTATATCAAAATCATACCTCGTTGATTATCTTTTTAAATTATGCCTTCAGCTACCTTATTTAGTCATGCATAACTCCATTTTAAAAAATTTAGGGTAAAAACATAAGTCAGGCATTTGGAATAATTTTTACTATTTCCTGTAATCATATCATATACATATGATAAAGACACATTTTAGGGAGAAATTAAAAAGGTAAAATATCTTACTCCGTATGAGTATTTATGCATGCATATTTCATTCTTGTTATGTTTATTTTACACAAATGTGGTAGTAACATTAATTATTAATTTTGAATGACAGATTTGTGACGTAAAGCCCAGTTCCCTTTTTCTGTTGAATGTTGCATTGCTATCCACATAAATGCTGCAATATAACTAAATCACTTTTTCATCTTACTCGCACCTTGTCACACACCACACTGTTTCTATAAAAGGAAATGGAATAAAGAAATTCCATTCATCTTTCAACAGGAGAAATAGAAATTCTAAATCTCCAATTTCAATCCCTCGTGGTCATCTCAAAGAAGCCAACATCAGACCATTTATAACAACCTTGAATGTCTTTTTTAAGAATGGTGTCATTTTTAGATTGACATTGAAAAGGCACTAGATTTTGATTCATGGGATCTGTGTAGCAATTATTTTACAATCGAAAGTCCCTTGTACGTCGAAGTTTAGATGAGTGGTTTACACAAGTAATTTTTCACAATTTTTCCTAAAAATGGTAAAAAAAAAATATGCGTTTTATGCAAGAGTGGTTAAGGTATTAACTATCGTTTACTCGAAGGTGCTTCAAGGAAAAATTTTTTAGTCTTATATTAGTTATGAGATGTAAAGAAATATAATAAAGTGTAAAGTGCGCTCATACTACAGAAAACTCTATATCAAAAACTATTTGCCTCCGATGAATCATTTCGCAAGGAAAATTTTCACTTGATAGATTCTATCAAAATTTAAGGAATGTGTTTCATTGAAAGCTTACATCTCAGTATAACTTTCGTGTGTACGAAAGCAGTGATGTAGCTACAAATTTTTGTCGGGGAGGGTCCAAAAGTCTTAATCGCAAGTAGAGTGATCCGTCGTTTTTCGCTGTTAATAAGGACCAGAACCTTCCGCGAAAGCTAAAAAACCGCGAAGTAGGATTTGCACCTAGAAATTTTCGTGTATGAGTATACAGGAATGTTTTAAATATGTAAACAGTATTTATACTTTACACATTTAAGACAAAAATTACAACAGTATGCGTATTAACTTAAATGTGTCAGTGCTAATTAATGCGGTTAATTACAAAACATTATAGAGTAATATACATTAACCAACATTGTTTTCCGAGAGAGGCGAAGAGTTTTGTGTTGGTGGCGGAGAAGAGGCTCTCACTTCACTCGTAGAAGTTTTAGGCTCACTTGGAGACTCTTGTGCTGAGGAGCTGACAGTGGAGCCAACACCTCCTGTCTCTAGGAGGTGTTGGTAGAGCCAGGGGGCTTTACCTTGGAGAAAAATATGGTGGTGGTTACTTCTTGTCTTTGTTTTTCCTTTTCCTTCAAAATTCCCCTGTACAAGGACATAACCCCGTCAGTGCGATTGCTGAACTCGACAGCTCGAACCATATTGCCGTTAATGTCTTGTGTAAATTATTGCCATGTTGCACAATTGTTGCAGATTCTCCAGGGTAAGGCCACACTTTTCGGTTTGTTCTTCATCTTCCTCTTCATTTTCTTCCTCATTTGCAGATTTTGTCATCTCAAGAGCTCGTGGAATGTACTCTGAGTCAACTCATCTCTTTGTTTGATATGCAGGGATTCTTCTCTCTCTTCACCAAAATGAAGCAATGCTCCTTTCCTCAATGCCAACAGGGTTGTATTTTTTCATTTTTATTTTTTGATGAATATTTTCGAAAAACCCGGGAAATACTGAAGCCGGAAAACATGAAGCTCAAATGGCGAAGGAACACCGTACAATGATTTTTCAATTTCATAAAAAAAATCATTACACAAATACACATTTACAGGACATATATGCATCCACAATTTTGCATGTAAACATAAATATATAATCAAACGATTCTGCAGTACTGTACGTAATTTCATTGTATCTCAAAAATATAATTGCAACCACATTCTGGGTTTCAATTTACGCTCTAAGCTTTTACCAGGTTTAAATTTTGCCTGGTAAATAATGAAGTATACTTAATTTAATCTCCCGTACTTACCAGACGAATTTAAACGAATTAGAGTAGTTTTATTAATAACTAGAAAAACTAAAAAAAGTATTGGAAAGGAAGTATGACGTATTCTTTTGGTTTTCATTTGCAAAATTACACACCTTGCATGACAACAAAATTCTATAAAAAGTGTGATATAACGAGTAGTTTATAAATTGCCATTTTATAGTAGCAAATTAATACCGTAAGGTCAGCTTGTACGAACCTTCATATTCTTTTATAGTCATGTTTATACGCACCGAACGTAATGGTAAATTTGTCAACCTCTTATGAAACCTCTTGTGTCCTCTTCTTCCTATTTTGATGAAACTCTATCACTCTTTTTATGGTTGAAAACGAATTTTTCAACATCTGCAGTGAAAAAAAAATTAATAAATTTAAAAAATCTTCTAACGCTTATATTAAAAATATTTCAGGGAGGGTCTAGCCTCCTGCCCCCAATTCTATAGATGCACCCTTGTACGCAATGATTAAGGATAGTTAGGAGCCATGTGGTAAACACGTGGCAAGGTGTAAGCTGACCATAATTTGTAACTAAAAATGCAAGTCAAAATTTATGTAGAGATTGAGCCTGAACTGCTATTTTTAAGCTCTAAATGTATAAAACAGAAACCTGGGCTGTGGCAAAATCTAAGGAAAATAGACTTGACATCTTTGAAAGAAAAATGTTACGTAAGATCTTGGTTGCTGTAAACATTAGCGGAGTTGGGCGGCACAGATACAATGAAGAACTATACAACATATACAGAGACCCTGATAAATTTCGTAAAAGTAAACAGGATGAAATTTGCTGGACATACATGCAGGATAGACCTGTCATCTCTAACATCAATTAACCCATCATCTGCCGTCTCTTTTAGACCAATTGGCATCCAAATCAGAGGCAGATCCAGGCAGAACTGGGTCGACTGCATACAAGCGGATATGGATTTTCCATGGCGTATAAAGGAATAAAGTGGGATTATGGAGAAGTCCTTGGACACAAAGGACTGTCGAGCCAATAAAGAAGAGAAGAAGAATATATAAAGTATATTATAAAGTCAATTATAGGCTGACAGTCTCAACGATAGCCCTAGAAATATTTGGTTTGGTTTGGTTTGGAGGTTTACGGTCTACTGTTTTCTAATGAGAGCTAATGAGGATCTACTGCTTAAAGACGATTCCGAACGGCTACGAAACATTATGCCAGCAGCGGGATTTGAACTCCGATCTCGAAACGCAGCCATTTGGCCATTGTTCGGCTAGAAATATTTAGAAAACTCATAAATTATAAAAATAGTGTACTCAACGCTACGTACTAAAGCACCCCCTCCCCCTAAAAAAATAGAGTATTGTATCTTAACGCTGAAAGAAAAGTATATTTTCAAATATTATTTTTTAAACTGCAAACTGAACAAAAATTTAATTTTTATACAAAAATTTTATTTTTAGAATGTCTGTCTACGTTTTTATTTCATTGTTGTTTCTCAAAATTGTTTTAAACATTTTTACATTTACTGAAATATGTTGCAAGATACTACATGGACATTGAAATGTATATAATATTCGGTTTTATTCAACTTTTCAGTGAAATCATCAATATTAAATATTGATTTTAAATGTGTATAATTTTTTACTAAATTTGATGCATGTTTAGCTAAAAAAAAAAGAAATTTCAAGCGAAAGGCTCAGTCAAGTTGAGCCCCACCCCTATCCTTGAAACTAAATATTGCATACTGTTCAGGGGATGGGGGTACTTTTATCTGGTCTTTTTTCTGGTCTGGAGTTTGATTGTCTTTAATCATTACAGTTCGTCAGGACATACAAGTTATAAACACTTAGATGGGGAACATAAACGATATGAGATGTTAGTATTCTGTTAAAGACATATCTACATCCGAATATGTGAGTCATGAACACTTAGATGTGAAACGTAAACAATATACGATTTTATTAAACTGTTATGTACATATCTACATCACGATATGCATGTTATTAACACTTAGATGTGAAATTTAAACAATATACGATGTTATAACTCTGTTATATATCAGAAAAGAGTTAATGAATAATCAAAATTAAAATACTCAACTTAAAAAATTTATTTCTTATACATTTTGAAGTATGTTATTTTTAATTTTTCATTGGATCAACGTTTGTGAAACTTCTAATCTAAAAATTAATTTCTAAATATTCCCGGTTCAAATAATTGAATGTCATTACCTCTAACATTAGAAAAAAAGAAGCAAATTGTGGTTTACGAGTGAATCTCTTAGTAAAAATTTGTAGTAAAACTAAAGTCTAAAGTGCCTGATTGGGAAATAATTTATTTGTATTTTTGTAAATTAGATTTTTTTTTAAAGTTTTATCTTTTAAATACTCTATGGGAGATTTAAATATCGTTAAAGTTACTTCAGTCCTTATTTAAGTTATAAAATTAAGCTATGGGTAAAAAGCATATGCTCAAAAAGAGAACATTTCTAAAATTGAAAATAAAAAGTTGTTTACATTCTTCATATAACTTAGTTAAAAAATAATCTTCTACGGAAACGAAATGATCGCATTTCTGAAATTATTGTTCAGTTAACAAAGTTAAGACCAAATTCGTTCTGAACAAATATGGTCCTTAAATTAGCCAGTAATTAATATGTCAGGCTAGAGTATCACAGTATCAGATTCAAGCCTTGAAGGCATCCCAAATCATCTCCCTAGGCAAGCTGTGCGTTATAAATTTGTGGATCCGACAGCCGTTTGTTAATGAATAATCAAAATTAAAATACTCAACTTAAAAAATTTATTTCTTATACATTTTGAAGTATGTTATTTTTAATTTTTCATTGGATCAACGTTTGTGAAACTTCTAATCTAAAAATTAATTTCTAAATATTCCCGGTTCAAATAATTGAATGTCATTACCTCTAACATTAGAAAAAAAGAAGCAAATTGTGGTTTACGAGTGAATCTCTTAGTAAAAATTTGTAGTAAAACTAAAGTCTAAAGTGCCTGATTGGGAAATAATTTATTTGTATTTTTGTAAATTAGATTTTTTTTTAAGTTTTATCTTTTAAATACTCTATGGGAGATTTAAATATCGTTAAAGTTACTTCAGTCCTTATTTAAGTTATAAAATTAAGCTATGGGTAAAAAGCATATGCTCAAAAAGAGAACATTTCTAAAATTGAAAATAAAAAGTTGTTTACATTCTTCATATAACTTAGTTAAAAAATAATCTTCTACGGAAACGAAATGATCGCATTTCTGAAATTATTGTTCAGTTAACAAAGTTAAGACCAAATTCGTTCTGAACAAATATGGTCCTTAAATTAGCCAGTAATTAATATGTCAGGCTAGAGTATCACAGTATCAGATTCAAGCCTTGAAGGCATCCCAAATCATCTCCCTAGGCAAGCTGTGCGTTATAAATTTGTGGATCCGACAGCCGTCTCTCTGGGTGGCCAAAAGGTTGAAAAGGAATACGGAATTTCCCTCTATTCAGAATGATCCAAATCGTAGGTATACTTCAAATTGAATTTCTTCCCTTCCGGTACCTTATTTTTTTCGAAACAGGAAAATTTCCCTTTTATCCTATAACTATTGTTCATAGTTTATCGTATGTGATATCTACGGTCAAAGTTGTATCTACATCAGGATTAGGGAAATCAGATTGGACGCTATTGCTAAATGCCGATTTCAAAAGGTTCTAAAAAATCCCACACCAATAGCTGGATTCAAAAGCGCAAATTCCAGTACTTAAAATCAGCACCCTAATTGTTCACTCATATTAAAGCTTCATGATTTATATAAGTCTAAAAGAACATAACTAACTTAGACGAAGTTCTTTCAGCTGCAATTTTTTAATGTCAATCGTGATCTTGCAAATATATTTAGAACAGACGGAAATCAGATTGGAAGCTATTGCTAAAAGCCGATTTCAAAAGGTTCTAAAAAATCCCACACCAATAGCTGGATTCAAAAACGCAAATTCCAGTACTTAAAATCAGCACCCTAATTGTTCACTCATAGTAAAGCTTCATGATTTATCGAAGTCTAAAAGAACATAACTAACTTAGGCGAAGTCTTTTCAGCTGCAATTTTTTAGTGTCAATCGTGAACTTGCAAATATATTTGGAACAGACGTAAGTCTGTCGATTTACATCTGTTATCGGATATAAAAATACCCAGATCTTCCCTTCCCTTTTCTGTACACCAAGACAAGCTTAAAATTAAGTAAACACTTTCTCAATTCATTCAAAATATAAACAATAAATATCGAGCGCTATAGCCTATTAACTAATGTCTTGTATATTCGATATGAAGTCATGAATGTCACAATATTTCGAGATCTAAACCAGATGTAGCACTTGCCTCTCACTAATGGTTTATTTTTACAAAGAAAGCTGCCACGGGAAGGAGTAAGTATAACTTTATAAAGTTTTAAGACTTATTCATGGTACCTCCTCGCTCTCATGGTATATCAGTATGCTATGCATCCCCAACCAACGTATGAAAATAGCTGCTCTAACAATGCTCCCTTTCTCCTGCATCTATTTGTATACGTTTCCCGAAACATATATTTTCCTCTAATTTGCAGCACCACTTTTGTAAACATTGCCTTTTTATTTTCTCCTCTCCCGAGTGTTGTGTAAGTTCAGCGATTCCTTGTCGGGTGTGGGATCTTTGATCAAGGGGCTGTTTATTTGTTCGGCCTGTGCTCATTAACGCGTGTTCATTGACATGAGAGGGTTTTCAACGCGCTCATTCCAGGCCTAGACTGTTTACGCCGTGCTATCTCTTTACAAATGCTCCCGTTAAAAAACTGTCGCTTCCCTTCTTCCCTTTACATTAGCGCTAGTGTTGTTATTTGTGGTGGACTTTAGATGTACTTTTCAGCGGCAGATAACGTGCAGGCGCGTTTTATGGCTTTCATTTTTATTAATTTTTTGCTTCAGTTATATGATTTTTTTTTCACTGATCGCCAATGACCTTACAGTTCTTGGAGAAGACATAGATAGTTTACGCAGGAAGAGATAGCCATATCAACATAATAAAATAAAGAAAAAACCCACAATTTTTTGTGGTACATGACTGTCAACAAAGCAAACAAAAAAGTAGGTATGCATGTATATAAAGTCCAGTAGCCAAAATGTAATGATTATATTTAAGTTCTTATGCAGTCTTTCTCAACTTAAAAAATTAATACGGTGGACTACGTTTAATGTGATCAGTTTGGGCCACCGTAATTTAGATAACAATAACCGATTGATAACAATAAACGATATGCAAAATTAGATAAATTTACCCCCCCCCCTCCTTTAATTTACACGTACTAAATCTCAAAATAATATGAAAAACCTTATGTTTATATAATGTACCTTATGTAATGTAACTCACCTTATGTTTATGCAATGTATATTATCCGTTAAAAGATAAGAAGTGAATGCATAACTAAAAAAATTGATCAATTGTTGGCTGTCTACAATTTTTTTCTAAGAAGCTCATTGATAAATTGTTCGTAATCATAATGTTTTATAAAGTCATCGGAGCGGTGTTGTACTCCACGTTTCAACACTTTCAAAGCATTTCTCATTTCAGCACTTGTAGAGGGTGCCTCAATATCAATAGATTTTTCATTTGACTCATCAGTTTCATCATTCGTCTGTTTTCCTATGACAATCTGACATATTTCAGATTCTGTTAATGTGGAAGCTACTGGAATGTTTTGATCTACTTTCACCCATGACTCGAACTTTACGGAGGTCATATACGAAGGATTTTCTATCATTGCTTGAGATCTCTGGTAATTTTTTTTCGCAAAATCAAGGCATAAAATGTGAATACTCTCCTTCTCAGTTCGGTTTGGTTTGGAGCGCTACGGTCTACTTTTTTGCACACGAAGGCTTATGAGACCGGGACCTACAGCTTATAGACGAATCCGAACGGGTACAAACATCCATGCTGTCAGCGGGATTCGAACCCGCGAACTCCGGTTACGAAGAGCAGCGCTCTACCATTCGGCCATCGTTCGGTGCTTCTCAGTTCGGACAAGAATGTGTTGTCTGCTACTTATCTTACCATTGACCACCAGCAGGGTGTGCGTATTTCTGAAAAATTCCAGGAACGTGTAGTACACCATTCCTTTGTTCATTCCCCATTTCCCTAAGTAGATGAGAGAGAATTTTTGGAAATTCAAACAGCAAAAGGAAAGAAAAGAATGGGTTCTTTCTGAATATATTGTGAATATTCCTTTGCCAGTTAAAATGAGGTTCGAAAACTGATAACATTAACCGATGTAACGATCACATAAAGTGATAATTTTAACATACAAATGAATAGAGAAAATTGGAACTAAGGGATTTCGATAATAATAAGCGGTTGATAACATTAACCGCGATCACATTAAGCGGAGTCCACTGTACTATAATACTACTTTCAACACAATTCAAACTAGTGATTTTATTTAGTATCCGTAAACAGTTAAAAGAAGGAAAACAATGTTAAGTTCACTGTTTTTAAAACAAATCACTCCATGTTTTGCTTCCTAATTTTAAGAGTACAAGACCACGATGAAAAAATATATGCGTTGAATAAACTTGCCTTTAAGCAATAACATAATCTCTTCGAATGGCTTTTAAGCATAGGCACATACAGCCTTAAGGTATTTTTTACCCAAACAACTAATAAATATTCTACGAAGCCATGACAAAAAAAGGCTGTATGAGAGTAGTTCAACTGATACATTGTAAACTACTCCTGTATTTTTGTCAGTTAAGAAACGATAACTTTTGCAAGAGTATGTTGTTTTGAAAAAGGATCCATTGCTGTTATAAATGGGGAATTGTTGAACTGTGACTGATATTTTCGTGTTTCTTATTTGAAAGCGAACAAAATAGTATTATGAATCTTAATTTTATTTTATTTTATCTCACAAGAGACACATAATCTACATATCTGTACTCGTTTTAGACATAGATCAGGAATTCTACTTCCAACTTTTAAACAATTTCAACTTCTTAATTTTCGAGAAATGAGCAAATTATTTTGCTTCGATACTCTTAAGTTCTGCTAAAGCAGAGACTAATAATAAATCCTTTCTAAAATAACTGAAGAACTCTCTCCCATAGATTGCAGTTCCTCTTTAGGTGAACTTTCACAGCAGTATACTAATACGAGAGTTGGTGTTATCGTCCCCCTACGTTATTGACAAATTTCAAATATCCACAGTCACCACTAAAATTTGCATAAATACCTAAAGTTTTTTAATTCTTTACCAGAGTTACATTTGTTAAAACAAGTAAGTAAACGAATAATATCAAAAATACAGGAAGCAAGACGCTCTAGTATAAACTTGAAATTCAAAGCCTAATAAAGACCAAATAAAGAATGTCTAAGTTTTACACAAAGAAAGAAAATAAATAATAAAATAAAAGCTTTAAAATTTATAGAAGAATAGGGTATTTTTAGCAATATGGTATATAAAAGAAAAAATAAAAATAATTCAATAACCTAAGAAAAATATAACACAATGAATTAATATTTTCTGCCTATAACTTATCAACTCTGGCCCCATCCAAACTTGTATAGAAGAATGTTAGTTACGATAGTGGTTATCTGAAATTCAATAATAACGTGAAGATGATAAAAAGTTCTCGCTTAAGTATGCTGCTGGGCAAATTCATCTACAAAGGAACTGCAGTCTATGGGATAAATGACAAATCTATCATTTAAAGAAAGATTCATTATTAGTATCCTTTTCAGCAGAACAGAGTTTAAGAGTACAGAAGCAAAAGAATTTGCTCATTTCTCGAAAATTGGGAAGATGAAGTTGTTTAAAAGTTAGAAGTAGGATCTATGATCTTTGTCTAGAATGAGTAGAATCACTTGAATTCCTCTATTCAAGACAATCTTCAAGTTGTACTGTAATAACGATATCCTTATCTTTGGAGAACTAACAGATCCTTTAAATGAGGGTCTGTTACAAACGATTTCTGTATTAGAAACTTGCCAAGTATTGTTGGAGATAAGTTTATACGATCACAGAAAGCATCTAATCTCTCTTAAAAATAAGCAAGCATTAATGTAGATATTAAGAAAGACCTAGGTAGCATATAAAAATTGAAGAAAAAGGCTATGGAGTCAGAAAAATCACACAATGCATTATTTTGCACTGGCAGAAGGCGTAGAATGTGGTGGGTGGGGTCATGTATTCATATCCTTTAGTTCACGAAACATGTCCAGCAGGAAAACCATGATGGAAAGAGAATATGTTTATGTCGTAAATAGTCTTCTGGATTCTGGGATGTAATTAGGAAAATAATGAAATACTTTCGGGCTTAATGAAAAAGTTTTGATCTGAAGATTATGGATATTTCGTGAATGATAATACAAGGGTTGGAACTTCAACAGTGGCAACACTGCTGTAAAAAGTCTACGCAACAAAATGAAAGAATGTCACGTATATCACACGTAAGCTACATACCTACCTTACCTCTCAGCACAAAGACTCGTCCTTGCTACATCAAGCGCATGGTTAGCTTGCGGTCTAAAGTAAGTGTTGTCAGGATGTTTTCAAACAAAATCCACGAAGTTGGTTTAAAATTGAATGTTCTATAGGTCGTACAGCATGACAATGTCATCTAGGGCTTCAAGAGGCCTGTGGGAAGTCTGTATTACCTTACGGCACTGTAGCAAGATGGGCAAAAGCCTTCAACAAAAGACTTCAAAATGGGGCAGACATGCATCGACCAAATCGTCCCAGAGTCAGCGAAGCAAAAGTGAAGGCTGTTGCAGCACTAATGGATAGTGATCAACTACAAATGATTCGGGAGCTGGTCCGACAGACAGGATTTGCATATACGACTATGCTACACATTCTAAGCCCTTACTTAATTCCTGAGATGAAGGAACCACTTTGTGGCATTCACTTCAAAATTGTTCTAGAGATTCTTGTGGCAATAGACCGATCCATTCGAACTATCAACAGAACAGGCTCTGCTACAGGTGTTCTGCGGCTTCAAAATAGCTGGAAACGGGTTATACACAATGCTGGCGACTATATTGAAGGACTGTAAATCATGGTGACATGAATTACTTTTGTATCGCATGTAAATAAATAGTTGCCACTATTAAAGTTTAAACCCCCGCACAACAATAAAAAGCACGTGAAGAATTAGGAAGTGAATCTTGGAACAACTACCTAATTTCTATCATCAAACTTGGCTACAAGAAAGCTTTTACCCGAATTCTAGAGAAAACATTTGCTACATATTATAAAATTTTAATATAAATCAATATATTCTGGCCTCCAAGTTATAGGATTTAATGTACAGCTAATACAAATATTTTCCCAAGAGAAGTTATTTTCCCCAGGAGTATTTTGAAATTTATATCTAAAAGCATAATTCTCTTATTCGTGCTATAGAGGATAAAAGAAACTTATCCTAATTTTCTAATTTATTAACCGGTGTGTTACCATAAGATTTTTAAAAAATTAATAACACTTTTTAATCACATCACAAATTCTATTTGTTATGTTTTTCCCTACAATTTATAATTATTTTTTCCTTCATGTTGATGTGGTAGATATTATAAATATCAATAAACTAAAAGCCATTTTCAGGAAGAAAGGATTTTCAAAGCATATCACTTAATTTGAAAGGTAAACAAAAGGCTTCAAACTTTGTTGAACTTGGCGATTGTCATTTAAATATTAAAAAAAAAACTCTACTTTTTGATTTTGCTAAAGAATTAAAGACAAAACTTCACTTCGATAAAGGTTTCTTAGAAAGTCTTTCATTTTGATAGAGATGTATATTACCATCGTGTGGTGAGTAATAGACTTTTGAATGAGTGGACTAAGTAGTAAGTAATATAATTTTTGGTGCTTTTTATAGAAAGATTTTATGGTTGCATATAAGCTGGAAACAAAGCCATCGCAATACAGCCCAATGCCACATAAACAGAGGTATTTTTTATTCTTTCCATTATCCTTCTCGGAAGGTCTTGTAAATGCATCGTGGTGTCATTTAAATATTTGAAAAAAACTCTCTTTCTCTTCCATTTTGCTAATAAATTAAAGACGAAACTTACCTTCGATAAAGGTTTCTTAGAAAGTCTTTCATTTTGATAGAGATGTATATTACCATCGTGTGGTGAGTAATAGACTTTTGAATGAGTAGACTAAGTAGTGAGTAATAGACTTTTTGGTGCTATATAAAGTAGAGAGATTTTAGGGTTGCTTATAAGCTGGAAATATAGCCATTGAAGCCATCGAAATACAGCCCCATTGCCACATAAACAGAGGCACTTCTTATTCTTTCCATTATCCTTCTCAGAAGGTCTTGTAAATACATCGCGGTGTCATTTAAATATTTAAAAAAAAAACTCTCTTTACTCTTCGATTTTGCTGATAAATTAAAGACGAAACTTACCTTCGATAAAGATTTCTTAAAAAGTCTTTCATTTTGATAGAGATGTATATTGCCATCGTGTGGTGAGTAATAGACTTTTGAATAAGTGGACTAAGTAGTGAGTAATAGACTTTTTGGTGCTATATATAGAGAGATATTTTATGGTTGCATATAAGTTGGAAATATAGTCATCGCAATACAGCTCCAATGCAACATAAACAGAGGTATTTTTTATTCTTTCCATTACCCTTCTCAGAAGGTCTTGTAAATGCATCGCGGTGTCATTAAAATATTTTAAAAAAATTCTCTTTACTCTTCGATTTTGCTAATAAATTAAAGACGAAACTTGCCTTCGATAAAGGTTTCTTAGAAAGTCTTTCATTTTGATAGAGATGTATTTTTACCATCGTGTGGTGAGTAATAGACTTTTGAATAAGTGGACTAAGTAGTGAGTAATAGACTTTTTGGTGATCTATATAGACAGATTTTATGGTTGCATATAAGCTGGAAACATTGCCTTCGAAATACAACCTCAATGCTACATAAACAGAGGTATTTTTTATTCTTTTCATTATCCTTCTCAGAAGGTCTTGTAAATACATCGCGGTGTCATTTAAGTATTTAAAAAACAACTCTCTTTACTCTTCTATTTTGCTAATAATTTAAAGACGAAACTTCCCTTAGTTAAAGGTTTCTTAGAAAGTCTTTCATTTTGATAGAGATGTATATTACCATCGTGTGGTGAGTAATAGACTTTTGAATGAGTGAAGTAAATAGTGAGTAATATAATTTTTGGTTCTTTATATAGAAAGATTTTATGGTTGCATATAAGGAAAGATAGCCATCGAAATACAGTCCCAATGTCACATAAACAGAGGTATATTTTATTCTTTCCATTATCCTTCTCAGAAGGTCTTGTAAATATACCTCGACAGAAACAAGTAAGAATACACATTACGCACAGAGAGTGAATATGATTTATTAAATACTTGTTATTTACAATGATATGAGAGAAAGAGTTCATAGAAAGACAAGTGAGGGCGATTTGAGAGTATTAATAATATATATACAAGACTTAATGTACATACCAATCCTCAGAATAAAAGACACTCCGTTTACTACGAGTGAAATGTTTACAGATAGCTATCACAGGCAAGTGATATAGAAGGGAGCTCTTGATATACATTGTAGTGTGTAAAAACGTACCTGGTTAAGACATTCCACAAACTGAAATTTCTAAAGACAAATATTCCGGAATTTTATCATTCTCTTCAGTATTCACTTGTTTAATTCTTCTACGGTAGGAAGAACAGTATTAATATCCAAATATGCTATTCAATTATCATACTGGATGAGAGATGTTATGTAATTTATTTTCGGAACTATTGGTTAGATTTTATGTACCAGAATTTTTTTTAAATAAATTTATTACCACATTTTGATAAATAGATTAAATTTAAAAAGTATAATTTTAAATAACATGCAATCTTATAAATGCTTAATGGAATTAAAATATGGTACTATTAAACTTGGATTAAGAACTTCAAAATACCATGAGACTTGAAAAATGGTTAATAATTGTTAAGTTAATTAAACCAAATTTTGCACTCTTTATGAAGAGATTAAATTTAAAAAGTATAATTTTAAATAACATGCAATCTTATAAATGCTTCATGGAATTAAAATATGGTACTATTAAACTTGGATTAAGAACTTTAAAAAACCATGAGACTTGAAAAATGGCTAACAATTGTTAAGTTAATTAAACCAAATTTTGCAAACTGTATGAAAAGATAATAGTCGGATCTTGATTACATTATATTTAATAATTTGAAAGGCACAATTATAGATAAATATGGATCATTAATGCCATCTAAGATTCTGGAATTTAGTAAAAAGTAATAGATCCAGAAGCAGTTGTTTAATTCGTTACAATGATTTTAATTGTAAATGCAAAAAATAATAAAAGATTATTCTACCCAATTAATACATAATGTGAAAAAAAACAGTAACAATTATGTAATAATTTTTATTTTAAATTATAATACCCTGTGTCAGAATACTTTTCAAAGTTTGAAAAAAATGTTTTATTTTTCTCATCTTAATTTACTTTTAATTTTGAATTCATTTGATCGCTTTAAAAAATTTTCAATCATTAAATATCCTTCATAATTTCCATCTTTTGCACATTTCTTTTTGTCATTTCATTTTGTAGAAATAAACAATAGTAATTAATTTTCTCTAAGATTTTAACATCAAATACGTATTATAAAATATTCAAATTTTCACACCAACCATTTATCTTTTTATAAATTATAAAAAAAACAATAGATGAGATTAAAAGAATGTTGTCCAGTTGGCTTAATTATAAAATTTCAGTTTGTGAAATATTAACAACACTATTTAATATAAAAAGATATTTACACATCAACTTGTACATACTATTCTTAGTAATTTCTACACAGTAATAAAATTTGAACTAAATGTTTGTCTATAATGAGCCAGATGTTTCATACAGGTTTCAATATGCCATTTAACACTGATCGCACCAAATGCAAGATATGCAGTTTCTTAAAACCATCTTGGTGTCACTCTATTTAGTGATCCATTACCTATATTGAGCAAATGGTGATGGCTCAGAAGTAAGTGAACCTTTACTTATACTGTCCTATCGAAATTTAAAACAAGATATTCTGAAGTAATATTCTTATTTTAAGCCTTGAAAATAGCATACTTAAAAGCAATATGTTCCATGACTTGAATTTCCAAATTTTGATCTCTTTTCTCATTTGACTACTAAAGACATTTATTCTTTGTTTCTTATAATGCCACTGAAACAAACATCCAATCACAACGATGAGTTATTTTTAAAAAATATTAAGCAACAAAAAACTGACTTATAGCTTTAGTAAGGATAAAATTATTTTTAAGAGTTCACCTTATTCAGATAGGAAAAATTAATCTAACAAGCACCTTTCAAAACATTAAAAGAAAAGGAAAAATTAAAGTTGAGAAGAAAAGTTGCTTTATTACTGTAAATCTCAAATACTTTGAGTAAGCGGTATGAGATTAATAGACTTTCCAGCATAAATTCTTACATTCAGCATAAATTAAAAATACTTCATAACACAAATAAACAAAGTATTAAAGTTGAAATAACACAGTAATTCACAGTTATCGCTGCAACATAATCTGTTTGGTCTATTAAAGGGTAACAGTGTTCTACAGAACCAGTTTTATGAATAAAACAAACTTATAGTATGTTATGTATAACTTACACGTTAAAACTATGACACATATATTTACATTTATACATAAAACATTTTTTAAATCTTTCCAAAGACTCAATTTGAACATAAAATTAGTAGAATCTTACTTTCCTTTTCACCAATATATTAATACATATTGCAAAAATTTTTATAGTAGATACAAATTTGGAAAATGTTTATTGAAACCTGAAAATTCTACTATGAAGAAGCAGCTATTAAGTGCAAGAATAACTAAAAAAAATTTACAAAAGTGCCTAGTGTTTGCTTTAAAAATTAATATCTTATAATATTTACACAAAATCAAATTGCAGTTAAATTACTTTTAATTTTCATCGTTTCTTGAATCATATAAATTCATAGATCATAGATCTTAATTTAATTTTTAAAATTTTATACAATTGTTTTAATAATGTATAATATAATACGACAACAACAAAAGTAGAAATTGAATTAGATAAATTTTTAAATTAAATTAAATTTATTTTATTTTACTTAAACTAAAAGTGAATTACGTTAAATTCTAGTTTCTAAGACAAATAAATCAAATTTTCAGGCATAATATTTTTTTTCCCGATATTGAGAAAAACTGTTAGCTGATTTTACTTTTTTTTCTAAATTTATTACTGCATATTACTGTTAAAATAAAATTAAAGTATAGCCACAGATAAAAAAAATCTTGAATTCACATTATTATAATATATAATGTACAACTTTCTTTTCTTTACCTTTTTCTTTCTCCTTAACTTTAACTTCAATGCACTTAAAACTCCTCCAATATTTTATTTTAATAAAATTACTAAGTCACTTCTTTTTCTTTGTGTATGTATTTCAATATTTCTATTAAATGACCTGTGCGTACTTAGATGGAAACTATATTGATTCAATTACTTTTATTATATGAAGATGATTGTTATTTTAT
>CM063504.1:28871274-28933774 GCA_032207245.1 Pardosa pseudoannulata | reverse complement strand
CATGGAAACTATAATTTTAAAACTTTAAATATCTATTTTCATCTGTCCTGAACTGGTTTTAAACAATTTCATCTTGATTTTTGTACATATATATACTTCGAGTTACTCAAAAAAGGTTGAACTTTGTATTTAGGTCTGAAGATACCCATTCTCTCTGCCAACTACAAGGTTTCTAGCAGCCACGGCCAAGGGCGAGTAGGGAAAAACTTATCGTTGACTTTTTTTTTTTTTTTTTAATAAAAGACCATGGGAGTTTTTCCCCACTCGTATGTATATTCAAGGAAACTTTTAATTGTGTAACATTAAATATTTATTTTAAGCGTTCCGAAGAGCATTTTGACTACTTTCATTGTTACTTCTGTCCGTACGTATGTATCTCGCATAGCTTAAAAGCGATTAATCACAGAAGGTTGAATTTTTGTGTTTAATACTGTTGCAATACCCAGTTGTGGGTATTGTAACAGTACTAAATACAAACCACCTCTTTTTATTGCAATCTACATTCTATATAAGGAAACATTTACATATAACGAATATCAATGTCGTCAGTCACCGAATACAACACTACAACTCTACAACAGTACAAGACATCGATGTATTGTTATGTAGATGTAACAATGTTTTTCGAAACTGTTGAAACAATGTTTTTTAAAGATCATTATTGGTGAGGTGTAAAGATATATTTTTTCTTTAATCTTGAAAAGTTTTCGCCTATCAACTAAATATCTATACTGCAAAAAATCTTAATATTATGATGTTAACGCTGATGCTTGATGCTGGATAACTGTAACTTAAGCTCTACTCAGACAACGCCCAAACCTTGTAAAACGAATCTAACTTTAAACTTTCAAGGGAAAGTGCAAATAATAATTCTGATCATGCAATCCAGTTAAAAAAAATTGTTTGTAATTTAAAATGCGGACCAAGATCACTTCACAATTTTAATACGAAATATCAAAACTTTTCTAGGTTTGACAAAAAAAATTAATACATTTCAGTACTTGTTTTTTTTAGAATAATTTGACTGCACACCACATAGAATTATTTTTGTAAATACATAAACTTGTTTAAGTTGGGATCAAAGTGTATAGTGTGTTTTTATAATGATGAAATATAAAGGAAATATAACAAAATTTTACAAAAAAACAAGGTTTTTAAAAATAGTTTTAGATATTTCAAAATTTTAATCGTTTTATAAAGCTGTCATTAAAATTTGTACCACTGGTACGGAAGTTCAGCATTTTAAAGACCCGTCGCTTTACCTTAATTTCAACTAAAAAATGCGCAAAGTTGGGAGCAATCAGGCAATAAATAATAACAATGATTCATATTTCATTTTTAAAATTTTCTTTTAAATCTTAACTTTTTATATACTATGATCGGAGAATAAAACAACTAAACAGTCAGTAAAAATACACTGGTTATAAATATATAGTCTTTTAATTTATAGATGGTTGAAAATAAGTTTGACCCTTTGATGGGACAGTGGATTAACTAAGTAGATTTATAAATCATTAACTTTAAGATAAAGGTTTTTCCACATATAAATGAAAATATTAGTAAATAAATTGCATTAATTTTTTTTCTTAAAGCCTAATAATATTTTTTAATAACTCATTAGAAAGTATGATTTTGTTTGTCCCGGATAACAGAAGAATGTACTGAACCAATTATAACTATTATGTTACACCATTTTGTTTATATAACAAGTTTCCCAAGCTGTATTTTGTATTTTGAAAAGATTTAAGTTCCCTATAAAAACAGTAAAAGTATAATGATTTAGAGAAACACGGCAAATAGTAGTTAGAATAGTACTATTATGATGTTAAAGCTGATAGTTGCTGCTGGATAATTATAACTTGAGCTCTAATCAGACAACACCATTACCTTGTGAAACGAAGCTAACTTTGAACTTAGAAAGGAAAAAGCAAATCATAATTCTGATCATACAATCAAAATAAAAAATTGTATGTAATTTAAAACGCGGACCAAGAATACTTCATAAAATTTTTATTATGAATTATCAAAACTTTTCTAGGTTTAGCAAACCAATCGTGTTTATTAAAAATTTTGTTTGTTAAAATTTTGTTGTTTAAAAATAACAAAGTTTAGTTATTTTTGAAATGCTCTTTGCGGTTTAAACTTTCCTAAAAAATGTTTACCAAACACTCTGAATTATTATAAGAAAGGGGTGTACCGTTTTAAATATTTGTTTTATTTGGATGAAAACTAAATTCAAATTTAGAAAATCTGTGTTTATCAAAAAAATATACACACAGACAAAAAAAATATGTCCTATAAATTAGCTATTCACTCTATCAACAAAACAATAAACAAATTTCTTCAATAGATATTTTAAGTAATTGGAAGGAAAAAAAATAAAATAAAATTTAAAAGCTTATCGGCAAGAAATATTTTAAAATCAAACCCCTTACCTATTTTAATGATATTTGCCTTTATATTTCTCTCTGTTTTGATTATGGTGATATTTAACAATTTTAAAGTAAATTTTCAAAAAAAAATGGTATACGCAATATTGAGTCAAAAGCAATGTGCACACAACGCGTAATATTACGACAGGTAACGGGTTAACAAAATATCTTGAAAAATTGAAATTTAATAAAGTTTTCTTATTACGATTTGTTTAGTTATATATCAATTTATATGTGTACAAAATTATATAACTTTAAGTTAATAGTTTCCGAAATCATTTCCTAACTTTCATGGTCATCTTAAGTTAAATTTTTAAAACTTATTCTCATGTTTCTTCTTAAATAAGTTGCTATTATGTTTTACCTCAATTGTTTGCCTGGCACGTGAGTCATTGTTTCCCTTTTCAGGAAATTGCGAAAAACCTATCTGCCAGCATAAAAATGCAGTTGCCTCATCCATAAAAAGTCATTAGTATTCATCCGCTAAGTCCAAATGTGAAATCTCCCGTGAATCTGAGTTAATTTTTCATCACTCCGAGATAAGTGTCCAGCTGCCTGTGTATCGTTTTTCGCTTTTCGAATCCCGCAGATGGTCCGCGGACTCTTCTAGTCCTGTGTTTGAAAGGGGGTTAGAATTCGGACGTAATTCTAATGAGGAGAAAGATCAGCTGAAACATTTTTTGTTTTCGCTCGCTCATTGGATTGCTTTTCTCAGCTGTGATAGATTCCCATATCCAATGTCCTGCACGGGGAGTGAGGTAATAGGTTACTGAAACTTGAGTAACTGCTGACTGAAACAGAAACATGAAAGCACGCTTTTTGTGAGTCAGGGAATCGGCTGCATGTTTATCAAATTGGGCGCTCATGATTTAATGTTCGGAAAATAATGTGTTTTGTGATTTGAAATGGATTATTTTTTATGTGTTACAGTGTATGCTCGGAAAATGTACGTAAAAGTGCTTTCGATAACGCTGGCTAGTAGCTCACTAAATTAAACACACTGAACACCTGTCAGCATAAATAAATGAGGAAATTGCTGATATTGATGAAAATGAATAAATAATCATTAAAACAACTGATTTTTATCAGAAATTTTTTATATCGTATGATAATTTTTATTTAATGTAAATTTCCGGTTTTTTTTTTTAATATTCTATGAATGTAAATTTCTGAACTTTTTTATGCATACTTTTACAAAGGATTATGAAACTGAAAGTTGGAAATTAAAATGCAAAACAATAAAGTCAAATTAAAATTGTAATTTCCTTAACACTTCAGCATTCATGACCTATACTGTAATTCAATGTTAAATATCTATGAAGTCTGGTTTGGTTTGGTTTGGTTTGGAGTGCTACGGTCTACTATTTGCAACACGAGGGCTAATGAGACCGGGACCTACAGCTTAAAGCCGATTCCGAACGGCTACGAACATCCATGCCACAGCGGGATTCGAACCCACGAACTCCGGTACCGAAGGCCAGCACCCTAACCAATCGGCCATCGTTCGGCATCTATGAAGTCTGAAATCAGTATAAACTAGCACTCCACACCAAACCATATATTTAAGTACATATTAATATTATTATAGATTTAGGTAAATATGTGTTTATATCGGCATCTATGAAGTCTGAAATCAGTATAAACACATATTTACCTAAATCTATAATAATATTAATATGTACTTAAATATATGGTTTGGTGTGGAGTGCTAGGGTCTACTTTTTGCAACACGAGGGCTAATGAGACCGGGACCAACAGCTTAAAGCCGAATCCAAACAGCTATGAACATCCATGCCACAGTGGGATTCGAACTCACGAAGGTCAGCACCCTAACCAATCGGCCATCGTTCGACTCTTAAGTATATGCATAATATATATATATATATATATATATATATGTGTGTGTGTGTGTGTGTGTGTGTGTGTGTGTGTGTGTGTGTGTGTGTGTATGTGTGTGTGTTATATACACCTGAGTTTTTATTACTTTAAGAATGGCAACACCTCTTTGGGCGAGTGAATTGCATTCTGTTGTTAGTATTGCTGTTTTATGCTTCTCATTTATTAACGTATTCTGAGGTAGTTTTTTAACTTTATAAGCAATTTTGGTTTAATTAGCCTATTATTTAAATTTTTAAAACCAAGAGTGAGTGTTGTGCTTACACCAAAGAGCCAAAATTGAATTGCCAACTCTCCAAAGGCACTAGCAAACATAGATTCCTTTGCTTTTTTCACTGTTATCTGAAATATGGTCCTCCTTTATTTAAGTTTATGAATTTGAATTTTATTTTCCTTATTTCTATGAATATATATATATATATATATATATATATATATATATATATATATATATATATATATATATATATATATATATATATATATATATATATATATATATATATATATATATATATATATATATATATATATATATATATATATATATATTATATATATATATATATATATATATATATATATATATATATATATATATATATATATATATATATATATATATATATATATATATATATATATATATATATATATATATATATATATATATATATATATATATATATATATATATACAGAGAGAGAGAGACATGTAGGGTGAACATTGTAGATGAAGGCAAAAATTAAAATTAAATGTGAAAGCAGACGTAATAAATACACATTAGAGTTTTGGCGACATTTTAACTCCTAGTCTATTGCCTCACCTGGAATTCCAGAGTTGACATTCATGCCACCCGCTGTTGCACTGTTGTATAGCTGACCACCCTGAGCAGTCAAATAGTTCGTCGAAGACCCCGACACTTTCATATTCGGTGGGGTCTGAGGTGGAGTGTCCGTTTGCGGGAATCCCTGCCCTGAGGATGAACACTGGCCACTGGAGAAAGCTGCTGATGCACTGGGATGATAGCCACCGAAACCTCCGCTGGTGACCTGATAAGGATTCACTGAGAACCAACCACAGTGTCCAAGCATGTCCATCATGCTGCCAGCTGCCCCCTCGCTTGCTGCCGGGGGGCTTTTACTGGTAGCCGTGTCAGCGAGTGACCATATCTTCGGTTTCGTCCTCCCAGCCATCTCGGAATCTTCTTCTGATGATGTCTTGGAGCCGTCCATGCCGGTTTTTCCGTCCATGGGGGATGTGAGGTGATGCCCTGCCAAATTGGGTGATGAGGAGCTGTCTGTCGGGGTGAATTCGGAGGTCGGGATGAGGTTAGTAGACGATGTCTGGTCCACCACATGGGGTACGTTGTTGGGAAGTTTACTATCTTCTCGGTGGTGCGGTAGATGATATGATCCGCGTCCGGGCAGTTGAGTGGATGCGTAATGCGTTCCATTGTCAACTGGAAATGCACAAGGAAAAATTTTAGATACGCCTTATTAGCTTGAAAAAAATACCTGTTTTATACTGATCTATATCTACTGGCACACTCATTATACATATAAGTAATAATTTTATGCTTTCCTTAATTATTCATGTATGTCCATCTGCATCTACTATTATTAATATAAACAAATATTCCACAAAACTTATAGCTTGATGGTAAAAAGAAAAAAAGGGTTTCAGTACAAAATGCAGCGAGACAAAGGAATCTTTCTTTTTGTTTAAAATATTTGTTTAAATAACTTTTGTTTAAAATCTTTTTATCTCATCTTACTTCTTCTATTAATATCTATAGATCTATATAATTACTTATACAATAGAGTATAGAAATAAATATAAGGTAGAAGTATGTACTGTTATTTAGATTACTAAATATTTTATTATGTATTTAAAAAATAAAAATAATATATAGAAGTTTTAGATAAAGAAAGACAGGTAACTAATGCTTCTACAAGTATCAAAAATCTGTAAGCCATATTTCTTTTTCCATAAGGCGTACAATCTAGGTTTGTTGCAACTATATCTGTTAATAGAGTCAAATCTGAGATAACCAGATACTCCATATAATATAGTAATTCCTGAGGTAAAATCTCTGAAATAGCATATTTTCGAT
Organism: Pardosa pseudoannulata; assembly: GCA_032207245.1. Lineage (NCBI taxonomy): Eukaryota > Metazoa > Arthropoda > Arachnida > Araneae > Lycosidae > Pardosa > Pardosa pseudoannulata. The sequence continues at coordinate 28,927,329 of CM063504.1, read as the reverse complement.
AGGGATTGTGATTGTTTTGATTTAAAAAAAATTATTAGATTTAAAAATACTCTTCCTTTCTACGTTACTTTATCCAAAGGATTGAACCCTTTGGATTTGAAAAATGTTAATATAAAAAAACCTCTTGGTAATACATTTTTGAATTATATCTTCCAATGGCATTTATAGTAACATGACAGTGGCTATTACAGTTAAAATGCCAAAATTTTAGCATTTTAACATTAATAGAAAAAAAATCTTATTACAAATTCTAAATTTTAGCCGCATTCATTAAGTTTCACTTTTACTGCAATGTAGTTAATACTTACTTTAACTTATTCAAAGATAATCATCAGCTTAACTTTCGGTGACTGCATAAACACTATTAGTTTAATAGATTTAATTAATACATTTTTCTTATATTACCCTAATAACATACATATATTTGAAATTTTATCTTAAACATTATAATATTACTCGGAGTACATACTTTCGGACTTCCTCTTAGCAATACATTATTGAATTATATCTTCTAATGGTATTTTTAATAACATGACTGTGACTATTACAGTTAAAATGCCAAGATTTTAGTATTTTTACATTAATAGAAAAAAATCTTAGCTGCAAATTCTAAATTTTGGCTGCATTCATTAATTTAAGTTTCACTTTTACTGCAATGCAGTTAATACTTTAACTTATTCAAAGATAATTATCAGCTTAACTTTCGGTGACTGCATAAACACTATTAGTTTATTAGATTTAATTAATACATTTTTCTTATATTAACCTAATAACATACATATATTTGAAATTTTATCTTAAACATTATAATATTACCCGGAGTACATACTTTCGGACTTTTTTTCCAGTTAAAAGAATACCGATTGAGCAATTTTAACTTCTAAATTATTTGCGGAGGCATATAAATCCAAACATAAAAATATTTATAATTAAATCGCACTTCTTCCGAAAACAAAATAACTAATACAGGTATAATTAATTTATTCCAGATTCAGTAATAGAAAATTAATCTTTCTAAACCAAAACAAAACAAGCTCACAAAATTTTCTAATACAAAAGCAATTCATTCTACTTCTGCAGCTATCTATTTTGACTTTCCGGGCAAACTCATTTTATAAACATAGCAAAATGAGATATCGGGAATAATTTACATACGGGGCTAAATGAGTTATCGCGGGATAATTTACCCGTAAAAACAAACACGGAATAAACCAATTAAAATTATTACATAGACCAAATCTGGTACCTTCCATTCACGCATTCTCGTAATTGAATACAACTTTATTAATTTTTATTGAACAGGGTCAAGCGAGAATCCCGTGCTACCGGCGGAAAATAATTAAAAGCATAAAAAAATAGATGGGGGAAAAAATCCTGTTGTCGCTTTGTATATACGCAATACCAATTCTCCCCTTTTCACTCCCCCACCCCCAACACCGGCGGAACAGACGGGGAGGGGGGGATATCTAATGCATAATTAAGCACACAACAAGTGGATGTTAAGTTCCCTGGTAAAAAGAGTTTGAAAAATGAAAATAAAATCTCGGAAGATAAATTAAAACGTTTTCCAGACGAGCGAAAATGTAATTAGGTAATGAATTAAGCGAAGAAAATGAGAACAACGGGCAAATGGGGGGAAGGGAGAAAAAAGAGCCGATAAAAAATGCGTTAAAATGGCGGTGAAATGGCAAGATTAGCCAGGAGAATGAGTGAAAGGGAGGAGGAGGGCAGGAAGTTAAGGAAAAGGGAGGGAAGGAGGAGAGAGGAAGGGTTTTAATAAATATGGCCAGGCGGGAATTTGCTCAGAGAGATCTAAAAGTCGGGGAAGGGCCAGATGATCACTTGGGCCGTTTTCATTTACATGCAAATGAAGTGTAGTAGGAGGCTGCCGGCACAAATTTATTCGGATCTTCCCTTCTGGAGGGATCACGTTAAAAATTGAAGAGTCCAGTTTTGAGGAAAGTAACATGGGATTGAACGTCTGAATTTCGCACGCCAGTTCGACGATGACAAACGCATAATTTTAATAATATACCCCTTCTAGGCATAATTACGTATGCATTTGCTCTTCCTATGAATATCGGAGCAAGCTCCCAGCTGAAAATACCGCTATGGATTTTAATTAAAATAATTATGGATTGCGAAAATTTCAAATGAAATATATTAGTATTGTATGCTTAAAAATTTTACTAATCATAATGTAATATTTTTATGCCGCAATTTACATCTTTCCCAAGTTTTACGATCAAAATTGCTATATTTATCATTATTTTTTCTCAAGCTAGAATGAAATCAGTTTTAATTAAACTAATTTTGAAATTAAAACTTCAAACTAGATATATAAACACGTCTCTTAACTTACTAAGTAAGTTCTAATATATTTCCTAATATTATACAGCTTAAAATTACAACTACCTATGCATTTGCTCTACATGTGAGTATAGGAGCAAGCTACCGACAAATACCGACCTCTGCGGATTTTAATTAAAAATAATTAAGAATTGAAAAATTTCAAATGAGATATATTATTATTGTACACTTAAAAGTTTTCCTTATTTATTGTAATATTTTTGTATAACTACAAGTTCTGTCATTTTCGAGTTTTACGGTTTTAGTAGCGAAATTTATCATTTTTTTAAAACATATTTGGATAGAGTGAGTTTTAACTACCCTAATTGTGAAATTAAAACTTAAAATTAGATTAATTAGCACTTCTTTTAAAAATTATTTACTGTTTGAAATGTAATACTTTTCCTAATAATATATTCCTTGAAAACATAATTACATATGCATTTGTTCTTCAAATGAATATCGGAGTAATCTCCTTGCCTGAAAATACCACTATGAATTTTAATTAAAAAATTGATTTATAAAAATATCAATAGAGATATGTTTGTATTGTACGCTTAAATATTTTCCTAATTAATTATAATATTTTAAAGCAACTACAAATTACGCCAATCCCAGGTTTTACTTCTACAATTATCTTATATTTATCAATATTTTGTGCCCTTTAGAGTGAGGTGAGTTTTAATTAAACCGACTGTGAAATTAAAATTCAAGGTATAAATTTTAGACTTGAGCTAATAAAATAATTTGCCGAACGATGGACGAATGGTTAGGGTGCTGGCCTTCGGAACCGGAGTTCGTGGATTCGAATCCCACTAGGACATGGATGTTTGTAGCCTTTTGGAATCGGCTTTAAGCAGTAGGTCCCTGTTTCATTATTCCTCCAGTTGCAAAAAGTAGACCGTAGCGCTCCAAAACCAAACCAAATAAAATAAAATAATTGCTAATTAAGTATTATTACTTTTTCCTAATAATATATCCCTTGAACCATAATTATGTAAGCGTTTGCTTTTAGCATAAACACTGGAGAAAAACTCTTTGCATGAAAAATATTACTATGGATTTAATTAAATTAGTATGCATTGGAAAATTTTCAAATAGTATTATATATTAGAATAGCACTCTTAAATGTTTTTCTAATTACATTGCAATATTTTTATGCTTCCACAAATTGCGTCATTCCTAAGTTTTACAATCTTAAAGGCAAAAATTATAATTATTTTTTCTCTAGAGATTAGATTGAATTTTATTTAAATTAATTATATAATTAAAACTTCAAATTAGATGTATTATCATTTAATTATAACAAACAGCATTAGAGATTATAAAGTTTCACTTTAGGGTACTGTGTTTACATATGATAGCACATAAACTTATCACCTATTTTAACTTTTTTAAATGATCCCTATGATGTTAAAATGACAGCTGATAGCTAATTATAAAGTTGCTTAAACTTCATAATGCTTTCATTCTGCACAGTACGTCATAACTGAGATTCAATACATTCATCAATATGTATTCGGCAGAAATCACTCGGGTATCAATTTGTTAAAATAAAAAGCAAAAATATTCTAAACTTGTACGACATTAGTTCTTATTTAACTGTTTCAGTCAAGTTTTCAACATTTGCCTTAATATTTTTTACACAAAGCCAAACATGCAGCAAAAATCTAAAAACGCTTTTATGTTTCGGTATGTAATTTATCCAAACCCAATTGAACCTATCGGACTTGTTCGCATTTATCTTTCTATGAAGCCAGAAGCGAAGTAACCCTAAGAATCTTCCCAAAAATAAGAAATTGATTAATAAAATACTTGAGAAAAATAAATATGGACAAGATTCCTCTAGAGATTGGAAAAGTAGTAGCTGTGAAGGATGCTAAATTTCAAGAAGAAAACATTACCTATTTTTAAACAGCACTTGATATTTTTAATTTTTAATTCTTTGCTTTGATATATTGTACTACACGTAAAAAACCTACAGTTCTATGAAAATTGAAATTATGTGTTTGCTGCCCTCGTAATCTTAGGCCTTCTTTATTTGGCCCGTATTAGTCTTTGAGTTAAACATGCTTCCTGTGCAACAAGCTAACCCTTTCTCTCTAAATGGATTCTTTCTCTTTTAATGCAGGAGAGAAATTATACTAATAGTTTTTTACTAATAATAAGAAGCTAATACAGCCACTAAAAATATTTACTAAAAAGAAAATTACAGTGCAACCCCGTTATAGTGAACCGTCTGTGGATACAAAAAAAATGTTCACTACATCACAAATTGTTGAAACATTGAAATTTTTAAGCTTTTGTAATGGCGATTTTGATGAGAATAATTACTGGGATAATACTAGATTTACTAATAAGTTACTAATAACTGAAATGAACAATTTATTATGTTATTAGGAATGAAAAATTTTTCAACTCTTTACTTACTTCTTTTTCTCATCCTTTAAAAAAAATTGTCAACTTTGAGTAAGTGCATTTCAGTTACACAGGGGTACAAGCCCTACAGCAAGCTAACCCTTTCCCCTAAAAGAATTCTATGGAATATGGGCAAAACCCATGCCTACAGAATGGTTTGAACAAACAAACTCCGGTACAGGAGAGAGGCTCCTTACTTATTCGACCATCATTCGGCAACTGCATGTGGGACTCATAAAAACAGACAGTTTGCTATATTCCGGGTTCACTATAGCAAGTTCCGTCAATACCGATAAAAACCATAAATTATATTTATTTGCGATTTGAGGTTTCTTAATTTTTTACTGATATGTGTATGAAAGCAGCAAATTAAAATGTCAAATCAAATGTTTGAATGCTCTTAGATGAGAATAAAAAATTATTTTATTCTTAATTTTAGTTATGGTTTCAGGATTACATTTATTGTATTCAAATTCAATCCCCGCTTGGAAATTTTACGGCAATTCAATATTTAACAAACCCCTTCCCAAATAATCTTCGAGGCATACATGCGTTTCTGCTTACTCCTTTTGACATTCAAGTCGTTTTAAAATGACGTAATCAAATTATTGACCTTATCTCCTAACTCCACAGTGAAGTTGAAATTCTGTTGACAATTATGACGAATTCAACAATTGAAGTAATTTTCACTTAGGTATATTTATTCCAAAGCATGATATTTTTGATAGAATGTTATCTCGAATATCAAAATTTGGATTTTAAATTAAAGATAAGTAACGATTTTGATTATTTTTATCTTATTTTGAAATAACGTGACTTTTTAACTGATGAAATAATGAAAGCGAATTGTTAAAACACGATACTTTCAATAACTGAAATTAGTACCGACTTTTATAACTTTTGTGTTAAATTTTAGTTATTTGTAGCATTTATATTCTTAATTCTTGTTTATCGAATACAACCTGAAGCTGTTATTTGATTGTATTTTTTGTAAATTTTGCTTTAAAATCTAAAAAATAATTTTAGATGAAGTTCTATTAAATGACCGAAATAAAATCTTTAAAAAATATATTATGGGTAGTATTTAAGTTTAGATGTAATTTTTATTTCCTGATTTGAACTATTTGTCTTTTAACTTTCCTTTATGGAAAGCTAATATAATGAGTAGATTCGATTGTTCAACCAGCTTTTCTACATAGGATTAAGTTTATTTTACTTATGTGATGTTGCAATAAACATATATTAGAAAATATCTTTTAAAATCTAAGATTTTTTTATAATACTAGATGAAAACATAATTCCTAAATTCTACGGTAAAGTAATTTACAGTTTAAGTATCTCTTGATCAAAATTAATTTTTGCTGTAAGCTATAATTTTTGTAATGGTGAGAAAGTTTGTGGTCTGATAAATTTCTAAAAGAAATAGAAAAATAGTTATTATAAAAGTATTTATGTTTTTTAACATAACGACGTCCTGAAAATTAAACTCCATGATTTATCTATAATAATTTTATAAGTTAAAATAGAAAATAGCTCTGTAGATATATCAACTGTTTTGAAAATAATACATGAAGTTTTCATAAGATTAAGTTTCAGAGCTCAGTTAAGTAATGAACTAGTCAAAACTAATTTCACGTTTTCGAATAGTTACTGCTGTTTTTTAATTTGTTATGTCCTAAAAATTAAACTCCATAATTTATCTGTGATAACTTTTTATAGATTATAACACAGAATAGCACTGAAGATATACTGTTTAAAAATTACTGTTTTAAAAATTATGTATTTTGAAATTGTCATAAGACTATATAGAAATATGTATCAAAGCACAAATAAGTGATGAACTAGTCAAAACTAATTTTGTATTTCCGCATATTTGCCTAATTTTATAGTTCATAGTATGAAAGCATGAGTTTTTTTTTTTCCCAGAATATGTAGCTTGATAAATGTACATCATATATGTATCTTTAAACTTTTGATTACCTTTAAGTAAACATAATTCTTACAACTAGATAAGCACTTTATGGGCATTCCTATTCATAAAAAGAACTAGTATCAACTGTTTTAAAAGTAATGCATGAAGTTTTCATAAGATTTCAATACTCAGTTAAGTAATAAACTAGTCAAAACAAATCATTCCCATTTTACTCTAAATAAAAAATCCTCTTTTACCAACAAATAAACGCCCTTTTTATTATAACATCACCTTCAAAAAAATTCTAAACTCTCAAAAAACAATAATAACGTTGCCATTTTTTGAAACACAAACTTTTAGAAAGCGTAAATAATATAATAATCCCAACCAGTAACCAATCACAAAATATAATGTAAAGGGAAAATATTAGAGTCAAAATATTTTACAGAACTAGTCAAAACTAATTTCACGTTTTCGAATAGTTAATGCTATTTTTTTTAATTTCTTGAGTCCTAAAAATTAAACTCCATAATTTATCTATGATAACTTTATAGATTAAAACACAGAATAGCACTGAAGATATACCTCATAGCTACTGTTTTAAAAATTATATATTTTGAAATTGTATTAAGAATATATAGGAATATGTATCAAAGCACAATTAAGTGGTGAACTAGTCAAAACTAATTTTACGTTTCCACATAATTGCCTAATTTTAAAGTTCATAATATGAAAGGATGTGTCTTATCCAAAATGCATTGCTTGATAAATTTATATTATATGTATCTTTAAATTTTTGATTATCTTTAAGTAAACATAAAAATTCTTACAACTAGATAAGCACTTTGTAGCATTCATATTCATAAAAAGAACTAGGTAGTTTCCTTGAATAATACAACTAAACTGATTGCTGTGAAATCATGAACAGTTCTCGTAAATCTTTAACCTAACACAGACAGCACGTAAACTACACAAGATACGTAAGTAACCCAGAATGCATAAACAATCCAAGATAGGAAAGGAAATACCTACTGTATCTTACTCCTAAAATTATCAGAAAGCAAATTGAGCGAAATACTAGTAAACGATGTTCCAAAGACATTATTCCAACTTTTGTTTAACCGATCAAAATCTATATTTTAGAGCAGTAAGATTATAATCCTCAGAGTTTAAGCTGATAAAAAAAGAACTGCGTGAACTACAAAATCCAAAACAATCTTTCTAACACGTACAAAACTATCGGTTCAAGGACCTGAGCTAATTGATCTCTCATTCCGATTAAGATTCTTCCGTCTTATTAAGATGCTCAGAACAGTTGAATATCTCAAGTATGATAAAACAAACAAGTTCCATATCCGAGATCGTCCTTTTCACGTAATATTTTTAACTTTGAAAAGAATTATTCATGAAGCGAACTTGTAATACGCACACTCCTGCTGAATGTTCATAAATTTCATTTTCAGAGTTATGTGCATTCCTATCAGATTGACTTGTTTCTACGTAACTTGGTACTCCTCATATCTCCTGTATCTCACCTGAAACGAAGCGTATTATCTGCTCTTCAAGATTCAGCTGGCGTTTGATGCCCAATCTTTCACGAAGAGCTTTCAGATTCACATAATTGCTCAAGCTTTCCTTCCATTCAAAATGATTGAGGACTGCCTGAAAGCAATAATCCTAAAACAGATTTTTTGAGAGCTTCTCAAGGTTCGAAAGAACAGCGTTTGAAACAATGTCTAGTTGGGGAAATTTGTCGAATTTTTCGAGAATTTAATCGCAGAGATCTCTTACGTTGTTATCCTTGGTAGCTTTCCTTTAGATCTTTATCGTGTAGACATAAAGTTAGTTTGCATCACCAGATGGAGGTAAATCGTTTTTAAAGTATCAGCGCAAGACAAACGCTTCCTAGAATTTAAATGCATGTCAATGAATATCTATACAAATTCTATAAACGATACTGATCTGTATAAATTCTATATCACGTTATTCATGCGGCGTTTCAACAACACATGCATTAGAGATAAAATACTATTTATATATCATTAATTTATATATATATATATATTTCCTTTTGTTATAACTCCTTCTAAAGGTGTATAAAAAGTATCATATAGTTAAAAGTACCTCGACAGCTTATATGAAGCTATAGGTTTTGTCCTTATTTGAGACTCGTTGAAGGAAATAATTTTAAAAGTTAAAAGTAAAAGTTATTTAAAAGTTATAGTTTTTAAGTTAAAAGTTCAAATTTCAGAGATGATACATCCACATACAGGGAAATGCATATAACAAAAAATTGTCTGCCTTATTTATATTTATTTTAAAGATGAATAACTTAAGGTTTCTGATACATTTCATGGAGAATCTAATAGACATTTATATCTCGAAACACATACGTAATATGAATACAGTAAAACACACACGAGTCATATAAACTTATAAGTAAACTACTACATATATTTAAAATTAGCATTTAGAATTTCAATAATGCACATATGAAACACTATAAGTATATTAATTTTTTTAATTTTTGATTAACGTTTAACTCTTTAATTTTATTTTCAATGCATACTTTATAGTATTTTACTATATGTGTATTACTCTAATAAATATATCACCTTCCTTCACAATTCGTTTTAAAATATGTGTATTTCTTTATTTTGAACTCTATATAGATAATGCCTTAGCTAAATATGTCCATAACCATTTTGCAGGGATAAAAGTTATTTAATAGAATTATTTAATAGAAATAGCAATACAATTTTTTAATACAAAAAAGTTATTTAAAAGAATTTTAAAGTTATTAAATAGGAACTATTTTTCTATATTGATCATCAATGAAAATTCAATATTGATCATCAATGAAAATTTAGTATATAGCTTCCTTTTGTAAAATAATGAGGATACGAACTTACTTGAACTGTCGCAAGACGTCCCTCGCCTTTCACTTTCATCTTCACTTTCGCACCGTCCTGTTCTGGAATCATCTGTTTTGTCGTTCCTCGTCCGCCGGTCATCGTCGTCATCGTCATCGTCGTCGAAATCTTTGACATCATCGTTGTCCATCTTATTTCTTGGTTCCCAAGTCATTTTATTCTCTTTCTTAAGCCGCCTGCGTGCGTTCGCAAACCATGTGGAAACCTGGCAAAGACATTCACTTACTTTCAAACTTTTTAAATGAACAGATTAGAAAGAGATCGGAATATAGTATTACACAATGTGAACTTCTAGGGGCTTTTAAGCATATATTTTATCAAACTGTTGTAAATTTCTCTGAAGAACGTTCAATAAAAACTTTACCTAACTGGTGGTAGGGGATTTAAGGAGACCTAGTACCTTTTGCGCTAAAAAGCCTTCATTATAACAAATTATTTTTGATTCACTGTTTAATAACTACTGTTACTAAAGCTATTATTACTATTATTACTACTGTTTAATAACTACTGTTTCTTAATAAAAAGTTCTAATATATTTAAAATAATTCTTTTCCTAAATCATTTCTGAGGCTTTTTTTAAATTATTAAATTAAAAACTAGTTTTTATACTCAAAAGGTAAAAAATTATCTTTTTATTCTGTTAATTTCAAAATTAGTCTGTAAATTTCAATTATTATCTTTTTTCGGGATAACTATTACCTTACTCTGTTAAAAACTTAATTATTATTTTTTAAAAATCGGCAGTTATATTGCTATTGATAGAATAATCTGCTAGGGACATTAAAAATTTTCTCTGATTTTGATGGAGTACATTATTTTTATATGTATATATATGTACATTATTTTTATTAATTCGAGAGATATCGCACCTGATATACGAAACTCGTGACACTTGATGGGGATGTTTGCTTTTAAAAAATTCAGTTTTATTATTTCGCGTTCATTAACAATATATTTTTCATATAAAATATTTCTGAATGTGTTTGAATAGAGTGAAATGGAACTACGTATAAGACACCCATATCGAGTTCTCATGTTACAAATCGGGTTATGAATACTCCTAGATTAACATGAGTTATCTTACACCTGAAAAATGACCATTCTGTGGAAATAATATAGTTAATTTAATTCTTCCTGTAAATATATAGTCAAGTACATAAGAATAGAGTAATGAATGTAAATAGACTAGAGAGAAGATATAAGCACAGATAGTGGAAATGATAAAAGATAAAATAAAACTGAAATGGAATAATTGAAAACGAGATTTGAAATAAGCAGGTACGCACATAAAGATTAAGAGATATCAGTTGCAATCTATATAATGCATTTCGACAAACAGGTATAAACAGATACAAGTCGAGGATAGATTTCTCAGACATCGAAAACTGAAAGCAGACATATCGATTACAATTTTAAATGCGTTATTATCTTCAAAAGTTAGTATTTTTATGTCGTATAATGCAATGTTGGCTTTCGGAATAACTCTTTTATTCAAAACATGATATTAGGATATGTTATTTCTAGCTGCCGTCATTACTGATTTCATTAAATAACTGTAGAAAACGTGGCGGCCAGATTGTATGATGGTTAGCGCATTGGACTTCCACCCGATGGGTTTGGGTTCAATTTTCGAGTAAGTCTTGGATGCATTAGTGCGCGCTGCCCCTTCATAAGGAACGATACGTCTGTAGCTATATTGTGTTCTCCAATTAAAATGGACAAAAAATCATCGAATTGTATCATAAAATATTAATAAAGGCAAGTACCCCACATTTGATAATAAAATGAATTATACCTTTATAGTAAATACATTAGCTTACATTGACCTTTATAGCTTTTACTCATTGATACATCGCAAGAAAATGTTTAGCTTTCTTACTGCTTAGTGTAAATAATATATATATATATATATATATATATATATATATATATATATATATATATATATATATATATATATATATATATATATTATTTACACTAAGCAGGTCTAAAAAGGGGGTAGTTGGAAATTACATGAGTTATAAACAATTTCAAAGGGAACTCTTTTATAATAATAAAATAATTTAAAAAGACCCACGCTTGCATAACCTTTTGAAGTAATGCGGCCAAGCGCAAAGATATTGAAGTTGAGAAGTTGATGACTAATCAAGCGATAAGAATCAGTTAGCGCGTGGACACGGAGCTGCATTTCACGCTTAGCTCCGCCACGAACAAATGAAAATGGCTCTAGTGTTGCTTGTAAATGAAACAGTGATTTAATAAACTTATTTTTTATCAAGAAAGACTACCATTCGCGTTAACACTGGACCCTATTATATATACGATATATATATTATATCTATCTATCTATTCTATATATATATATATATATATATATATATATATATATATATATATATATATATATATATATATATATATATATATATATATATATATATATATATATGGCTGTATAATAATACAGGAGTATAAAATTGAAGAATAGCGGAGCATGCTAATAACTGTAGTAATGTAATCTGTTTTATTAACTTTGATGTAAATTAAAATTGCTATTTAGCAACAATTTAGTATATAGCACAATTTAATTATTTTTCATTCAGTAGGGTTTATATTATTTAAAATATAACAAGACGATATATTAAACACATTATATACGCATGCATCTAGCCTTAATTGTATGTTATAACATAGGTAGAGGCGAAATGAAGATGGAGTGTTATAACCCTCATAAGGATTGCTGTGTACATATATTATGTAATATATGGGTTTCTGTATAAATTTTGAAACGTATGTAGAAGAAGGGGCTATCCTTCGCCTCAAGGAAAATTCTTCTCTACGCCCTTGAATCTGGGTCTTAAATCTTTGAGGGCATATTAAAAAAAATCTCCAAAATTTGTTTATTTTTTAAAATTTTATAATAGTCTATTATGTGTAGGCCAAACGAAATAATTTATATAATGTAGGTAGGAGTTCACATTGGTTTCGACTTTATATATTTTGTTTTTCAATCCTTACTCAACATACTTTGATCTATAAAACTTTTTACGATGTTTTGAATTATTCTTCCAGGCGAGAAAACTGTCTTTAGCTAGTTTCATTATATTTAAATATTTCACCTTTATTCTGCCCAAAACTGGTGAAGGAACTGGAAATAAGGCATGAAGCCAGGAATATAAACTAAAAAATAAAAATGCTTTATTCGCATTATTAAAAGGTCGTTTTCCTCTGAGTGCAAATTAAAATATTGAACGGTTATTCAACAAATTACTCCAGAATGAGAAAATGTAATCATTGTTTTTGTGCATAAATAAAAGCGTTTCTAAACGTCATTTTAATTTCATTAAATCTCGCATTCTTGTATTCTTGTTTATTTTTTCCTCCATTTCTGTTTGAGTGAACAGAAAGCAGTGGAATAATGAAAGAAGGTGTATTTAGACGTGCACACCTGTTATCAAAGCTAAACGTCTACATCAAAGAATGCATTAAATATCTTTTATTATCTCATTATATTTTGCTAATAAACTAGGAACCAGAAAAGAAATTTCAATTCCAAACATTCAACTATTGCTAAAGAGTGAGAAAATGTATTTTATTTTTTTTTCTTTAACATACTGAAACGTAAAGCAGGACAAACATTTTATTTCAGGTAATTTTTGAAGGGAATTATAAACAATGAATAATATGTATGTATATATAAACTATATACATAACATTCCTTTTATGTATGTGTCTTCATGTATGTTTGGTGTGAATTTCGAAATGGTTGGACTCATCTTACAGGTATTTTAATTTTATCTTTGATGTATATAATTGTAACATAAAAATAAACTTTAAAAAGCACTAGCTGCTTACCCTGGCATTGCACGATGGCCGATTGGTTAGTGTGCTGGCCTTCGGATCCGGAGTTCGTGGGTTCGAATCCCACTGTGGCATGGATGTTCGTAGCCTTTCGGAATCGGCTTTAAGCAGTAGGTCCCGGTCTCATTAGCCCTAGTGTTGCAAAAAGTAGACCGTAGCACACCAAACCAAACCAAACCAAATACCCTGGCATTGCTTGAACTATTGAGAATAAGGATTTCAAGTGAAGACTATTTGCTGCTATTTATTTTACTTTATTTTATCTTTCTTAAAAATGAAAATAAGTCCTAACTATAATGTTTACATTAAACATTTCGTGAACCCTTAAACGTTGTCCAAGCACCTCCAAAATTAATTTCTACTCTCCACGAACCATCTAAATGGTAAAACGGACCCCTGGTGATCATTAGGAACCAGTTTGGGAATCGCCGTGCTAAATAATTGGAAAGAATAGTCCCAGTTAACAATAGGAATTTTCCCAGGATATTTCCATGAAACCGAAAAACTTAAAGACTTTATACAAATTGTATATTTTTAAGCATGTCAACATTGAATTGAATTGCTTTTCATAGGAAGATTTTAATCATGAAAATGGGTTGGAAAAGATTAAATTTATGAAAAAAAATAGTAAGATGTTTTATTCCTCTTATAAAACTAAGATCTTTTTTTCAAAATTCTACTAGCATTTTAATGCTAGTAAAATTACTAGTAAAATGCATTCTAAAAGTTAACTTTTGAAATAAACACAACTTTTCATTTGGAATCTTTCAATGCTAAGAGCTAAAGACAGGGGGCAAAGTTGTTTATTACACTTGTCAATATAAATGCTTTTTGAAAAATAAGTGTTTGTAACAGCATTAAATCTTCAAATTAGTCATGTTTATAAAGTATCCGAAGTCAGCTCTGTTCAATGAATTCTATCTTTCCCTACGTGGATTTGATTGAGATTTCAAGAGGTCTATAAAACAAAAATTTGTGATTTTCCAGCATGTAAAACCTATAGAAATAAGTTGAAAATATCTATTGTAAAATGTATACTTTATGCCTCTTTATCAGTTTAATTATTTTCAAAAAATAAGTGCTGTCCTCTCCCACAGTCAAACTGTTAACTATACATATGTTGTTTTCTCTAGTAGAAAGAAATAGTTTAATAACTACATAGTTTGATTATTTATTGCCATATTTAAAACTTTTTTAACACTTTCAGTGATCTAAGCTTTCAGAAACAAATGAAAAAAATTGAAAATTGTTAGTGAAGAATCTAACATATAATTTACCTGTGTGAGCGTCATTTTTGTGATTATAGCCAGCATGATCTTCTCTCCTTTGGTGGGATAAGGGTTTTTGCGGTGTTCATTGAGCCAAGCTTTCAAAGTACTTGTAGAATCACGAGTCACATTTTTCCTTCGGGCTCCGTTGAAATCTAAACCACCGTAGCTGAAAAAGTGTAGATAGTTAGTAATGTGTGGAATTAAATAATAAAAACAACAACCTCAAAATAAGAAAATAGGAAATTTCATAGTGAAAGAATTTTTGATTTCAATTAAAATAACCTTTTTTAAAAAATGCAAAATATGTTGATATATAGATGTGTGTATGTATATATATATATATATATATATATATATATATATATATATATATATATATATATATATATATATATATATATATTATATATATATATATATATAATTATTTAACTTCAATATTTTCTTAAAAACCTTCTTCTCCCATTCTAATTCCTTAAAATATTTTTCCCAGCCTCTAAATGTCTTAATCATAGGAGTGTCTTCGACTTAAAATTCTTGATACATTTCATTTTTCTGTCAGATGTCAATTCTTAAATATTTTCGCTATAAATGTCTTATTCAAGAGTTTCTTGTCCTTAAAATTCTGTCTTCGCTTTTTGCTGATAGTGCTTTCTGTCCCTTATAGTAAGATGTTCTTTCTAAAAAAAGTTTTAATTGTTTTGTCTTCTCTCGGCCAGAGCTCGTGTTTTTTGTGTCTTTCTTTTGTCCGTGACTAGTAATAATTATTTCGTTTAGTAATCTTCATATATATATTTATGTTTTTGTTTTTCTTTTTGTGTCTCTAATTTGTCGTTTTATTAGTACTAGTTTTAGTGTTTCCTTTTCCCAGAAAAATAAGAAATATTGTATTTTGATAGGCCTTTCTTAAATTCATATAGATAATTAAAATGTGTTTGTGTGAATTTTTATTTAAGTAAAATATACAATAATCTGGTTTAGTTTTAATAATTCAAGCATAAAATAATTTATAAATCTTTTCTTATTATATCCACTATTTTCATATCATATTTTAAGTTCAAAAATATAACGTGTTTTTTTTAATCACTTAATTTAACAAAATAAAAGATAATATTTTCTGTAGGCCTTTCTTACTATTAATTACATGCAACAATAGATTAAAAAAATGTTTTCTCTTATTTAATATTTTTACAGTTCAAACACAATTTTATATCTGCTTTTAAATCAAACCATAAAAAAATTTTATTTAAATCTTTGTTAAAAGTTTTGATTTAAATCTTATGATTTTCTCAAAATTGCTATGATTTCTAATTTTTTAACATGATAAAAATTTTTTTTTTTTTTAAGTATTTGAGTATTTGATGCATTTGAATTTGTTGGTATATGGTGTTCAATTGGTGAAGAATATTTTTACAAGTTACACACACACAGATTATTTATATCTTTGGACTCTGTTAAAGTACAAACCATCATACTAGAAAAGTTGTGGATGTTTAATTATTTGTTATTTGAAATTTATAGACATTGATACTTTATCCTTCTTCTTGTTTATTTTACATCTAAGGTATTTTCATGTATATGTAAAGGAATATCCCTTAAATAGGCATAATGAGACAGTTAACATATATAGAAAATAAAATGAATGCATCCCTGTTTTATTTATATTAATAACTTTGCTTTTTACAAAATGTAATACTTATGTATATACGTCTGTGTGGATGTTTATATACCATAATTTTTCCAAGATATGCCCCGGCTTATACGTGTTTAATAGTTAAAATTAAAGTTTGCGGCGTATCTCAAGAATTTTAGTTTTCTGTTATTAGTCAAAAAAACTGAATGTTTTTCCAGTGACAGTATTACAGAATTCATTCTTTTTTATATACTGTATTGTACAGATTCAACTACACGTAGTTTGCCATGCAGTATTAGGAAGTGCTGTTCTAAATAAGCATAAACTGATAATCGGATGGGATTTCATTCTTTTTCTTTAAACTTATCATTGCGTGGTGTAAACGCCCCTGCGGCTCTTTCGATAAACTTTCATTTCCTTTTTGTCATTGATCATTGTGTGGCATATATGCCAGGGTGTCTTATCTATTTGAAACTACCATACATTTGATAAATATTAACATAGTATAAACTATATATTCTATATATCTTACATATATTTCTCCAAAGGTAAACTCTGAAATTTTAATACTTGCATAAAAAAATAACATATTTCGACTACGAGCATTATTTTCTTTTTTGAAGGCTTCCTACAGTGTACTTACAGATTTAAGTGTGAAAACCCTGCATGATATGTGCATACAAAACACTGATAGATATGCTGGCTCTTTCAGATGAAAATATATGCAGGTGTTTACGTTTATGAAAAACTGCACTTTCTTTCGGAGACATGCTCGTCCATCCATCGCGTTATATTTTATCGATAGTCAAACTTCATTCTTTGATAAGATATAGAGTAAGATTTATGGCAGTTATAGAATACATCTGCTCAAAAATACGGATGATTCTACGATTCGTAACAACTTCATTGAGTTAATCCCTTGTATGGGTATATATTTCATCTGTCTGTTTATGACCTGTGAGCTCAATGAAATATATTTTAAACATGTTTGTGTTTAGGATGCATCCGGTGATGTGGCTGGTTTTGTGAATATTCACCATATATATAAGATACGAACATTCTAGTTCAATGACGGACAAAGTTTTTCGGCCGGGGGCCAAAAATCGAAGAAAAATAAGTTTGGCGGACCAAGATAAATTTTTCTAAAGTTTTAAAAACAATATATAATTACCTAATGGTTTAACCATGTTAAGGAGATGAATGAAATTGCGATTTCATTTTTAAAAGTTCCTTATACTGAGTTTCGAAGTCAGATGTATTGATTTTAAGGAACGATGCTAAATGCTCATCTGTCAGTCTACTTCTGAAATTATTCTTTCTAAGGTTCAAAGTTGAAAACACTTGTTCACATATAAGAAGCAAATATAGAGCTGATCTTCTGGGCGTGAGGTAATAAATTTGGGATATAATATTTAAGCAAAGTAGAAAAAGCGATGGATATATAATGTATAAATATATATTTCTTTTAATTTGCCTTGTACCGGCAACTTAAAATTCTGTCCGCGGGCCGGATAAAACCTTCCGGCGGGACGGAGTTGGCCCACGGGCCATAGTTTGTCCATCCCTGTTCTAGTCCATATTTAAAATAAGTAATTTTTAAACCGTTGAATATTGTATTCGAACACCATGCGGCAATGTTATTTATTATTAAAAATAGAGAAAAGAGATAGAAAAGAAATAAATCTGTATTGCAGATAAATTAGCGGCTGCATTCAAAACTGAGTCGAAAATTACTTTATTTTCAGCCCTCACTTTAATTTAATTTCGAGTCCTACTGTCAACTTTTTCTTATATTAGTTAGAATCTAATTAGACTAACTATGAACTCCGATATCGAAAGCACCTTACTCATTCAGCCATCGGTTGGAAATGGAATTATGCAATAGAAGTCTTTTGATAAAAATGTGGTAGTGAAAGAACATGACATGTATCTCCTTAATACACAGTTGTTGTTGTTTTTAAAGGCCGGCCAAATAAAATAAATTTTTTTAATGTAAAAATCACAATTTAGAACATTTTTCTAAATTTATCTTTGTGTAAACAGTGAGTTATTTTGTTATTACAGAAAGTAAATTAGAGTATATTGGATATTTATAAAACTGGTATGATTTCTAACTTTTAGGATATTATTATTATTGTCGAAAGAGTATATTGTTCAATTGGTAGGCAATCTACCAATTGACAGCATGATGTATCATCCCTTGATGCGTTGGTATGAAATATGAAACCCTTATGTTTCATATCTCAAGAATAAAGTATACAATGTGACGCTTCGAGACAAGGATGTCTTTACAGCCAGAGATTAGTAATAAAATAGTTAACAATTATATTTTATTTTAGAGTATATTTTAGTAAAATATATATTGAAAAATGAGCTAATCAGAATCTGAATAGGAATACGCTGTCGGAAAGCGGCTCATAAGGAAGAGATATGTCTTAAGTGTTAAGTAGAAAAATATATATTTTTTATACTTGAATAAGTAAGTGTTATAGTTTACAATCCCATGTAAATGATAAATATCAATTAAACGATTGTTTTCTTTGCTTTCACATTGGTATTTTCAAATCTCGATTGCATTCGAGTGTGAAAAATTATAGCAAAATAAAGTACAAAGTCTCTCAAATTATCTCGAGTGTGCACAGTTTGGCCAGTTTAGGGCGCTCGTGTTAACTTGAGCGTGCACGTTAAGGGGTTAAAGTGCACATGATGATCCAAAGAAATATATATAAGAATTAATGCATATACCAAGAACATACAAAGATAATTTATTTAAAAAATAAGGAAAAGGTGGTATTGGGTAAGCATAGCTAACAGCCTATGAAATATAACTTGAAGTTTGTACTGCCAAGTATGGAATCACTGCCTCAAACGGAAATAACAGGAAAATCGTTTATCTCCCACCAACTGAAACGGGATAATTTTCTACTGCCACCTCAACTGGGAACACCTGGATCGGAATATCACCAGTTAAATTTGTGGGGCTGAAAGTTCTCTCGGGGGTTGGAAGGTGAAAGAAGGTGCGGAATCAGAAACCAAAATACCTTTCTGGGAATGGTTAAAATTGAAAGGAACCTTCAATGTTACATCACAAATGCTTTAAACTCGGCAAAGTTGGCGACCCGGGGTAAAAAATCAAACGCTTTTTACATACAAATGTTCTCAAGGGAATAGCCTATACCGTCAAAGAGTACAAACCCATCTTACAGAGCTTCTGGAAAAACTCAAGTATAATCGAAAGGTTCTAGAAATTACATTCTGAAATTGCTGTTCCCTCGAGTTTAAATAAAATAGAAAAAATACTTCTGCAACAAATAAATTTTAGTTTTACATTATTTCGATCATATTTATAGAATTTTTTTTATGGCGTTTAGTACCCAGTATGAAAATTGACCCAGAATGTGGTGACTTTCCATTATATGTCGTAAACAAGTGATATCAATAAATAAAATTTATAATTACAACACTTACCCATATGCTGCGAAACTTGGGTCGTAATAATAGGATGCTGACGGGGCGATTCCCCTCCATGGATCACTGGCATCTTTCATACCATATGCTGTGGTCTAAGGAGGAAAAAAAAGTAACTTTAATTTTCACCATAATGCAGTTTTCATTTTTGTACAATTCTGTTTTCATTTATTCAATTTTAAATTGAGAAAAACAGATTACTAATATTATAAGATGAATGATTTTATTCTAAGATCACATGCTATACATAAAGGTTGTTTCTTATAACAGTAATCTTAAAAACAAGGCCGTAGCCAGAAAATATCTTCCGATGAGGACCAAGGAGAAAGACTTTTGTCTTATGTGAATGATACTTAAGTAAGACTACAGGTTTTCTTGTATGCATGTATACCCCTAATGAGTACCATAACATAAAGTAGTTTTAAAATAACAAAATGACTAAAAAATGATAAAATGAAAAATATAATATAATAAATTTGAAGCTTAGAATAAATAATAAAGCATCTGCACAGTGGGATTAAAAGCAAAATTAACATTAAAAACTATTTTTACATTTATGTGTTTAAATTTGTCTCTCGTTTAGCTATGCGCCAGAATCTAGTCTAACGTAATAAATTGAAGCTATTTTAGAAGATACAATGTCTTAAAATATTCACCATGGAGCACCTCAAACAGGAAGACTATATACAATAGATTACCAAAAATGATCTTGAGACGAATGACCTTAAGGTATGGGGATAAATAAAAGCTTACAGTACCGCAAGACAATGCGGTCTCTTTCTGAGAGCACTGTTGTTTATACTAGGCAAATGACACACCCACACACTTGGTTAATTTTCTTTCCACAAAACGTTCTTTTAGAATTTTGGAATTTCGGGGAGGGACCGGTCCCCTAAATTCCCTCTTTTGCCTACGATCTTGTTAAAGATGGTTCTACACAATTGTTCAAAAGCTAACAAAATAAAATAAGTTATCATTAAAATAATACATAATTTCGGATTGGGAATTTTAATTTTCATATCACTGGCTTTATTCATATTGCATTCTGTTGTGATAGAAACTGAATTTGGGGGTAAAAGCACAAATGCTACAAGAAAAACCTACCATAATGTGTGAATATTACGATGCATACGCCTAATCAAAGGTAAAATTTATTTTTAAATCATACAAATTTTTGAATATATGGGAACCATAAAACAATTTTAAGTTTAAATTAAGCTTTTTAGCAAATTATAAGGAAAAGATTTTATTAATCAGTAAAATTATAATATTCAATATATTGTTGTACTGTCATATACTACTTATTAAATGATAAATTTGGTTTACAATGCTACGGTTTACTGTTTTGCAAGAGGAAGGTTTGGCCCTGGTTTGGAGTGCTACGGTCTACTTTTTGCAACACGAGGGCTGTTTTGCAAGAGGAAGGATAATAAGACTACTGTTTAATACAGATTCCTAACGATCACGAATATCTGTTCCAGCAGTGGGGTTCGAGCCAACGAACCCCGATGTCATAGGTTTAGAAATATTTTGTAAATAACAATTACTTTATAAAAATTACTGTATTCCTGTACTTAAATCAGTAAAATGTTATATAGCAAGAAACTCATTAAAAGTAAATAAATAAAGAGACATGGATTAGTTTTAATAATAAAATAAAGTACGGAATTTACCTTTATGGAAAATATAAAACATGAGTAATTTATACAAGAATCTCTATTTTAAATTTTAAATATCTGCAGAAACTTAGTGAAAAAAGAACTTTTTCTCCACTGGAAGTATGAGTGGGAAACGTAATATTTCTATTTTTGGTCTATAATCGGTAATTTCAGTATTTAATAGGATATTTAAAATTTCATCTAAAGAAATAAATCTTTCAGTAATTAGCTTTTATATTTTACTCTGCTTTAAGTACTACTATATTCGAGAACATTCAGATAGAGGTGTAATGATATTTCCTTAATAAGCCTAATTTAATCATTCTTCATCAGTTTTGTCCACTAGTGTCACGGATTTAGAGACTTTAGAATTATCAGAGTATCAAATGGAAAAAAGGGAGTTGTATACAAAATTTCTGAAAATTTTCCTCAAAATCCAATAAATAAATAATCATCTGTACCAAAAAAAGAGACTTGTGCCAATTAATTTTAAAAGGAAGCATAAAGTTTCATAACCATTAGTCAGTTTTTACTTATGGTTAAAATAATATCTTATAAAAAAGATTTTATATATATCATATATATATATATATAGATATTTATATATATATATATATATATATATACATATATATATATATATATATATATATATATATATATATATTATATACATATATATATATAATATATATATATATATATATATATACATATATATACATATATATATATATATATATATATATATATATATATATATATATACATATATATATACATATATATATACATATATATATATACATATATAATATATATATATATATATATATATATATATACATATATATATATGAACGGAATACATTTATACACTTAAATTTTATTCCACTTATTATGAAGCATTATTTTGGGAAAATATCTCTTACACGAAAAAAGGAACATCTCCGATGTTGGTATATCTAGTAATAAAACCATTGGAATATAAATAGAACGTAACTGCCGAACAACATCTACAGCGCAGGTGGATGAGAAAGTAAAAACAAGATCATCTACACCCAAGGTGCCAACTCTAAACGAGAGACTAAATCACAAAAAGATAAATACGCCCCAACTGGGGAATCTACTTAAACAATGGTTTCAACGTCTTTCACCGACATCTGTGAACCAACATATCAGTTGTCGAGCCTTGTTATAAGAGGAATCTGAAACAATGCCCCCTTGTAAAAGTGATATATTCTTGTCTCTCGCTACCTCGTCAGAGTGGAATCCCGCACCCGACAGCAGAGGGTGTGGTACTTTAACACATATCTGTCAGAGTACCTCACGCCAAATGCGAGCCCGATTGCCATGCGACGTGATCACGGAATTCACCCCCGTTCAAGGAATGTTTTTCAAATTGAGGACCCCGTAAGACAGGGGTCCGTAGACTTGACAAGCCCTGTCCGCCCTGTGTCGTATATTCCAGTCATTAAGGAGTGTCTCTTTGAACGCCACTTAAACAGCTATGAAGATGTTTGTCAATGTGAGATATCTTAGGCGGAGTTTTTACTCGTTAATGAGTTATGGCATGCTTTCTGCCTCTGTCCCCTTGAATTCCTGGAATCTTTTCTTAGTCGGCTTCTTTTCTTGGAGCCTCGATTAAGGATCTCTAAGAGACTAAAATTAGACTCTTTAACGCTTAGCGGGATGCTTTCTGGCTAAGGCTTACTCCGCAAAGCCTTTGTTTTATAAAGCAGAAGTACCAAGAAGAAATTTATGTCTTTGGCTGTTTTGCAAGACACGAAGCTTGTCGAAGCATGGGGATGTTTGTTTGTGGCGTGGTTACACAGCTTTTCTTTGTCTGAGTAGTCATTGGATTGAGATTAAGATCTTTCACTAGCATGAGTTTTTTTAAGATAGGAGGTTTGTAAAAAATAAATAGACATTTTTCTTAAAATAATTCTTTCTACGTACAGGATAGAAATTTTTTCTGAGGAGAAAAAAAGTGAAATTTTAAAGTTGCTATTTTCGAATTGTTTTTACCTTAGTTTGGATGAAAAGTAAAGAAACAGTAACTCACGATATTTATCAAAAGTTTATTAGTATAGTCAAAATTAATTTAGCAAATGAAGTATCTACATTGAAGTACTACATTGCATATCAGTCAAAAGTTTTCATAAAGCTAACTGAAGAATAGTATCTGAAATAAATACCTCAAATTATAAATAAGAAAAATTTTAACTTATGACAATTTAGATAAGAGGAAATTTATATATAAATATATCTAAGTTCAGCCGAAAAACTTTTTTTTAAATATATAACAAAAAATCTTATATCATTATTCTAAGCTAAATACCACGATTTAAAACGTACTTCCAATTTCGTTAATAGCCAGGCCCGTAACTAAGGCGTGGCAAAGGTGGTATTTGTCACGGGCGCATCATTCTTAGAGGCTCCGTATAGTGAGGAAAATGGGGTCCGAAATTGGACGATTCGCCCCGAATATTTTAATTATAAAATCCAAAGTGTTTTTAAAAAAAATTATTAATTTTCTTATTTTTTAAAATGTTTCTAGAGACTAAACTCGTTATAGATTCTTAGAAAATGTTAATCAAACACACCTAATATGCCTTAATATAAATACGGATATTCGTTTTAAATTTTGAATTTATTAAAGTTATTATACTAAATTTGCATTTAGAAATTCGACAATTTTTTAGGAAAATTCAACGTTTAAGTAAAAAAATATTGGCCTCAAATAAAGTATTCAGTTTATTAGCAAAATAATATCCTCAGTGTTCAAAAATATTTTTAAGTATTAATAAGGTAAAAATAGAAGAAAAAATTAAAAACTAATAAACTAAGTTATTTAGAGAACATTATAAGAATCAACAAAATATTTTGCGAGTTTATTCTTAATATATGTTATAGAAAAAAATATGTTTATATATTTTCTCACTATATTTGATGTTAGTGGAGCAGACCAGCTTTTTGCCACGGGCACTTAAGGACCTAGTTATGGGCATGTTCATAGCATCTAACAGATAATATAAAATAGATTTCCTCATAAATAATCAATAGAAAATAAAATAAATGTAATGGATTTCTTATAGTTAGTAGCATATATCTTTGAGAATTTCAGAAAACGACGAGAACCTCGTGTGTAATTAGAAAAATATCAAGCATAGAAGAATAACAACTAAGTATATTCACTTTTTCCTTATTTAATACGTGTTTCCATGTGTTTCAAAAAGAGCTATGAGTAATCATTGCAGTTAACCTTATACCTTGATTCGAAATATTGCATATCACATCACGGTCCTGTTAACAGTCAGACGCCCAAAAGTAACCCGACTCTTCAGCCATCCGGACCCCTTTTACTTAACCTCTCGACCTCATCCTCAAAGTATCTGTCACAAGTCTTTCCCTGTCAATCAGCCTCTGGCAAGATAATGGATTTCTTTCCCCAACTCTGATGTGTTTCTGTGAAAGGTGATCAAAAATAGGGTATTTTTAGGAAGCACAAAAGGTACTTCAGTACACTTTTTAATGACCTCTACAAATCAAAAATTTTAGGACAACAATTTTGTGACTATATGAAATAAATAATTATTAGAAGCCGTAAAAAAAATTCTTAATGACCAATTTAACACATTAATGCCTCACGTCACTTTTTAGCTACCACTAAAAATTAGCTTACACAATTTTTATGCTTTCTTAGAAAGAGTTTTACTTTTGAGAATAGACAAAGAGCAATCTCATAAACAATTGACTAGTTTCAAGTAATTTCTATTGTTTATAAATTTTCCATTTGGATCAATAATTTGTGATTTTCCAAACAGTGTACATAAATTTACTTTTTCGTCATGTGCTTAGACTGAAATCATGACCCATTGCTTTATGTACTTATAAGACTCCATTTAACAGTACTGATTTTACATATAATAACAAATAAATCTTTTTTCGCGAAGTATCTCCTATCTCATATATGGCCCCTTATTATGTTTAAAACGATAACTGTGGTAGTTTAGTCTGCAAAAGCAACGATCTCGTAAATAAAGGGTTGTAAGTTCGGGGCTCGGGGTAGCTTAAGATCCCTGGGCACATAAAGTATGTTCGTGGTAGCAATGTCTTCCAAGTTCTCAAACAAACCTCTGGGGTAGCAAGCTAAGCATGGAGGTATCTGTTTGGTTCCTGCTTCTAAAATATGAACAAAGTCACTCTTTCACCCAAGTGGTTATCGTCAAACGAAAGGCGTACCCCTTCGCCTTAATTTCTGTGGCATCTGGCTGACGAGCTTGGTTCGTTTAAATGGCATTGAGAAAAACAACAGCAACAATAAAATGATAGTTGATCACTAACGTAGTTCGAATAACTAAATATTTCGTATAAAAAATTTCCACTGTAATTTTAGCTAAAATCGAAGAAAAAAATCAATTCATAGGGTTCAGCCATTAACACATTGTTGACCGGTCACGAGTTAACTCGTGTTTTTATGGCCGAACGTTGCTGACCGACCACGAGTAAACCCGTGATGCCTTTTTTTTTTTTTGCATCGCTGTTGTTTTCTCTGTTGACGACCATACAGTTCAAGAATTGGTCAGTATAACATAAGCTGTTTCTGTCGCTTATAAGACCCGCCAAATCTTTTGTTGTAAAAAATATTTAATAATTAAAAAATTTAAAACAACGATGACAGAACGTAATGAAGAATCTTTCAATGAATTATCTGATTGTCCGGGTTATTATGAATCAAATTGTGCTAATATCCGGTGACATGAGAGAAATTTTCAGTAAAATTGCAGGTCAACGATATGTTAACAATAGCTTATTTTATTAATGAAACTGTATGTAATTAATGCTTTATATTTCAAAGCAAGCAGTGTAAATAACGTCTTGATTTCCACTTTTACTCTAGTTTCTGGTGTGATTTTATCATATACAAAAATAGCTTAAAGGTATTGAAAAAGGAGATTTGTTAGAAAATAATTCTATGAAATGTAACTTTTGAATATAATATATTAATGATTTAAATGTTTTAAGCGTCTCCAGGCAGGTTATTTCATTTGCATTTGACAGTACGCTTATATTTTCTTGAACTTTCAAATATCTGTTCAGTATCTTTTTTAACATTTCTAGTTTAAAATAGATGAAAACCCTTTACCCAAGTTCTCTTTTGACCTTACAAAGCTAAAGATTGCAAAAGAAATATTCATCTTTTATGTTAAACATGGCATCAATCATCATCTGGAATTTCGATATGACAAACCAGCATGGTATGCGCATCATGCTTACATATTGAAATATTTGACATCTGATGAAATATTTTATCCAGATGTAACGCAATATTAAGAGCAATTATTGTATATTTATTCTGTAAAGGAAAGCAATACCAATTTTAAAGTGAACCAATGTCTTTTAGTTATCTATATCCAATTATGCAAATATTTCAAAAGAAGGTGAAATTAATGTTTTTTTGAACACTTAGTATTTTAATCTCAATCATTACACGTACGTATTATAGAGGAAAACCCATTCATGTGAAATAAGAGTCAGACAAATCTTTAATGCGGATTAAATGAATATATATTTTTGCTTGGGATAATTAAATTTGTATGCATTCCGCTCTCTGACTTCATGAAGAAGCTTGTTGAGGCGTTTGAAAGTTTAAGTGTTGCACCAAAGTACTGATAAGCGTTGGAAATATAGTTCGATATAAGATTTAATTCTCTCATGTGAATGCAATAGACTTGTGTGTCTATAGCAAATGAGGCATATTTAGGATAACGTATGCACATGTGGTAAGAACTAATATCTCTGGGCTGTAATAGCTGCATGTATTTTTATCAATCAATAGATGTAGAGTATGTTGTAAAAAGGAAATTTTCATATAATTAGTCAGAATTTCATAAGTCTCATATCTCATTATAAAAATTTTAAGCGAAGAAAATCCTTAATTCTAAATCACCATTTTAGACAAAAAATAAAATAAATTATGCTACAATCATTAGTTGCATACGAATAGAAAGGGAGTGAAAAAGAACATATGCTACCCTTAAGAGGGAAAATTGAAATATTATATTTAGAAAATATAATATTATAATATATATATATATATATATATATATATATATATATATATATATATATATATATATATATATATATAATATATATATAAACATATATACATATATATTATACATATATATTTATATATATATATATATATATATTCATACATATACATATATACATAAAATATGTAGACATATATATTTATAATATTTAGAAATTTAAATATTTTTATGATTATTTTATTATACTATTATAGGTGTTCAAAACTTTAATGTAACTATTTTTCTCCTCATGCTTGATATTTTTTTCATTATGAAGAGAAAAAAAATAATTCTTGAAGAAAAAACAAATTCCTGAAGAAAGAATAGAAAAAAATTTACTGCGTTTGAAAAGTTGCTATGGGTTAGTATTTGTAAACGAAGAAAAGGGTGCATCCCTAAAGGATATATTCCTTCCTCTACCCTCTAACAGTTTCCTATAAAAATATTTCCCGAAACAATCTTTTCTTACAGGTACTTAATAGATTCTTGAATGACACTAATACATTTTCAATGGTGTTGGATTCCTCCACTCTAGTAAGAATTTTTTGTGATCTTTACATCTTTAATATTTTTCAATGATCTTTATTTTTGTAATTTTTTATAAATTGTTAAAAATAAATTTATGAATTCTTTGATAGTTTTAAATATCAAATAGAAGAAAGATAATGCCTATTCTTTAGTATTTACCAAGTGGTAAATCTAAACTAAAGAAACTGCTTCTTTCATGTCAATTGCAATATGCATTCTTCCAAAATTGATTTCTGAGTACGCCACTGACTTTCAAAACCACGAATTCATCTGAATCGGAACAAAACTAAATCGAAACGAAACTTACACATGCACTCGTGTTTAAGCTTTTAAAGCCTTATATTCGTCTGACTGTCACCATTAGTTGGCATCCCAGCACCCTTCAGAAACAGGATCTTTCCGTCTCGTTGACCCCTTTACCTAACCTCCCTTGAAAAGTATCTGTCATCTGTTTTTCCCAGTCAATGAGTCTCAAAACGAGATAATTGATCTCCCCTCTTCTTTGAAATACTCCCGAGAAATGAGCTCAAAAATAGACTTTGACGGAGACAGAAGCGTCTTCAGACTCCCGTTTCCTTGTTTGCCCGGCTTAGGGGCAATTTTTACGATCTATCTGTGCTTAAGTGACAAAGCGTTTTCAATATGTCTTTTTCCACGAATTACTATATATCTGCGACGTATGTGAAATCGGCTCCTCCAAATGTTAGCAAAGTTTGCTGCCAATAGCATCAGTTCTTGAAAAGTGATTTTAGTGCAGTCACTTTAAGATTCAGAGAAACGTTAATCACGTTACAGCTTGTTCTTTTGATCTCGTTAACACCGAGAGCTTCAAGAAGGGACAGTTTAGAAATAGGATTTAAACCCTATTTTTAAAGCAATTGGATATCTGTCAAATATTTTTCTATCCAAGTAAAATATTAAATTACAAATAGTTATATATATATATATATATATATATATATATATATATATATATTATATATATATAATATTTATATATAATATATATATATATATTATTATATATATAGAGAGAGAAAGAGAGAGAGAGAGATAGATAGATATAGATATAGATATAGATATATATGTATGTATATATATATATATACATATATATATATATATATATATATATATATATAAATTTATTTATATTATACATATTTGAAAATCATACATCTATGCAAATATGTCTATTCTAAGATACATGATCTAACAGACATACATGCTACAAAACTATGTCTATTGAATACATTCCTATATGTATATATGTATATGTGCGTACTACACTCCTTGGCAAAAGACAAGCTCCCCCTCCCCTCCCCCATATCCTTTTTTAAGTACTCTGTATAGAAATAAGCTTTTTAATCAATTATGTCACTTCAAACAAGGTTAACAGTAAAAATAGTTAATATTACGCAGCAATATAAATTTTGTTACACAGTTTTTCTAGAATTTCCCAGGTAAACCTAAAAATGACCTTGTAATCAACACATATATATACTAGACGACCCAACAGACGTTGTCCTGTTTTAACGCTGTAAATCCAAAAATTGTAAAAGGTTTTTAAATTATAAATTGGACCGTTTTGATTGAAAAGTAAGGAAAAAAATTATTTTAAAAATACTTACACCATGCTTTCAATCATTACAAACGTAATTAGATTAAATTCCCACATCGCCTGTACGGGGATTCGATCCTGGGACTTCTCGTATAGAAGCCCGTTTCGCTGGCCAGTGAGCCACAGATACGTTGGCAAGGAAGGTTTTTGAAGAGGCATTATAATAATCTCAATAATCGCACAATTCTGGATTTTTAATTAAATAAAACATTTTCTGTCTGATCAAATCGTGAATTTCAATCATTCTCAAATCAACTTTATTACATACACAAAATTTCATTAAAATCAGTCGAGCCGTTTGGAGTTCTATTACAAACACCAACAAATGAATTTTATATATAAAGATATCCTGTTATGAGTTGATAATTTACTAAATATAAACTATTATTTTAAAGTCAAAAATAGTGAATTCCAGGCCTTTGTAAACTCATAATATTTGAGTACACAATTTTCACCCCTTTTTTGGAAATTTTATATTAATTGACATGTTAATTTAAAGCTAATTTTACTTTATTAATATTATTTTCTCAGCTAAAACGAAAAAAATCACCAACTTGGAATAATGAATGAAACAACAATGGAAATTTAATGGAACTCATCTATACATATATACTTAAAAACAAAATTATTATAATAGAGAGTACAAAACAAAGCACTCTAATCTCAATAAAAAGCACTTTGTTAATATTAAAGTATATTCATTGATATAACAATAAATGGTTCCGTCCACAAATAAGAACGTCGTCAATAGGCTCGTTCTATTCGCTTCCACCGAGTCACCGTATCCTCTTTCCCATAAAGTGGATTGTCTTCCCAGTGTAATGATCCATCTCTGAAGGGTGGATGAGGGAAACCCTGGCAGTGTCCTGGCAGTCGTCACCACCTGTCAAGCCAGAAACCCCGTAATCTCTACTCTCTCTCTCCGCCCCTGTGGTTGACCGAAACCCCTGCAGTTCAACGCCTCTTGACCCCTGGGCATTAGACGTATTATTGTACCATGCGATCTGCAAGTATACTGTTACAGGGGCTGGAATTTGTTCACGGTTCGGGAAAACGCGTGTTGTGGGTGTAATTCCAGAGTATAACTGTTGTAAACAAAATTTTATGCAGGATTTTTTCTTTTTCTGACTCTTGCTTAACATTTCCGCTGGCTTGGTATCGAGGAAAGTTTAGCTCTCTAGCATTTCTATGAATATTTTTTTTAGATGCGAGGCAGCGAGAGAAAAAAGAATGGCTTGGTAATATTATTATTTTTTCCTGATGCTGAAAATTTTCACCTTTAATTAGTTCCCCATTATCAGGGCTGGCCTTAGGTTGTAGGCAATGTAGGCGACTGTCTATGACAGTAAATCTTAGGATAGACAAAATCGTTTGAATTAGAGGGTAAAACAAAATTTATGAATGAACAAAACGCATAAAAATAGTTTTACTTTTGAGAATAGGCAGAGAGTAATCTCGTAAACAATTTACTAAAGTTTCAAGTAATTTCTATTGTTTATAAATTTTTCATTTGGATAGATATTTGGGATTTTCCGAACAGTGCACATAAATTTGCTTTTTCGTCATGTGCGTAGACTGAAATCATGACAAATTTATTTATCTACTTATTATAACACTCATTTTTCCAGTACTTTTTTGACATATAATAACAAATAAATCTTATTTTCTCGAAGTTTCTCCTATTTCATATATGGTCGCCTATTATGTTTTAAACGACAGCTGTGGTAGTTCAGTTGGCAAAGGCAACGATCTTGTATATAAAGGACATAATATTTCCGCTGGCTTGGTATCGAGGAAAGTTTGGCTCTCTAGCATTTCTATGAATATTTTTTTTTTTTTTTTTTGCATGTGAGGAAAGGAAAGATAAAAGAAAGGCTTGGTAATATTACTATTTTTTCCTGGTGCTGAAAATTTTCGGATTTAATTAGTTTGTGTTCCCTTTTATCAAAGCTGACCCTAGGACGTAGGGAATATTGGCGACTGCCTATGATAGTAAATCTTACAAAACCGTTTGAATTAGAGTGTAAAACAAATATATGAATAGTCAAACACATAAAAATATATTTCAATTATTTAAATCTGGGAAATTAACTCTTAGTCTATAAAAGTAGTTTATTAAACCAATATTTTAACTGTATTATTTTTTCCTGATGCTGAAAATTTTCAGCTTTCATTAGATTGTGTTCCCTATTATCAGGGCTGGCCTTAGGTGGCAGGCAATATTGGTGACTGCCAATGACAGTAAATCTTAGGATAGACAAAACCGTTTGAATTAGAGGGTAAAACAAATATATGAATGAACAGAACACATAAAAATATATTTCGATTATTTAAGTCTGGGAAATTAACTATTAGTCTATAAAAGTAGTTTATTAAACCAATATTTTAATTGTATTATTTTTTCCTGATGCTGAAAATTTTCAGCTTTAATTAGATTGTGTTCCCTATTATCAGGGCTGGCCTTAGGGGGTAGGCAATATTGGCGACTGCTTATGACAGTAAAATTTAGGATGGACAAAACCGTTTGAATTAGAGTGTAAAACAAATATATGAATGAACATAACACATAAAAATATATTTCCATTACTTAAATCTGGGAAATTAAGTATTAGTCTATAAAAGTAGTTTATTAAACCAATATTTTAACTGTATTATTTTTTCCTGATGCTGAAAATTTTCAGCTTTAATTAGATTGTGTTCCCTATTATCAGGGCTGACCGTAGGTGGCAGGCAATATTGGCGACTGCCAATGACAGTAAAACTTAGGATGGACAAAACCGTTTGAATTAGAATGTAAAACAAATATATGAATGATCAAAACACGTAAAAATATATTTCGATTATTTAAATCTGAAAAATTAACTATTAGTCTGTAAAAGTAGTTTATTAGTAGTAAAAGTAGTCAGGGCCTATTATCAGGGCTAGCCTTGGGGGATAGGCAATATTGGCGAATGCCTATGACAGTAAAACTTAGGATGGACAAAACTGTTTGAATTACAGTGTAAAAAAATATATGAATGATCAAAACACATAAAAATATATTTCGATTATTTAAATCTGGGAAATTAACTATTAGTCTATAAAAGTAGTTAATTAAACTAATATTTTAACTACATGGTACGAGTAGCTTAATTTATATTGAAAATGTTTAAAGTTCATTTTAAGCTTGCTTTGGTTTGGAGGACTACGGTCTACTATTCAGCTACACGGGAACTAATGAGACCAGGACCTACTGCTTAAAGGTGGTTTCAAACAGCTACGAACATCCATGGAATTAGAGGGACTAGAACCCTTGAACTCCGATACCAAATATCAGCGACCTACCCATTCGGCCATGGTTCGGCTCTTTAAGCTTACTTTTGAGGTTTAAAGATAGAACCAGCCCTTCTAGTAATTTCAAACAATATTTATGTCACACAATCATTTATTGAATAAAGTCATTCCTTACCTTCAAGAAGAAATCAGTAAACATCTGAAGTTGATTCTATCTCAAAATAGAGATATGATCAAATGTTTTTCCGTTTAACATTTATTAAATACTTTCCACAACCAGACATCCCTTAAAACTTTAATATTTGGTTCTAAAGGTAGACTACCTCGTTTTAATAATATATAAAAATTTAAAAAATCATTACAAACTCCTAGAGTGTAAATATTACAGCCACTGCAGAAAGCATGAATATCACTTCCAGTGGAATCAAATAATATAAAAAGATAAAATTTAAAAAATACATCAATCATTCACCAGCAGAGAAATGAACTTTACTAATCACATGTTTACTAATCAGCATGATATTTGATTATTTATTGCCGTGCGTCAAAACTATTCAACCCGCATTTAGAAGGTAAGTTCATAACATCAAAAATTAACTGTTCAATACACCATATTTCATTTTAAAAAATCAGCATGATATTTGATTATTTATTGCCGTGCGTCAAAACTATTCAACCCGCATTTAGAAGGTAAGTTCATAACATCAAATATTAACTGTTCACAACACCATATTTCATTTTAAAGAATCAGCATGATATTTGATTATTTATTGCCGTGCGTCAAAACTATTCAACCCGCATTTAGAAGGTAAGTTCATAACATCAAAAATTAACTGTTCAATACACCATATTTCATTTTAAAAAATCAGCATGATATTTGATTATTTATTGTCGTGCGTCATAACTATTCAACCCCCATTTAGAAGATAAGTTCATAACATCAAAAATTAACTGTTCAATACACCATATTTCATTTTAAAGAATCAGCCTGATATTTGATTATTTATTGTCATGCATCAAAACTATTCAACCCCCATATAGAAGGTAAGTTCATAACATCAAAAATTAACTGTTCAATACACCATATTTCATTTTAAAAAATCAAAAGTTTCATACATGTTAAATAGATAATTTTATTTCCCAGAGTAAATATCACATTTCTGAAAAATACTTTTACGAAGAATTTGTAATAATACCGTATACGATTAAAAGTTGTGTTAAATAACACTAAATTTTTTTTCAAGCACTGGAATATCTAGGCCACTTCCTAGAAGTTACCCTTTCAGTAAGATGATTACTCAAAACTCGAAGCTAGCAAAGCTCTAAACTCTGTAGTTGTTATTACTGATGAGAAATTAATTTGTTGACAGAAATTTGTAGAAAGAAAGTATAAGACTAACACTTTGATAGTAACACATACATTTTCCGTATCTTGTAATATCTGATAATTTAATTACGCAGATAATATATTAAATTGATAATGAGAGCCGTAAATGAGATTATTTAATCCGGAAGAAAAAACAAAGCCATTTTAACTGGAAAGTTCAATTTCTGCAATCAGATTGTTTACAAAACTCTTCTGAGATATCAAAAATATGTACAATATTATGTATAAAAAAGTTTAAGTAAATATATAATCCCCTATATAATAATAGCTTAAGTTATCTCTCCGTCTGTCCTCGAATTTATGAAGTGGTTAGAATGTATCCATATTGGATTCTTGTTGAGTTAGGGTTAGCAAAATTCACAGCAAGTAAAGTTTATCTCCTCCGAAACTATCGATCCGATTCCAAAATAAATTGGTATAAATATGCTTCATATCACAGAGAAAAATACTATCGTCCTTAAAACATTCGAAATCCACCCCTTCCCCCCTTTTTGAACGTTTATTGCCATTATTTCAAGCCCTATTTTCCCCGGTTAAGAGCAGGCGATTAAATTTATCAATTTCATCACATAATAAATAGGTAAAAATAACATTTTTTCTAGCATTATGACGCCATTCCTTTAACCATCTCGTTTAATCATTTCTTATTTTAAATTATTTAAATACCGTGTGCATTATTTTCATACGTTTTATCACTGAACTTAGATATTACTTAAATAATTTTCTTTTATATTTGGCTTAAATAATAGATTAGGTACGTATGTGATAGTTTTAAATTTAATCATCGGTTATTTTTTGTTGCAAGATATTTCTCAGGCGAAAACCAAACCATTTTTTACCTGCCTCATAGGGTACTTTACAATTCCGGATAATTAAAAAATTTATTGATCATGTCATATGATGGGCTATATGCCAGTTTAATTAATAACAAGCCAAAAATAAATCTTCACCTGGTGTTGAATGTCAGACAAATAAATCATCTTGTTTTGGGCCGAACGATGGTCAATTGGTTAGGGTGCTGGCGTACGGTACCGGAGTTCGTGGGTTCGAATCCCACAGTGGCCTGGATGTTCGTAACCGTTCGGAAACGGCTTTAAGCTGTAGGTCCCGGTCTCATTAGCCCTCATGTTGCAAAAAGTAGACCGTAGCACTCCAAACCAAACCATACAATATGGGGTGCCATTTTTTTAACATAGAATTTCTCTTTCTGATGAATTACAAAATGACAATAACGCTATCTGTCGGCGAGAACATGAATACATGGTGTTTAGCATATGATTTAATATCTAGTCAATAGTTTTTTATATTAAATAAAACCTAAATATATAATATCCGATTACCAAATATATATTATTTCTGAGTTAAGTACTCTCGCTCTAATCAAAGCAAGCCGAATATATGTTTGCTTCTTTTATCAGAATACAAGCAACACTTAGTTGCTTTACACACACTGAAACAGTCTCTTAGGTACTTGATACTCTAAAGGCGCGTGTACCGATATCGAGATCAAAGTCGGCATTGATTTTAGCTTATACTGCAGGTAAATAATGACGTCTTTGGAACAACATAAAATGACTATGATAACGTTGGTTAAGTTCAGTACAAATAACAGTGCCATATCGGTCCTTTTATTGTGAATTATTAATCTTAAATTCACCTTCAGGAAAAGATAAATTTTAAGGTTTATGAATCAAATAGCTATTCAAGTAATAATAAATTTTAATCCGGTTACAGTACAGAAATTTCGTTACAAGTGTAAATTTTTGGCTCAGTATCATTGAACTTGCTTAAATATAGAATTATTGCATAAATTGTAGAGAGGGCTTTGAATGAGCAATTCACAGCTACTAAGTATGATGAAAATTAATCGAGGGATACAATGATGTATTATATATAAAATGAATTCGCTTAAAATCAATCTACATGATCACGTGTATAAAAACTATTTAAAAAAACTTTCCTCACACTTAAAAACGAAGTGCAGGGAGTTACATAATTTTTTAATCACAAAATTTCTAAGAATTGAATTTTCCTAAAAATCCATCATCACTCGTTTAATGGCATCAATCTGTAATATTTCGACAAGCTTTTTAAATGTTACCAAGCATATTTATTAAGTAGTAAAACATTTAAATAAGAAAAATCATTTTCTTATTTACAGATAGATTTCTATTTAAAGTATTTAAGACATTCATTTCAAAACGAAATAATTTCATTTGCCCATTTATATTCAATCTGTAATATTTCGACAAGCTTATTAAATGTTACCAAGTATATATATTAAGTAGTAAAATATGTAAGTAAGAAAAATCATTTTCTTATTTACAGATAGATTTCTATTTAAAGTATTTAAGACATTCATTTCAAAACGAAATAATTTCATTTGCCCATTTATATTCAATCTGTAATATTTCGACAAGCTTATTAAATGTTACCAAGTATATATATTAAGTAGTAAAATATGTAAGTAAGAAAAATCATTTTCTTATTTACAGATAGATTTCTATTTAAAGTCTTTAAAATATTTTCAAACGAAATAATTTCTTTTACTCATTTATATTCAATCTGTAATATTTCGGCAAGCTTATTAAATGTAACCAAGCATATTTATTAAGAAGTAAAACATTTAAGTAAGAAAAATCATTTTCTTATTTACAGATGGATTTCTGTTTAAAGTCTTAAAAACATTTCCAAACGAAATAATTTCTTTTACCCATTTATATTCAATCTGTAATATTTCGGCAAGCTTATTATATGTTACCAAGCATATTTATTAAGTAGTAAAACATTTAAGTAAGAAAAATCATTTTCTTATTTACAGATGGATTTCTATTTAAAGTCTTTAAAACATTTCCAAACAAAATATCCATATACATAATCTTTTATCCATTTATATTCAGACTCAATTTAAAAATCTGCTCAATTTATTTTTCTCTTGTACTTTTCCTTTTTATTAAATAAACTTTCTTTAAAACACTAAAAAAAGGAATGAAAACTAAAAAACTAATCTATTAGTTTGGTTTGGTTTGGAGCACTACGATCTACTGTTTTGCACACGAGGGCTAATGAGACCGGGACCTACAGTTTAAAGCCGATTCCGAACGGCTACGAACATCCATGCCATGAGCGGGATTCGAACCCGCGAACTCTGGTTCCGAAGAGCAGTGCTCTACCATTCGGCCATCGTTCGGCCTAATCTATTAGAATTAAAAGGTAAATATTAACTTTGTTTTGACTAAAGTGAAAAACAATTTATTTACCGATTTAATCATGATTTTTCTTTCACACTTTTCACACGAAATTTGTGCAAAATTTAATCATTAAATCTTTACATTTATTTTTTCAAATCACTCTTTAAAATCGACTGAAAAAAATAACTAAACGTTTTACTAATAATCTTCAATTTATGTTAATCATAGAAATTGCAATTCTTTTAAAGATACTTTAACCTCTTTAATCATTATAGAAAATATTTCATATTTCTAATTATTTCATGGTAGGTTTCATATAAATATGAGAATCGTGATAAACCATTTTCAATATTAAAAATTACGTCTTCAATATTTATGTTTAACATTTTTTAAGTAAAAACGTCGCCATTTACTAATTTCAGCTATTTTATATTTTCTTAGGGGACACGATGCGTTTTTCTTTATCATTATTAACAAGAAAGAATTAATTTTGAAAATAATTATTTTTTCCATCTAACTCTTAACTAATATTATAAGTCCGAAAACTTTTTTTTCACATTGACAGCTAAATTAATGTTAG
This sequence comes from Pardosa pseudoannulata, assembly GCA_032207245.1. NCBI lineage: Eukaryota > Metazoa > Arthropoda > Arachnida > Araneae > Lycosidae > Pardosa > Pardosa pseudoannulata. Next base: position 28,889,139 of record CM063504.1, on the reverse strand, counting down.
ATGTTAAAAATAATAAGCTAGTGTACTGAGTATAAAAATCCTCCATTCTAGTTAAAAATTTAAGAACATATTTCACAGAAAGCGTCAGTGAAGAGTTTTTACTTCTTTGATGAAAATGGTCCCAGTAATAGATTAATTGTTATAACTTTACAAACAATAATATATCATTCTGTGGTCACCCCAGGTACCAGAGTTCACTGCAAGTTTCAATACCACCCAAGTTACTTAGGTTTCTGTTTGTTTTCTCTTGTGTGGCATCTTCGATTCAGATAATAAATTGTCCCGTAATGATATATCCAATGAAGCTTGTGATATATGTAATATCCTGAGGATATAAATACCTATCGCAATTGGTAAAAATCTTGAAACAACAGTTGTAAGAATTTCATTTCGAAAGCAAAGGATTTGAAGCTATTGATTAATGAAATGTCTAATCAAATCATCTAAGAAGAAATACAAATAGCAATCTGTGAACTTGTGCCTTATATCCGTTCGCACGAGAAAAAAAGAAGAAAACAAAACAAGTAAGCAACTTTTCTGTCAATTCCTGGTCATTTTTCTTCGTCATTTAACCCAAACAATGCTTGTTATTCCAGAATCAGCCCCATGCTTACCACTCCACCACACACAAGCATATCAAGTCCTATAAGTATTCATTGTTTTTGCCCTCACCGAATGGTTCGCCTATCGCTTACGTGTCATCTGTGTTCGTTTTGATGTGGGAAATCAAAGGTCAACTCGAAAAGCAAGCACTGAGCAAAGATCAATTTGCCTTTTTATGCTGCAAGGCGGTTACTTCAAAGAAGTCCTATGTAAACCAGTTGACGGATCACATAATGAATATTTTGTTGACATGAGCACGTATTTAACAACAACAGAAGATAATGTGACGTGGACATGTAATTGGTAGTGAAGTATTAGCGTCAACGCTCAGCTCAAAACCTGAGGCTAAAGTTTCGCATTTATAGCTGCTGAATCATATTTCATATTGCGAAACAATATAGATTCGAATTTGTATAACAGTTAAAATTAATCGTACGTAAACATGATGAAATCGTAAAAATTGTATGCATGTAAATGTTTAATTGTATAGATTTATCAGTTGTAAGGTAAGTTTTCCTCATCATTAATAACAAGATAACATAAATAATTTCCAAATTATTTTTGTTTTCATCTTATTCTTGATTAATATTGTATAAATTTAACAGTTGTAAGATAAGTTTTCCTCATATTTTTAACAAGATAAAATTAATAATTTCCAAATTATTTTTTATTTGCATCTCATTCTTAACTCATTTTACTTATGTATTATATTTACTCATTTAACTCATTTTACTTACTTTCATTAACTTATTTTATTTTCGAAAACATTTTTCAGATTTTATTATTTCATTAAAGATTGAAACGTTTTTAATAAAATATAATTGCTAATCATTATAGAAAAGAATATTTGATGTTTTGTATTATTTATTGCATTTCATATAAATATAAACCCTTGTTTAGCATTATATTTCAAAGTTCCCTGACCTATCATTCAAAATAAAAGATAATGAAATTTATACCGTTAGAATTTATAGTATATTACAAAATCAATAATTTTAGCAAATCTAATTAATGATGGTGATAAATCAGACAGAAAACTGTGATTTTACTTAAAGTTTTGTGTAGTTGTGCGCAGAAAAGTGTGAAGCATATTTTTGCTTGAATATTTAAAGAAATAAAATAGTTTAACTCTAAATTATTTAATAAATGGTTAAATATTAATCGTATGAAATAAAGGTACCCAAACATTAAGTAGCAGCGACAAAACTTTAAATCAAGATATTTCCCATTTAAAATAAGAAAAAAAGTTGTGATATCCTTAGCGTTACAAAACTCATTTATTTACATGTTGCACCTTAATCGTAAATGCCAAAAATTTTATGATATATGAATAGGTGTTTAAGGAGAATTTACAAGCCACACAGAGAGAAAGAAATAATTAAATAAATTTAATCATAGTCTGGAAGAAGTTTGAAAAGGGAACATTGTATGAAGCTTTCACAATAATTAACACAAAGATTATAGTGCTTCAAATTTTATCGAATTAAATTTCTCTCACTTTAAAATTGTATATAATTTTGATGAAGAGGTGTATTAAATCTGTTTAAATGAGAGACCAATTTTTCACAAGAAATTTTATGCAAAATTTAATCATTAAATCTTTACTTTTTTTCAAATCACTCTTTAAAATCAACTGAAAAAAAATAACAAAGTGTTTTACAGATAATCTTCAATTTATTTTAATCATACAAATTGAAGTTCTTATAAAGATACTTTAACCTCTTTAATAATTATAGAAAATATTTAATATTTTTTTTAAATATCTTGGGGGATTTCATATAAATATGAGAAAGATGATAAACCCTTTTCAATATTAAAATTATGTCTTCAATATTTATGTTTAACATTTTATTTTAAAGTAAAAGTGTTTCCATTTGCTAATTTCAGTTATTTTATACTTTCTTACGGGTCATGACACGTTTTTAAAAAAGTTAAGTATTATTTAAATACAGTAACTGTTTTATACTTTCAAATAGAATTTACAGCATATTCAGGAAAGTAAAGTCTGTTTTAAAAAGAGGATTCAATTCAAATTATATTTTTTAAATTTTTTAAAACTTTATAGCTTTTTCAAATATTAATATTTTTTTCTACAGTTTTTTAAACCTATAAAATCTTAGTACAGAAGTCTGTGCATTGACTTTAGAATATATCTAAAATTATATAATATAAATTAATTTAAAATATATTCTATAAATTTAATTACAGTAAAAAAAAAACGAAATTTGGCTGTGTTTTATAGATTTGTAAATAAAAAAGAAATAAGTGATTTATAGATTATTTGATGTACAGTTTTATACGGTACATTATTAAAAAACTTGTATAAAAAATAAGTATTATATTTTAAATGAAGATACTATAGTATTTTGAAGGCATAATATTTAAGAAAAATCAAACTTAGGGAAAATTCATTTAAGTTTTACTTTGTTAAAAAATATAAATTAAAACTCATATTTAAATAAATTTTGAAGTATTGACGATACAGATTTATAAGTTTGAATGCATCTGTAGAAAAGTTAGAAATATTGTAATTGGAAAAAAGCGTTATACTTTGACTATATTTCGTGTATCATATCATCTTGTATTAAATATCCTCTTATAAAATCATGTTTTGGATTCCCCACACACTAATAGCAGGGTATTAAATCATATTAAATATGTTCTTTAGTTTTACTGCATTAGATCTTTCTCTAAAAAGGATGTATACTAATTATATGATAATTATGAAATATTATTCGTGTTAGTACTAGTGTTTAAAAATTTCCCTTTGTTCTGATTTTCACAAAACAGAATTTTGAAAAGTCAGTTTCCAGCATATTAGACCGGATGACAAAATCGAAAATTAAATGTATCACTCTCGACATTATCAAGCACTTAACGCCCTCTGTCAATAGACTTAATCTGTAGCTCATATGTAAAAAGCTCTCTTTCTTGTGTGTCATTACAGGTAAAAGTGTTTTTTCTTTCATGTTTGCCGCTGCACACCCCAGGAAGCCTTGCAAATGGATATCCTGCAATGTTTGCTTCCATCTGACCTTTCTCCCTTTTCTCTAAAGCGACACCGATAATATATGTTTGATTGATCAAAATTGAAGAACGATAGATAATACTCAAAATCTTGAATTCCAACGTATATCTCTCTGAGTAATATTTATATGGAATTCCAAATATCAATATTTTTAAACCCTTAAATGTTAACCCACAATGCCTAACGTTCCTTTTATATGATAGCTAAAAAATAGTTTCTAGAATTTTCTAAAAATAGTTTCTTATTGAATACAAATGCCAATGAAAAAAATCATACTGCATAAAGTTTTGTGCTCAGTGCATGTACTCTGAGAACAAATGCGATAATCAAACCCTATTCCCTGGTGCATCAAATGAAATCATAATGTAATATGGTAAAAAGTTTACTTGAATGGAAAAATGCACATAATATACAATAATAAAATGCGTATGTGTAGCAATAAAAATGATCACTTGAATAAAACAGACAGCGAAATTACATTTACCATTTTAAATTTATAAGTATTTAAAATTTTTATTCATCATAGAAAAAATAGGAGATATAGAAAAAGCGGAATTTAACTAGGAGTAATGTAGCAGCACATATATCCCACTAATTTCTTTCTCATTAAAATAGCAGTTACTGCAACAAATGATACAAGATATACGCGCACTGAAAAATTACTAATCTAATTCAAAACAGAACTGTATTTGAATATTGCTTTATTTTCAGAATAAAGCAGCTAGAATTAATATTGAAAGGTGTTCAGTGCCTTCTTATTAAAAGCTATTTCACTTAACTACTTTAATTTCACAATCCTCAGTCAAGGTAAGTTATGCTAAATAAGTAAAAGATATTCAATGTGTTCATATACGAACCACTTGATTTTAAAAGGAGACTTCTGCAATCTTAGACAAAAGGTTTTTTTCTTTTACGTTTCGATGGATTTGGATAATTTAAATGATTTTGACACTCCTCAATAGATTAATTTTTTTTTACTGTGAAATACTTTAAAGGTTTCTAGGATCCTAATTTGAATGATTTTTCTACCTCATTACCTTTTCTCATACAGTAAAATTTCAAAACTGGCCTAAGTTAATCCTTTTAATAAGAAACTTCGTTGTGAAAATTCAGCGATTTGGATTGTAGAAAAATAGCCAATTCAACCATCGACTACTGATTCAACTACCGTATCGTATTTAAAAGAAAATATTCTCTGGAAGTATGTCCATTAAAACTAATTGCACTTCAAAAATCTTTTTGACGGTAGTTTAATTCTAAAGTATTAGAGAGTGTTATAGAAAAGTATAATTCTAATCTTTACTAATCCAGTAGAAAAGAGCTAAGATTAAGTGAATATAAAACAGAAATAAAGCAAATAAAGCAAAGCAGAAAATAAATGTTCTTGTTCAAACGTAAACTTATAGTTTCAGACAAAATACGGTGGATTTCTTTTGTTATTATCTCTACGGGAATTAAAAGAAATATTTTCTTTTCTTAAAAAAGAAATATTCCCTCCAGGCATACATAAACGTAATAAAATATAATGTATGAGCTTGACCTATAACCAAGCCATTTATTATGCTTTATGAGGCTTCTGTACAAATAGTTCTCTACATGTTTTCCCTATATTTTAAGCATGGGCTGACGGCTTCATAACCGAGTATTTGCATCGACAGATATTCATCTATTACACTGCTATTTATCATGTTGTAGACAAGCTGAGGTAAAAACTTAGTTTAAATGAAGAGAATACTTTTTATGGATTAAATATATATTGAATATTATCGTGTGTGTTATTTTTTAATTCACGCGACATTTACTAGCATTTATTTTCATACAGCATACTGTCCACAATGGAAATAAAGGCTTCGATTTTGTCATGGATATGAGAGTAAAATATCTATCAAACTTATGCTAATGTTGAAAGCCAAATAATAACGTATAAGTGCAACGAAAAAAAGGTTAAGCTTTAAAATTATCTCCAAATTCATTTTTAATTCTTTAAAGAACAGTGGTTTCGTAGTGAAACCACCTGCTAAAATACTTTTTCTCTTCTTTTTTAATGTATATTAATGAATTTTTCGGATGTTTTTGACTCATCAAACTATTAATAAATGGTAGCACAACACACAGTTTATTTTTCTCTTTAAAATACAAGCGTTTAAACTTCTTTTCCCAGAAAAAATATATATTCGATTTTCCTTTGTCATGGCTCCAAATAAATATACGTACCCAAAACATCACTTATAAATTGTTTAGTTCGCTATTTATCTATTACATGTAATTATGCAGTATTCTTTCAATATTACTTAAATTTTAAGAATGTATTATTTTCGAACTCTACAAAGGGGTTGGGAGTTTCAAAGTTAAAATTTATCGCCTCTACCATCACCAAACTATTGAAAAGCATTTTAATATTTTTCACATATATAAGGCTCATAGATAATATTTATAACCCATCTCCATTAAATCCCAAAGAATTTTCAGTAGTGAACTTTAAAGGGTTATGTTGATTAAAACTAATTGATGAATTTTGGGTAAGGAACGGATATTCTGATACATTAGATAAAGTAAATTGCGAAGTTCTGATCAAATCTCTACAAATTAATGTTCTTAGAATTGAAAAGAGAATTTCCACCATCAATATTTGAAGAGGAATGAGTAGGTATTATTTAAGTTATCAAAAACTAATGACATGAAGTATCAAACTATGGAGTTTTGATTTCTGGGTTCAGTAAATTTCCCTAGTAGTCCCATGGTGTATTAAATTTACGAATTTAATACACCATGGTATTAAATAACCAATAAACATAATAAATCACCCCACATCCAATATTTATGACTTGGTTACCAATACGTAATCTTCTAGACAGTTAATAGATTATTCAAAACAGGCAACTTTTAACTTAAATGGTGACTTCATTGGTCACATGCAATAATACCAATAGATTCGTGATATATTAAAATATACCTAAAGATGAAAAGTATCTACTTTTGATTTTTGAAATTTTTGTAGTATTAACATATCATATGTTTACACTTAGCTTTCTGCATAAATTTCACATTATACAAAAAAATATCGTACATTTGATCGAAGTTGTTTGAAAAACAAGTATTTTGCAACAGATGATAGCTTTTCAACTTTGTTAAACGATTTGAAGTGGAATACATTACATCGGAATTGGTGCATATCATTTCATACGGGATTTAAACAGGTGAAGTATTAAGTAGTTCTTAGATACTCGGCTTATTTAGAATGTGTGTCTTATTTATTCAGTAGTGATACCTCAACCCCTTGAATACGATGCTTCGCGAACTAATTTCTCCATTAGGGATATCTAAACTTCCAGAATACGACGTTTAACTATTTACCTCTTAAGTTCCGGTTCGGTAATAGATGCCAGAACTTAGAATGCCACATTCATCAGAAACAAATAGTCTATTTTCTATCCTTTATTACTACACCTCAAATTCAAAAGAAATAATTCTTATCATATCACCGTTGAACTCGAAATCCTTCGATATCAGAGTTACGTCAGACTCTCATGTGACACAACTTGCTGACTTCTCATTGGTGCAGCCACGATAAGCAAAAGATAATTTGCGTGATTGGCTTTTTACTGCCGGCGGGCCGGAAAATGAGGCTCTAGAATTATGTGCATTTATGAGAGGGTACTTAAGGCATACCTGTGCTTTTTATGGCTTCTGACTTTTTTAGCGGTTGCTGATAAAGCTTCCGGACTAGCCAGCGTTCGCACAATGCAGAGGGTTTTTTATCCCCTTTTTTTTCCGAGGATTACTTAGAGGGTATACCAGTTTCAGGTACCACATTTATGAAGGAAATTCAGTCGCATCCGGTCATTCTGTTCAAAAAGTTATTAAAACAAAACGCTTGATAGTTGTGAGAAGGTCCTTTAGAGGCATGACCTCTGGTGAAAAATTTCAGGACTTGTTGGAGGCAATAAACTTTCTAGAGGGACTCAACAATACTACATACAGTAAACTGTATAGCAATAGTTGCTTCTTTTATTCTTGTGTCCATCCGTCGCATCCTAGGGGGTCTAAGACTTAATACTGTCATCATACTACCGTCTAATTACGTTTAGAACACAGTCATTCAAACTGACAGAAAGCAAAGCAGATGAGGATTATTACATTTTCTTACATAAAAGTTACACTGAATACAGGGCCCAATTATCAAGATTTTGGGCCCAGGTCAGAGAATATATTTTGGCCCTTGTACATTATTATTACCTTTTATTAATGTATAACTGAAAGAATTGCATAATGCAACAAGCATTTTTTTTATTTGACCATGGGTTGAAAAGATATGCTATTATTCTGGTCATATTCAGAACATTTCGCAAATGAAATCCACCAATCATTAAGCTAAATTTTGAAACTGCGATCATTTTTGAGTAAAGTTTTCAAAATCTAGCCATCTGATTGATTTCATTTGCAAAATGACCTGCATTCTTGCCTTTAGTTTTTAAGTGCAAAACCATGACTGACAAATGTGTGGGTACTCTGTGAAATAATGAAAAACTTACAAACTTTTAGCTCACATAATTTGTATATAGAATAAAAACATGAAATTTTTAAGTCTACAAAATTTATTTGTTTCAAAACTACCTCTGAATCTAAAAATTTTCGGGCCCCTGGAATTATTGGGCCCTGGGCACTTGCCCCGCGTGCCCGACCGATAATATGACTCTGAATATACAATTATATGTAACTAGATTCGAAAACGCCTTTAAACAATAAGTCTCGGTCTCATCTATCCATGTGTAACGAAAAAGTAGACTACAACGTGCCAAACCAATTCAATCTAATCCAATCCCTTTACACTCTCCGTATTTTCATTCCTATTGATATTAATCCGTTGTTACTATTGTTACATCTGAAAGAAAACTTTTAATAATTTATTTTAAATAATGGAAAGACAAATAATACATATTTATTGTACTTTAAACTTATATTCATCTTTTAAAAGTTTCTCATTTTAATTACAAAAGTCTCCAAGACGTAAGGATAGCGTTTTAAGGTTATGAAGTCAACAACTAACAAAATTTGGTTTGGTTTGGTTTGGAGTGCTACGGTTTACTGTTTTGCACACGAAGGCTAATGAGACCGGGACCTACTGCTTAAAGCCGATTCCGAACGGCTACGAACATCCATGCCATAGTGGGATTCGAACCCACGAACTCCGATACCGACGATCAGCGCCCTAACCAATCGGCCAGAGTTCGACCAACTAACAAAATTAAAAAATGTAATTGATGAGCAATGTAAAATTACACTTTCTGGACAATTAAATGAATCTTAGTGAAACAATAAAGGGCGGATATCTCGTTTTGCTTACTTCTCTGTCTACTAAACTATAGTAAATTAACAGTTTCTTTAACTATTTGAGTGTTGTTTAATAGCTTAAAGCAACCCCACAGCGTTTCAATCTCAATATACACAATAAAGAAAAAAATCAATATTATTTAACCGATAAAGGTCACCCTATATAAAGTTCAGGAGTATATCAAGACTTAATCTTAAAGTAGTCGGTTGCCATTTGTGGTCGAATCAATGATAAATCCTAACTACTATTAATTATAGATAGATTTTCTCCATTCTTATAATTCCTTTAGATAATAGCTTTATCAATTATTACTTAGATCCATTCCGATATTATAAACTTCAAGATCAAATTCAAAAGCTTAAAAAGAGAAACATTTTCCTACAAGAGATAATTTCACTTAATAGAATGAAGGCGAGAAAAAGTTTTTACTTTTAAAGAATAGATTGGTATAAATGCATTATTTGAATGAAATTTCACACATTTAGAGCTTTCCTTTAGGGGGAAGGAGGAGAGAAAATATTGATTAGCAGTTTCGTGATTTTTAAAGTTTTTTCTTTTTTTCTATGTCATTTTCGCTCTTTTGATTTTACATTTGAGACAAATTACACGAAAATTAAATTATGAAAATCCTTAAATAAACAGCAATCTTCCTGCGAAAGTTTATCATTTTGAAAGATGATTTCAGAAATTGTTTTTATTCTTCTTTATTCAGCAGTTGAAAACTTCATGGTGGAATATTTTAATAGGTTCTTTGATATTTGTACCATTAAAATGTTTTAATAATCATTGTATTTGTCTGTACAAAAAATTGGAAAAATTAGTAAAAGTATTTTTCAAATTCAGATTTAAGCGTAATCTCCTTTCTTTTTATAATTCATTATAAAGGACCACATCTAACATTTATGATACGCCTAACATTCTCGTTAATACGCTGAATTCATTTCTTAAAAGAAATTTTCGGAAAGAAATTACACGCGGTTTAACGAATTTCTACAAACCATTTATAATATTATATGATTCTAAAGTAATTTTGAAATTATTTTTGGTAATTTCAGAGGTATTTTATGCAATACTGTATGCAATGACTTATAAAAAAATAAATAAATAAATCGATATTTCAACAAAAATTGTCATGTCTGCAGAAATTCAAATTTAAATCTGACAATTCAAAAGTCACCGATCTCATGTTCTCACTACAACAAACAATTTGCTCTTAAAAAATATTTATTCCAAAGAAATTAATTTAGTTTTTTACAGAATAGAACTAATACCTTTCAGGTGTTTATAAAAATGCAGGTAGTGTTTCACCTTGTAATCAGGTCATGAAAAACAATACATAATTAACTCCAATCGTCAATAACAGCTTCTTCATCTACATTGGGTTACAATTTAATTTAAAAGTTGCAAACTAATTTGATTTTGGGAAACAGATTTAATTTTAGGCTTGTGAAAAACCAAAATCAAATCTGGCAGCTCTTGCTTACTTTCTATTCTTTGTAGAGTAACCCCCCACACACACACTTTGTAGAATAACACAAATAATTTTCTTTTCAACAAGAAAATTATTCACACAAAACATATTATTTATCACATGAACAGCGTAAATACCTCCTAGAGATGAAAAATGTCGGTAGTAATTAGTTTTATAATCACTTAATGAAAAAAAGTGATAAAAGAATTACTTGGATTCAGTAACTAGTAACTAAGTTTCTTCATCTAGAAACTATAATCAGTTACAAATTTCCACACCTACAAAATTCCAATTTGATTTTGGGTTTAATTTGGGTTCTGAGAAATCTCAAAAAATTAAATCAGGTAACTCAAAACTTATTGCTCTTCTCTTTCTACGGCTAATAATTTCTTAGAAACTACAGTCAGTTACAAATTTCTAAACAATTTGATTTAAGTTAAAGTGTGGGCAAACTCAAAATTCAATCTAGTAACTCAAAACTTACTGCTCTTCTCTTTCTATGGCAAATGATTTCGTAGAAACTACAGTCAGTTACAAATTTTCATAATATAAATTTCCAAACAATTTGATTTTAAGCTGAAGTGTGGGTAAACTCAAAATTTAATCTAGTAATTCAAAACTTACTGCTCTTCTCTTTCTACGGCAAATAATTTCTTAAAAACTACAGTCAGTTATAAATTTCCAAACAATTTGATTTTAAGTTGAAGTGTGGGCAAACTCAAAATTTAATCTAGTAACTCAAACCTTATTGATTTCCTCTTTCTACGACAAATATTTTTATTTTCCACACAAATTTATTTACACCAAGAAAAATTATATTAATTACTAAAGAACACGGTAAGTACGTCCCAGATGTAAAAAAAAGTGTAGGTGATATTTCATTTTATAACCAGGTCATGAAAAAGGTGTGAAGGATTGTGTAATTACTCCGGTTCCATAATTAATAACTGAGTTTCTACATCTAGAAACTACAATCAGTGCCCTTCTTCCCGGCAATGAGCCTTAAAAAAGCCTCATTACATCAAAATGCCGAGCCATAAGTCCTAATTAATCCGTTTTCTGCTCTAATGGTTCTATTAGACGCACCTGTCTACGGGTCAAATCTATAAAGCGAGGGAGACTTGACTTTCTATTGGGCGTTAATTGCTCCGCCATTCTCCGCATCTGTGTGTCCTGGAGAAATTGAGTGCCAACAGATTGCTCCCCATTTACTTCCCATTCTAATGGGGGACCGAAAGGGTTATTACGATACTGGAAACGGAGGGGGGTGAAGTACTCATTGCGAAATCGATGTTTATATGCGTTATACAAAACACTGAAAGGATACGCGATGCATTCAATTTAGAGCGGAGCATTTGCGTTAGGAAGAGAAAAAAAATGTAGCGTAAATGAAATCATTTGCTTTCAAGGAGAAAACATTGAAAAGTAGATTTCCAACATCAAAACAATATAAAAGCGATACCCATTAATTTTTTTCAAACTTTTTTTTTTATCTCTAACAAATGTTTTTTTACTTGAAGGTTCTCTGTACTGTTTTTAAGGGAGTATTTAAATTTACTCCATTTCTCCATTTTAAAAGATATTTTGTTCGATAAATACTGTTTCTTTTAAATAAATACCATTTTGTTTATTTTTTTAAAGATAAAATGTACACCTATTATTTTGTTGGAATTTTTTTCAAATACATAACTAGGAATTATTCCTTAGGAATAAATGCAAACAAATATTTTACAAATGTATATTTAGAGTGAATAATGCTAAAAAACTCTGTATCGTTTTTAATTTTCAATCTTTCAAATTCTAAAGCTCTTATTTAAAATATTTTGTAATATCTTTTAGAAATTTGTAGTCTAGAGATCTGCACTGTTATTTATTCACTGTTCTGCACTGTTGTTTATTAAATGAACATTATGCGCTTTGGCATATGTTTTAAAGGTTCTCATAACTTCTAAAAGAATCTTGATACATACAGAATGTGTATCTATTTCGAAAGGCCATAATTCTTTAAAAAATGAAATTACACACAAAATTGTGAAACTTTCGAGGACTGTTCTAGCTTTTACTAAATAATGAAATATTTCTCTTTTAATTTATTATGATAAAAAAGTGGAATAGTTAATACATGAGAATTTTAATATACATGCTACACACACACACACAATATATATATATATATATATATATATATATATATATATATATATATAGGTTATATTATGATCCACATCATAACTTAATTTAAAGTATAGGTTTTAATCTACCACTTGAATTATACTTATCTGACAAAGTATTATTTACATTGAATAATTAATCTATAAATCTTTTTATTTTACATAAAAAGTTCGAAAACTCAAGAAATTTTTTTAAAAAGTAGAATGAAATAACTAAGTTATTTAAAATAATCTTACTGCTTAATCACTTTAATGATACTATTTTATTCTACAGATAATATAAATAACAGATAATTCAACCGGGGAAAAATGTAGGTTTTTGCATTGAGTAGTATTTTTTAAATCGTACAGAGAGTGGTACAACAATTTTAATTTTTTCTATATTAATTGATCTATATTTTTTATTGGTTTGGTTTGGTTTGAAGCTCTACGGTCTACTGTTTTGCACACGAGGGCTAATGAGACCGGGACCTACTGCTTAAAGCCGATTCCGAACGGCTACGAACATCCGTGCCATAGTGGGATTCGAACCCACGAACTCTGGTACTGACGATCAGCGCCCTAACCAATAAGCCATTTATTTCTTATTGTATTCCATAAAAAGGAATAATTTCATAATTTTATAACACATGAGACAAGTCTCTTATATTGTCTTTCAAGGTTTCGTATAATTTAGATTTATATTATAGAAGTATTTAGAAACATATAATAGCTCAGAACAGACACACTATAAGCATGCATCGATTTCCTTTAGCGGGTATGAGATCCCTTAAATAAGTTTACTGTTCTTTTTATATAGTTATCTTCTATATTACAATTTTTTGGTGATGCTGTGGTTTTAATTTATTTTCGCAGTTGTTGTCAAAATAAAATCTAAGTTATCATTTACATATTAATGTTACAACCAGACAGAAGATATTTCTTAAGAATATCCAAAACCTTTAAAAAAATTGACTCTAAATGATGCTGCCTAGCTAAATTATTGCTAAGTTAGCCAGATACTTTTTAGATTTCTTTATTGTCTGTTAGTAGACGCTGTGAAAGAATATTCCTGAATCCTACTAACTAAAGATTTCAACAGCAGCTTAACTGAAGATCGAAAATTTCAAAAGCCATCTTTGGTAAAAATTGCGAATTTAAATTTGAAGAAATTTAGTACATTCGTATATGTAAAAGGGAAAATGGAGAAGGGTATTATGAAATATTGGTTGTAATTTTTGTGAAATATCCATTAAATGAAAAGACTTAAACCTGATGTCGAATCTGTGGGAACTTTCAGAAAAGTAAATGAATTATATATCAATTTAAACTTACTACACTAATAGTCATCCTCACAATGTAAAAATTAATTTATAAAAGTTTTATTTAAGTAGAAACAAATATTTTACACTGATCTAGAATTTGCAATTTTTTTCTCAAATTATTTTATTAACACAGGATGAAAGTACATTATCACAAACTTCTTTTTGAAATTTCTCGATATTCTTCACAAAACATTGTAGTACTTGGTAGTTTTACATTATAATTCTCTAATTATATTACTTACTGTTAGCATGTATCCAGCGTATCACACTCAATCTGGTTTTGTTAACTATATTGTCCCCAATATATTTGTAAACGCCTCTACAGACTACTAACTAATTATCTTCTTATACATGGTTTGTTTCCACTCTTGAGTCTCACATATTTCTTTTACTACAAGACTGGGGTGATACATTACATACCTGTATAAAGTTAGAAACATAACCTATCGCATTCCGTAGTATATGAGATACGCTGAGCATAGAAAGACGATGAAGCAGTATCAAATATGATATGTTCGGTAAAATAGGTTCCATAAAACGTGATTATCACACAACTCCCAAAACTCCCAAAGCTTTAGTAACTCTCAAAGCTTAAATATATTTATTTTAAATGCCACAACGTTAGGTTAATGGACGAATACTTGAAAGGAATGCACTAGCAGATTTTTTTAAAAACATACTGTTTATTTTTAATTTATCCATATTCAAAAGGATAAATAAAAGTTAACGATAACATTTAATTCATTCATTAATTCATTACGATAACATTTAATGTATTCATTTCAGTTTAAATAGAGAATTTTATTTATTTCATACGTAACTCTTTTATAATTAGTTAACTCATCTCTTACTGCTTAAATTCAAAAGTTAACTTATATATTTTTATTTCAGTTTAATTATAAATTAGATAGGCATAATATTTCTCAGCTGCATGTATATGTAATATTCGTATACTATCAATATATAGTTATTTCTATCCCTATTTAAATTTAAATATGTATATATATATATATATATATATGTGTGTGTGTGTGTGTGCATACTATATGTATAATATATATATGTATTCTATATATAATATGCATTATATATATATGTATGTTGTGGAGCAGTGAAGGAAAATAATGTGGATGTTATAACATCTTAATGAGGATTACTAAATATATATAAGAATTAATATGTTAATTTTGAGATATTTTGTATGAATTTTTTCATACAAATATCATTATATATATATATATATATATATATATATATATATATATATATATATATATATATATATATATATATATATATATATATATATATATATATATATATATATATATATATATATATATATATATATATATATATATATATATATATATATATATATATATATATATATATATGAAACAATGATATGGACTTTTTATTTAGTTTATGCTCAACTTTTATGTACATTTTATGATTCTGCATTTAATTGTACTAATTTCTATAAATTACATATATGTATGTATATATATATATATATATATATATATATATATATATATATATATATATGTGTATATATATATATATATATGTACAGACATTATATATATGCATAAACACACACACACACACACACACATATATATATATATATATATATATATATATATATATATATATATATATATATATATATATATATATATATATATATATATATATATATAGAGAGAGAGAGAGAGATAGATAGATAGATAGATAGATAGATAGATAGATAGATAGGCATTCATAGCTATATTACCACAATGAATGCATAGATATATTTTCATGTGGTATGCTACTCTATAAAAGTAAGTATCTTAAATCTCAAATTTTAAATTACAATTGCATATCATATTAACATTAATACTGCGATATTTTGTTCCTTAATTTACGTACTTTGCACTGAAACAGATTGAATGACAACAATAAAATCTTAGAAAAGCAATAATAGAAGCTAAATATCAAATTTAGAAAGGAAATGTCTAACAAAAACTCAATATTGAAACCCTTTCTTAATCAGATATCTCTCTTTATCATTTTAAAAAATCCTAGCATTTCAGATAATGAATACAATTGAATATCATTGTATCGCCGTAAACAATAGGCTAGTATTTACTCACAGGCTATGCCTAGTTTGTTTGGCAAAAGATTTCATTTAAGAAATATTAGTAAAGTAAATTTAATATAACAGGAATCCATCATTAGAGATTTTAAAGTCTGTTTTACTGATCAAAATTACAAGAAACATGCTACTCATCTCAAATTTTTGTGCATACACGTAGATAAAAACATCAGGAATTAAATGAAAACTATAATATTATTTTAATGAGAGATATATTAATTATTCTGTATATTTTTTTATTTAATGCTTGAAATGAAGTCCTCACTAGTCATAATTCGTTGGTTTCGGGTGCTGTGGAGCGATATTTTGCTACTTAAAGCTAATACATAAGATTTCATTCATAAATGACTGAAATATTTTTATATTTCTAAGAGCCCATGTTTGATTCTTTTATAAGTTTTAATGTTATAATTCATAACTTTTACCCTCGTTTGGAATGGTTAGTGTAAAGCAGTGAATTGACTCCTTTTATATAAGATTGTACTTGTCTTACAAGCTGACACTCAGATTGTACTTACAAGAAGATTGTTAAAACATACGATTATAACAATATTTATTGTAATGAAGGCTGAAGTGATATCGATTGCTAGCCTCCATTATCAATTAATTTTCCTACAAATAATTATTTTTTATTTCTATTCGGTAAGAAAAAAAATTAGGTATTAATGAAATGATGAAGGTGGTATAGTAAATAACACTTCTTACGCTGGAAAATGTTTGAAAATATAACTCCTTAAACGGGAAAAAATAATATTTATATCAATAATAGTATAAATAGAATAAAATTGGGTCCAAAGAAATAAAACATATTAAGAGAAAACTTCTTAAAAGGGAACTTCTTCAACCAGTTCCCTTGTATATATCCAAACATGATGAAGGTGATATAGTAAATAACACTTCTTACGCGGGAAAATGTTTGAAAGTAAAACTCCTTAAACGGGAAAAAAAATAATATTTATATCAATAATAGTATAAATAGAATAAAATTGGGTCCAAAGAAATAAAACGTATTAAGAGAAAACTTCTTAAAAGGGAACTTCTTCAGCGAGTTCCATTGTATATATCCAAACAAAGGGTTGTGTCTCATATTTGCTGACGATCAGAAACCCCCGAAAACATGAGTTTTGCGTTCAGGCGACCTCAATGTGTTTGCATTTCGGAAATCTAATGATGATTTAAGACGATCATACTCAACATTCATTACATGCATAACTAAGCCAGTTTATAGTAATTCACAACAACGACTGAAGCGAAATTATTGGTGGCACTTTACAGGGTAAAATTATGT
This sequence comes from Pardosa pseudoannulata, assembly GCA_032207245.1. NCBI lineage: Eukaryota > Metazoa > Arthropoda > Arachnida > Araneae > Lycosidae > Pardosa > Pardosa pseudoannulata. The sequence continues at coordinate 28,871,796 of CM063504.1, read as the reverse complement.
ATTACAGCTGGTCAAGATCAAAGATCTAAATTGAAATACCAACCCTTTCTGATGTTCTGATAGTATATCTAATTTTGATCTCGCTCTGTTGTAAAAATTTTACGACTATTCCCCGATATCTTAGTTTTCCATTAAAATAACTTGTATTTAAAATATCTATTTCATGATTTTCCTTTAAAACGGCTGTGTGTTTTTGACAATATTCATTCAAGATGGATTCCTCTCACATGTAAGATTCTAACGTTGGACAAAAAATAGCTTTAGTTTATTTTGATAAGTATTATAAATAATTTTAATGTGATTTAAAAATATTTGTTTTACGAACATTACTTTGGGTTTTGTTTAATGTAGTTGTTACATTAAAATAGCTATATCTATGATTTATAATACTTTAAAATGAGTTCTAAAATCCAAACTGTTTGTCTAAATTAAACAAAAATGGATGCAAGCCTTTTAAAAGAAGCTATATATGTGTTTTAATGAAGTGTATTTTTTAAAATATTGAATTCCAAAGAGTTGAAC
>CM063504.1:28813774-28866274 GCA_032207245.1 Pardosa pseudoannulata | reverse complement strand
CTCAGACATGAGTTAGGCCAATATGCACAAGTACTAATCCGACTGGTTCTAAATTTCAACATTCATACCTTGTAATGTGTTTTAGGGCGATTTCAGATTACTTATGCCATTCATTTTCAGCGCACAAGTGCTACCCGAATGAGTCAAATCAGTAGAAAATCTATGCAATACACAAAAAATATACATTCGAAGGCATACGTGATGACTCCCAATTCCTTACAAATCTCCTCTATATAAAAAGGCAAGAAACTTCTAAAAATGTGAAATATTCTTTAAAAGAACAAATAATAAGAGCACTCGCTTGAAACTAAAAAAAAAAAAAAGAACTCTATAATATTTTTTCAAAATCACTCTCCAAAATCCATTTAAATGCAGAAAATTTCTCGAAACTTCTTTACAAACGAAATCAGATAAAGGATTTTAAAATTCAAAAGTATTCAGTTGGAACGAAATTTGTGCTCAGCTCCCTGCGTCGTACGATTCCGATGGAGCAAAAGAGGGGGAAAGGGGTGGAAATCGAGCGAAATGTTTGTTCCATTTTAATGGAATCCTTCTTGTTCACAAATGATGCCGATCAACTGTTCAATCAATCTCTCTGCCTTCACTAATAGTTTCACATTACACTCGTTAGGGTCGCTCTGTGCATTAAAGGAACTTCGCGTTTGGGACTCGAAGACGCAGATATGCGTAATCGATGTCTGGAAAGAAAGAAATGAAAAATTTTTGCTTTGTTTGCTTGCTTCGGAGTAGTTTGGACCGAAGTTCTTCGAGATTTACTCCAGACGAGCCATGATGGACGCAGGGAACGTTTGTCGTGATGATTATTACCTCTTATGAGTGAGATTACATTTGTAGACATCATAATTGGACAGAATATTTTGTACGAGTGATAATATATTCGGATCACGAAATGCTAATTTCTGTTAAATCAGATTACGAGGCTTGATTATTTCTCTCTCGATTTATTTCAAATTCTTTACGCGTCTCTGAGGAATAAATTAAGATATCCTACTGTGAGGTAGTGGTATGATGCATTATCGATATATTTAAATTCTGTCATATCAACAGAGTTTGAAGCTGTTTAAATCTCAAAATAACCCTGTTGTTGTAATACCAATTCGCTTTCATGATGTATGATTAATATAATTTTACGAGGTGGGATCAGTATAATTTATAGCTGTATAATCAGATTATAAAATGAAGCATCAAGCGCTTAATTTTTTACACTGTTATCTTCCAAGGAAACATTTTATGTTTAAACTAAAACTAAACAAAAGGTATTTCAACTATAACGATTTTACCATAATAGCGATAATATAGTCAACAAATATTGAGTAGATTATTAATTGGGATAATATTAGATAAATGTATAAATTAAGATGAATGATTTCAGTCAACCAGCAGGGGTAGTGTAACGGACTACCCTTACTAGTGTAGTAGGTAGTGCAATGGACTTTATAACAAAGCACTATTTGTGCTTCGATAATCAGATCGATGGATTTTCTTTAATGTACTTGCCATTCTTTCATAATAAATACTTGTTCATACCTGCATGTTGTTTTCATAATAGAATGGAAGACATGTTTATAACAGGGAATGGAGAAATACCAAAAATCAAAGTGTCATAGGAAAATAATTATAGTGTTTCAGGTGGAGATTTTCAATAAAATATGCATCAGATTGAAATAACAAAAATAAACATATCATAAGCTCCATTTAATAAGAGGGAATCAGATGAAAAGATCCTTAATACCTTTTAAATTTCGCTGATTTTTCTCGATATTAAGTTTATCTAATTCTTGATATTTAAAAAGAATCTTTCCTATTATTCTGTGTATTTGACAGGCTTCAATATTTGTCATCCCGCTTTCCGTCTTCTTTACAAGCTTGTGGAAGCTCTCAAAGGTATTTCTGTGATTCATGAGAAGAATCAACCATGAATCACATGAGTGATGTATTTCGGATTTTTTAAATGCCACCACTGCTTTCTTTCAATTCCTGATTCTCAATTTTTTTTTCTTTCTTGAGAATATTGTACCATAACATTAAGTTTTTTTCTTTCATCTTGAGTAAATAATTTCTCTTAATTATAATTTTAGATTCCCTAGCATATTTATGGTTCTTCTTTACGGACTAGTGGATTTCTAGGGAAAAAACAGCAATGCTGTTATAACATTAGCCATTCATTTGAAATCGTTAAATAATTCAAAATGATAAAGTGAAATTTAGTTAACTATGTATATACACTATACTTTATTTCTTTTTATTCAGCTAAATCATTTTTTCCCTTTATATCTGTGGGGTTAACACAAAACATTTAATCTTACTGTTTAATCTTACTTCCTCCCCTTTGCTTTATAGATTATCTGAATTTGGATATTAATCTTGATCTTACAAATAAAATTGTTAAAAACCGAAATGAGTGTTTCGCAATTAAGATCTTTCACAATGAAGGCTATTGAGGTTCTATATCATGAAAATGAGTGGCTGCATATCTTCACTGGTGGTTCTATGTTGGAGAGAATACACGGTGCTGTAGGAAGTATCCATTGTGAGTTTTATAGTTTTTACTTTCCAATGGGTCCTCTTATCAATTCTTTCGATGGTGAAATTGAAGCTATTGCAGTGGCAATTCAACAGCTATCGGTTCGTAAACACTCTTTTACAAGAGCAGTCATCTTGTTGGATTCTAAGAGTACTCTTCAAGCTTTTATGAATAATAAAAATAGTTTCCAAAGAATTTTAGACTGTAGGTTTTTGCTTAAGACATTGACACACGTAATTTCTTTGCAGCGGATTCTTGCCCATTGTGAAATTTTGGGCAATGAAAAGGGTGATACACTGGCTAATAAGGGAACCTTGATAGATCAACGCATAAATCGCCTTTTTCATTTCATACAACTAAATTGCTTGTTAATCTGACTCTCAAGAAAACTCTTAAACAAGATATGGTTCAACGTGCGACGAATAAGAGATGGAGGATTTGGGGGGAAGAGAGAGAGCTGTTCCCAGTTTTCCGAGAAAGACTACAGTGGCCTTTTTTTTAGAATCTGACTGGACATGATTGTTCACAAGACCATCTCTACAGTATTGAAGGGCTGGATTCACCGGACTATGTTTTGTGTGACTGTAGTCATCCAATGACTTATGAACATTTAAATAATTGTGCTGTACTTTCTCAGTATGAGGACGTTGTTAAAAAGTATTGGAGAGTGATTGAACTAATGGCTTAGGCCTAATTGTTTGGCATTTGTAAAATAAAATACAATACATAGTTTCTTGTTCAAGACCGCCTTGAACAAGATAACAAGACTGGCTTGATCTGACTGCACATGACTGTTCTCAAGACCATCTCTACAGAATTGAAGGGGTAGATTCACCGGACTGTGTCTTGTGTGACTCTAGTCATCCAATGACTTTTGAACATTTAAATAATTGTGCTGTACTTTCTCAGTATGAGGACGTTGTTAAAAAGTATTGGAGAGTGATTGAACTAATGACTTAGTCACTAATTGCTTGGCATTTGTAAAATAAAATACGATACATAATTTCTTGTTCAAGACTGCCAACATTTATTGTTAATGATTTCTCATGCATGTTAGTGACATAATTAGTTAAAACTTTTCAAGATGATCATTATATATTTATCTTAGATGATGGGATTTACTAAGCTATTTAGTAACATTTTATATTAAGCGATATATTTAAAGACTGATTTTTTTCTCTCAGAGTTAATTTTCCCCATTCTCTATTGCTAGAAAAAAAACCTAATCCCGAGCGTGTGTGTAGTCAGTGTACCTACAACTATATAATAGCTGTTTTGGTTACCAGGCAGAAGCATCCAATGGGCATGCTTCTGAAGCTAAAACAGTGCATCTTCCTATAAATCAATAAAATAAAGGTATACAGTAAGTCATTAGAAGAGAATTATCTGCTCAATAATTTATCTTTTAACCCTTTCGAGAGTGTTGGTGAACTGTTAGGAATACTGTTATGTTAAAAGCATTATAAGCTATAATTACTGCATTAGTATCTTTGTCATAAATACAAACAAAAGAACACCATGAACATCTTACCTCCTTCACTTAATTAGTTTTTAAAATTTTAAAACGCAATCTTCTTTTTATACGTGAATAAAGTTAGAAATAGCTCTTTTCATGATAACCTATTTGATTCTCTGCCCTATTTCCGAAATAATAACATTGTTAGTTCTCAATTCTCAAATGAGACGTTCTTGGAATAACATTTACCGAATCTTTCTGTTCAATAAAGGGATTCTCTTTTCTCTGTATCAGCAATCTACATATGTTATTCATGATTGATGCACGAATGCTTTAAATCAAATAAGAAATATGTATATTATGCAAATAAATCCGATAAGTTGAAAGAAGATATAGATAGTAGGTATTGTTTCTTTCCTCTAGTGCTTAGTCAAGCAAAAATTGAAGAGACTTATCTATTGTGATTGCGTTTCTGTTTTTCAAAGACTAACATACGTAATCTGCAACATGGATACAGTTATTTTGACATCCCATATACTGAATGTTTTTGTCTGGTACATAATGTTAAAATGACTGGGCTTTGTAACTATTCCATAACCAGCGTGTATTTTAATCTAATTCGTCTTCTTATCGTACTAGTTGACAAAGATTATAAGTTCACAAATTCTACTTGCTAAATTAGAAGAATAAACACTTTATCGTTTACCGAAATGTGCGAAAAAACTTTAAAAGGTAATTAATTAGATCCCTAGTTAGATCTCTAGATTGAGTTTCTGTTTTTCAAAGACTAACATACGTAATCTACAACATGGATACAGTTATTTTGACATCCCATATACTGAATGTTTTCTCTCTGGTACATAATGTTAAAATGACTGGGCTTTGTACCTATTCCATAACCAGAGCGTATTTTAATCTAATCCGTATTCTTATAGTACTAGTTGACAAAGATTATAAGTTCACAAATTATACTTGCTAAATTAGAAAAATAAACGCTTCATTAGTTTACCAAGATGTGCGAAAAAACTTTAAAAGGTAATTAATTAGATCCCTAGTTCTATGATAAATTTATAACCTTTTCTACAAGAGGAATAAAACCATTGCCTGATTCAATACACATTCATTCAATAGGAAAAATGTTTTAATTTCACAATTACATAAATTATAAAAACACTCAGTCTGCTTTTTGACCTCTATGATTCCCAAGAAAAAATCATGCAGTTCGTTCGAAGCTGTAAAACCCCTCAACCTTCTTTCTCTGTGTCTTATTTACGTTGGTTTTGCATTTATTACTATATTCTGGATCAAACTACCTTCTATTACACCATAAATAAATGTATTAAAATCAGAAAGGGGTGATCGTGTAGAAGAAAACAAAGAAATAGGTGATAAAATCAGGGAAAAATATGATGTATGAGAATAAACAAATTGAAATAAAGGTAGGAAACAACGAATATACTGAATTAACACTAGATGACGGATATACCTATTTTTACTGAAGTGATTTGACTTATACAGGAAAATTGAAGTTTTTTTTTTCAAAGAAAATAGTTCTGAATTAATTTAAATGAAATGTTTATTATCAAAAATTCATGAAAAACATTTTTTACATATAAAATCTGTTTTTGAAACACATTTTCCGCAAACATTTCTATTACATTTACCACAATGGTTTCTACATCTGTTTCTTTTGAATGATTCTTGAACTTGATAATTCTTCCGTGCGTCAGTAGGTTAAATTTCTGTCATTGGAATGGAAGTGTTCTCGACTTCTTCTCTATATTTACTTTATACTATACTTTATACTTTATATTTATATTATACTACATTTATTACTATATTTATTTATTTTCATATACATTCTATGAGTCAAATTGGCTCACAACCCTGAAAGTAGGTATACCACATATGATAATGTGAAATGCAGGGGTCTACGGGGAAGAGGAATGAAAGTTTACATACATTTTATTACTTAACTAAAAACCAACGTATGCTTTTGAAAAGTGATATTAAAGTCATATATATATATATATATATATATATATATATATATATATATATATATATAGATCAAATTTTTAATGAGTCGAATTGGCTCGGTCCGTAAATCTAGTTTTAATAGAAGTATTTTTTAGTTCAGAGAAGTTTCTCTTAAAAATAAATGCTATAAATTCTTAAAAAATAAATATTTAAATTCAGGGTAGGGATAAATAAAGCGTGTAACAACTATTCAAAAATATTTAGAAAACTTCCAAACATGGATTACAAAAAATAAATTTTCACCTATCAATATTTATCCTTTTATTACTTAAATGTCATAAGCATTGTATGATAGTTCCAGCACAATACGAATTATTCATCAATTTACTCATTTTAGAGATTTAAGTTAAAGGCTAACAAATTATGTGATGAATAAAAATTGGGAATTAATTTTTTTTATTTCTGATATCAGCTAAAATTCAGTTCATGACCCACATGTAATGCTAGGAAATCTTTGTTCCCTAAAGCAGGAAAGCGTAGTTTATGCCACCAAACCGAGTGCTTAGGGAGAACAGAATAGATTTTCAAATTTCAATGCTCAGTATTTTTAGAACTCTTACCCTTGTATTACTTATATTTCATTTCCTTAACTTTTAAGTTTCAGTGCAAATGAATTATTCATCAAATTCCTCTTGTAGGATAGTTGAGAAAAGATCTGAGGAATTGTATAGAGAATAGACATTAAAAACTGGTAAAGGAAAATTCATAATTGGAAATGCTCATTTCATTCATATCACAGAAACAACACTGCAAAACTACTGTGCCCCAAAGCGGGAACGCTTATGCGACAGTGCTTAGGAAACACAGAATGGATTTAGAGTCATCAATGTTCAATACTTTTAAAACTTTTATCTTTGTATTTTTTTTATTTCATTTCCCTAACTCTGTGGTTTTATCGCAAAACGGATTATTCATCAAACCACATATGTTGGAGGGTTCAAAAGAGGTCTAACAAATTATACAGAAAATAAATATCAAGCATTAAAAATTGAAAAAGAAAAAAAAGCTTGATAACTGGAAATATTCAATTCATGACACAGAGATAATGCTACGAAACCATTGTGCCCAAAAGCGTGAACGCGTGATTTATGCCGCCAGACCGAGTACTTAGGGAACACCCATACGTGTTACACCTATCCCATTACCATATCCACTCTTGTTAACACCTCCCTAACATTTTATAAAGACGCAGAACCGATATGACAGCCAACAGGATATTTGTTACAAGAACAAAAAGAGCAAGAAAGAAAAAGTTCCTCCCCCGCAGATAGCGACGGCGTCACGTTCTTACCAACCTGACCACCAGCGGAGTGTGATGGACAGTCGAAGGGTCATCGCAGGTGAAGATGTTCCATAAAAAATCAACCTCCCGTTGGAACCTGTCTGTTCTGAAACTACCCTTTGCCAGACGATGTGACCCTAGAGTGGCGTCTTGGTTTCGGCAGACGGTATTTCACCCTCGTCCACCCCCGTGTTGTGGGAAAGTCGCGGAATTCCGATGCTGCTGGAAGAGCGCAGTTTGGGAAATTTTAGGGTACGTCTGGTGGCATTGTGCAGCTGTGTCGAATGTTAAGGCATATCTTGGAGAAGGATTAGAAAGAGAATTGTTTTTCTGAAGAATTGCAGAGGTCAGGACATTAAAACTTCGAAAATCGATATAGTGGTAACACTGCTTGTAAGGAAAGATTTATTCTGTCACACTTTTTAACAATGCTTCAGGGTGATTGACACTGGTAGATTATCGGGAAAACATTGAATCATTAAAATTAGTAAATAAATTGTTGTGAGTCAGAAACTGTTTGTATATCGTACATTTTAATCTTCCGCAATAATACTTTTCTACAGAGCTTTTCTAATAAAGTGTCTCTAATATATTTTACAATAATATTTATCGATGTAATAAAATTTTGTGTTATTTTTCATTATATATTTAACTTTCTCCAACAAAAAAAAAATGCTTTTTAACCTACACATATTATCTAATACAATTTTATTTTGAAAAGGAATATTTAAATGCAAAATATTTCACTTACATTTTAATTTTATGCCACTGTTATTAATTACTTCATAGCATATTCAATATATTTTCGAGTTATAATCGTATTCATTATCATTTAGAATGTATAATTAAAAACCATGCATTGGAATCTATCAACTATTTCCTTTAGAGCCCGTAGCAGACAACTGGTCTGTACCCTTATCACCAAATATAGTGAAAATATATATAAACATGTATTTTTTCTGTATCATATATTCAGAATGTACTCAAAATATTTTGTTAATTCTTTGAACGTTTCTAGTATATAAATTTATAATTTTTCTTCTATTTTACCTTATTAATACTTAAAATATTTTTGAACACTTTGGTGATATTATTTTGCTGATAAACTGAAGAGTTTATTTGAAGGGAACATTTTTTATTTGGACATATAGTTTTCGTAAAAAATTTCTAAATTTAAATTTAGTTTCAATAACTTTAGTGAATTCAAATTTTAAAACAAATACCCGGATTTATATTAAAGCATTTTAGGGTTGTTTGGTACATATTTCGTAAGAATCTACAGCTAGTTCAGTCTCTAGAAGAATTTTTAAAAATAAGAAAATTTAAAAAGAAACAGTTTTTAATCATTGGATTTTAAATAAAAATAAATCCCTTTTCACCTATTCCTTATTTCTATTTGGAACGAATCATCCTTTTTCGGACCCCATTTTCGTCACGGTGCTGTGCCCCTAAGACTGTGGGCCCCGTGGCAAGTGCCGCTTTTGCCACGCCCTAGTTACGGCTCTGTCTATCGATAATCAGTATGCTTAACTCTAATCAGTATGTATAAGCAAATAAATGATAATCACAAGTGTGGTATAGCCACATTCTATTTAAAAGGGAATGCCAGGAATTGCCGGCTTCCTGACCCCTTATTTTATGGAATGGGGCTTGTCCGTATCCAAGGAATTGAATCTTCCCGCGCTGATCATCCGTGGCTTGCCGTTTTACCCTCTCCATCTTTCACCATTTGTCCAGCTTGATCGTTGCTTAGCGCCATAAGGTTCCTAAGCTGCTCTTCCTACTGACGCTACGTTTTGGCGATCGTTTCCCGCTAGTGGAATTTTTCCACTGACCTCGCCATGCGCGGTGTTAAGTGGGCATCATTTTGGCCGAAATTAGGGGAGAGATCACCCGCATCATTAAAAAAAACGAGTATTTTTTTTTAGCCATTTTGCTTTTTCTTATCTTTGTATCATGTCGAGAACGGGTATTTTTCTGACAAAGTCAGCAAGGACTAGAAAATAAAATACCTTTAAGCTAATCAATTAATAAGACTCTTTTCTATTCTTCAATTTGCATTCACCTCTGCTCTAAAATTATAGAGCATACCAGATGAATACATTGAATTGTGTCTGCCGCCATATAGTTCCACAAAAGAACCTGTGAAAGGTTATTGCGGCTGAAAGGAGAAATGTAATATTCAACAACATCAATAATTCTACAATAACAATTCTACAAGTATAAAACCTTTAACTGTAATTTGCGTTTAACCTTCTGGTTTAATAAAGTTCAAAACAATGCCTTTTTCTTCATTCATCTGATTAATACACATTTATTTATGTAAATTGTTATATGCATTAAAAACCAAATTATGAAATATCGCTTAGTACATCTTTCTATTTCATTATTTATTTTATTCATTGAATATCTGTTTATACAGAGAGTGTGAAAGTTTCATTGAATAACGCTTTCTAAAACCTCATTTTTATCCATTTTCTCACATAAACGTAGGGTTCGAATTTTAAAACACGGTTTTTCATTTCAAACAGAAAACACGAGGTATAAACACCATATCCAATACACACTCATGCAACTGGGCAACTAAACAGATACGAGTAATTTCTCAGGAGACCAGATCTACAGATGTTTGCCGAATCGAAAAACAGATGAGGCTCTTTTCTCCTTAGGGTGTGTCAACGTCAGTCTGGTTTCCATGCATAACAATGCGGTAACTATGGAAAGCAAGTTTACAATGCAATCGGGTCTGTTATCTCGCTCAGTCAAAGTGGAATAAGAAAAGTGTTGAGAATGCAAAACTTCTGTCTTATTGAATTTCAGCAAGTTTTGCATGCATTTATCTGGGTGAAACACTACTTCATGGTTTGGAATATTTGTTTTGAGAGCCTTACACGGGAGAGGGAATTTAATATAAATTCCCTGCTTTCGCTTTGCAAATAGAAAGGCAAGAGGAAAATCTTATATTCTGGCATCGCGTATGTTCACTAAAGGAGAAATATTCTTGTTATTAGAAAGGAATCGAGTTTGGCGTTGCATCGGATATTTAGTTTAAAGCGTAAACTGAAATGTCATGTAAATAAAATTATTGATCTAACTCTTTACGGTTTGTACTTCAGTAATAAAATTCTTACATTTTCTTGTAGGTAAAAATTTTCAACAGGAAAAGAGGATTTAGAATTAAATCTGCCAAATTAACTTCAAATAAAGTATTTATATTGGTATTTTTACCTTGAATTTAGCTCATTGTTTGTCCTTGTTCTATTTAGAAGAAAATTTACAAGAAATATATCACATGTATTGCGTTGTGCAATACATGTACGTGATATATTTCTTGTAAATTTTCTTCTAAATAGAACAATGACAAATAATGAGCTAAATTCATGTACGTGAATTTTTAAGGACGTACATGTACGTATGTTTTTAAGAAAAATTATTAAGTCTTAAGAAAATTATATACTATCGAAATTGTATCTTATAATGTATCGAAAATTTTATATTAAATTAAATATTTTACGCCTCACTGCTTAACGATAAAATTTGTATTAATTTTAAATTTAATCCTCAATTAATATTTACTACATAATATATAAAGATCGATGGCATCATTAGTTATGTTATTATCGTTAGTTATGTTATGAATAGTTATGTTATCATTAGTTATGTTATGAATAGTTATATTATCATTAGTTATGTTATGAATAGTTATGTTATCATTAGTCATGTTATGAATAGTTACGTTATCATTAGTTATGTTATGAATAAATATACAGTTTTAAAAACTTTGCAAGTGCCGTTGCTAAGCCTAAACACTTATATTGATATGATGATACACGTTTGGTATCATAACCATAAGTTGTGTTTTATTTTAATGTGACTTCATGATTTATCCAAAATTAGTTCATATAGCCACTGGATTTTAAAAAAAACTTTCAACTTTTGAACTGTGACAACGATCTAAAGTTTAATTAAATATAGAAGATAGAATATACAATTATTTGTATTCTAAAATATTAAGAGAAATGAAAATTATCATTTTATTGATTGTTTTTATGAAATGCTTCATGATACTATTTTCATGTTTTTTATTTACTTATCACGGTAAATTGCTTGAATCTTAAAATTTTTACCTGGCTGAATTGTTTATATAAATTAATACTGTCTTGTATATTTTTTTCTTGTAATATAGGTGATTTTCTGCTTTGAGCATCTAAAATAAAGTTTGTTTATACATCTGCTTTGAATAGAAAAACTAGTAATATTGTTTATGCGAAAGCAATAAAATAAACCCAGACAATGCTAGGTGCCTTATATTTATAATCTATGTACCTAGCTTATAATATATGAAAAATCTTTATAATGTCCACCGTTTGATGAGTGTTTAAAAACAGACTAACAAAGTACTCACGAGTGAAGGGTAAAAAGCGGACGACTCGACGCCGGTGAAATTTGGGTAACCCTGGTGATCGTAGAGCCGGGGATGATATGTTGTGAGAAGTCGAGAATCGTAAGTTGCCGGCAATGAACACACAGAGGAAGATTCGACGCCGGATGAAGCACGACCAGAACTGTCGCCACCGCAGCAGGGAGAGGATACAGAATTCGTACTTGTGTTGGCCACCATTAACTGGATAAAGGGAGAGAAAGAAAATCACCATTATTTCAGATATCAAGTTTAATGTTCATTGAGTGTAATATGCCTTGCAAGAAAAAATGATTTATTGAAAAGTAACGAACTGTGTTACTTAAGGAACATAAATGTGAGCCTTGCTATGTATGCAGGGATAATACAATTCACACTTTATTTAAAGTAAGTTTTTTAAACCTAATTATAAGGAAAATTCTAAACCATTGCAATCGCAATGTTAAGATTTTTTTAATATGCCTCAGATTTCGTTGGGCTTCTTTTTCTTTTTTTTAATATATATGTATAATACACATAGACTCTAAGTAAGGCAATGTAGCTCCTTTATTGCACTTTATGTTTAACCAGCGTTAATAAAAAAAATTGAACCCACACAGCATCTGTAGATGGAAATACAGTCTTAGCAATCCCAGGCATAAAAGAAGAAAGTCCCAACCTTTGAATCTCCACCCGTTGGAATATAATATTTATTTTAAAATTCTTCGTCAGATAGATTTTATCTTCTGTCATATATAAGATACTTGTGTATAAATATGTAACTGCTTGTGTAAACGACCAAACTGAATTGGTTGGTTGGTTGAATGAGGTTTAATGGCACAAAGTCCAAGGATGACAAAATAAGCCAAACAGAAGGCAATAATGATAAAATAATCACAATAAGACCAAACTTGTCAGTTCTGCAACCAAACTAGAACACACACACACACACACACACACACACATACATACATATATATATGTATATATATATATATATATATATATATATATATATATATATATATATATATATATATATATATATATATATATATATATATATATATATATATACATATATATAATATATATATATATACATATATATATATATACATATATATATATATATATGTGTGTGTGTGTGTGTGTGTGTGTGTGTGTGTAAAATATTCAGGAGTTCGTCACCAATCACATAAGGTAATCGTAGTCAATAACTTTTATTTCCATATCGAAATACGTAGGCTTTACGCTAAACACCCCATTCATTCACCTAATGGGATACTTTTCTCGCCCTGTCACGTGACCATCAAAACCAGAAACGACGCCACTCTCATAATTTGGAACCTAGACCAACTTCAATTTTTACTGCTATACATATATATATATATATATATATATATATATATATATATATATATATATATATATATATATATATATATATATATATATATATATCTGTGTGTGTATGTGTGTGTGTGTTTAGAAACTAGAATTTATTCAATATACAGTGGTATTGATAAAGATACTCACATGAGGCAAAATAGCTAATGCTTGTACTTAGTATTAATGGAAAGGTATTTTAATTATCTGCTTTGCTTCATCAAGACTATAAATTTCGGCCTCAACTTAGTTTCTCACAATGATTAACTTTCGACCACTCTGCCCCTAGAATACCATATTACATCAGAAAATATTAACGAAACATTTTTTTAAATTTATAATTTTATGAATGATATTCGGGTATTAAGAGAAAACTTTCATGGAAGACAAAGTATTCCTTTACTATAATTTTTCCTTTACCTTTATTTCGCAAAGCTTGTCCATAATCCGACCTCACGATATTTCACTCCAACTAACTAGCCAACCAATTATAACTTATAAAGAAAATATTTATTCTTTAATAAGTCAGAGCTTTATTGAAGAAATAAAAATAGCCTGTTGTAATAAAGATTTTTCGGTTCTAAAGGTAATATGTCTGCTCAAACTTTAGGAGTCAGTATGAGTGTTCCTCAAAAAGATTTGAGACAGCAAATAAATTTTCAGATCATTTACTTGAGTTCTAAAAAATAATTACCAATTTCATGAATAAAGAATCATCTCGAACTATATTGGAGTTTAACCCTCTTGCTCACCTAAACCTCACACAACACTCCTAAATTTAAGCAATAAAAAAAGAACAGCTTTAAATAACTTTTCTGCAAATTTTTATCTTTATTTGCACTTTTCAGCAAGGCTTAATATATGACTTGAAAGAGGATTCAGTTTTCTGTAGCATGAGTCTGAAAAATTTATGACTCAAATTTGATGAAGAGGTGATACGGAAATATTTATATTGTGTTTGATTTCCTATTTTCTAATAATGTTTTTAAATACTTTTAAAACAATTTATGTATTTCATAACAATATTTAAACTCTAATATAAATGTAAAATTTTTTCATCTAAATTTACTAAATTTATCTAAACTTATTCCCTTTTTTTTCCCCTCTTATTTGTTTTGCTTAGTTTTACTGAAAATGGTGTTTTTTCAAATAAATAACTATTGCACATTGATTTCAAATTTTCACAGTAAATAAATTTACATCAAATATTCAACCCTATATATTAAACTCTATCTAACTTTTTTGTTGCTTATTTCATTTAGTATTTATAGTATTTGAAATGGAATTTTTTAACATTATTTAAGTTTTTTTAGAAAACTCAATGCCTGGAGAAATATTTCTAATACTTTTTACAAATTTATGTAGGTGGGGAATTATGTCTAATGATTATTGTTGCAAAGGCAAAAGTTATTATTGAAATCAAAAATTATTGTATCAGAAAAATTTTTTAAATTTTTAAACAATCTCCTACTTTTTACTTTATATAAATGGTTCTTATTTTTTAGAAACAAATTCAATTCCACAAAACTAATTAAATAAAATTAGAGAACAAAAGCTTAAAATCCCCTGCATTTGAGATAGTAATTAACAAAGATATAATAAGGGAAAAAATAAGAGAAAAAAGTTGATTAAAGGTTATATGTCTCAGTAATAGAATGATGATAATGATGAAATTATTTTTCCTATTTAATCTTAAATGCAATTTTCAGTAGATTAATTCACAAAACATTTCTTTTTTAATTCTGTTATAAATGAGGGACAAAGACGGTATTATTCACTTCATTTTATTCCCTGTTTTCTACAACAGTTCTACTAATTCATGACAAATAATTACGAAATGTATTGTATTCGAAGACGTTTGACTGACCTATTCCGGACAGTTATCGTAGATTTTACCCAGTTCAATTCAAGCACCAAAAAGCATTTAGTAATGATGCTATCGCTTATCGAATGACCTGGAAAGGTTTCAGCAATGTAAACGTTGTATGGTTTCTAAGAAGCTGCCTAAAAGATGAATTTCGCTTCCAATTAATGAGCATAAAGAGGTACAACTATTAAGTTTAAGCTTCTTTTTTTGGTTTATTTCGGAAGTGATTTCTTTATTTTGTTCTTTTTCTATTTTTAAAACTAGTTCTGAGGCACTACGTCTTTTTGGCAATCAAAATAACATACTCTTATTAATTATTTTCAGAAAGCTCTTAATCGGTAAATACATTGTAAATTTGGATTGCGCTGCCTTCTAAACAATGTCCATTGATGAATAAAAAGTATTGAAAATATCATTTATACGCTTAAAATGCAATAGTGCCTTCCGTGGTGAAAAGTCTGAATTAAAATAGACTATTTTCAATTCAATATGAAATTTAAAAAAAAAAGGCTTTCTGCTATGTTTAGAATAAAAGTAAGAATAGAAGTTCTCCTAAATCTGTAATAAGCTTCTGACTGCATGAAAATTTTTAGTTTTGTTGTATGAAGTAATATATGTTTTAAAAAACGTAAAATCACCCTGTTCTTTAATGGTGACTGAGGTACATAAAATTGGCTCATGGTCGGAACGTCCTCTAAGTTCTCAAACGAAATCTCTGGGGGTGGCAGGCAGGGCCTGAGGATCTTCTGCTTGGATCCTGCTTCTAAATTACGAGAACCCGCAGAACGATGGCCGATTGGTTAGGGTGCTGGCCTTCGGTACAAGAGTTCGTCGGTTCGAATCCCACAGTGGCATGGATGTTCGTAGCCGTTCGGAATCTGGTTTAAGCTGTAGGCCCTGGTCTCATTATTTCTCATGTTGCAAAAAGTAGACCGTAGCACTCCAAACCAAACGAGAACCCACTTGAGCAAAGTCGATATTTCACCTTAACCATGTTAGTCAAATGAAAAACGCTCCCCTTCACTTCAATTCGGGTAACCTCTGGCTTGTTTGGCTCATCCAAGTGGAATTGGTAGCAACAGCAATGTATGTTTTAAAAAGCATAAAATACGTACACAAGTGAAAAAAAAGTAATAATTCACTTACACGCAAAACAACTTTTGAAATTTGTAAATCACAAACTAATTTTTTACATCAAATAGAAGCTAAATTCTTTTATATTTTGTGAATCTTAATTATATTAACCCTAGCAATATAGTTTGTATTATAGCATGATAAAGGCTTTAAAGTTAACTTTTATTAAATTTCCTATTTCTTAACTGAAAGGAATTTATTAAATCTTCTATTTAATAAATTCCCTTTAATAAAATCTCTCATTTCTTAGTTTTCATTTAATTCTAAAGTGGAAGATACCTTTAAGTTTTAGGTTTATGGAATAAAACATAGAACGGAATATTTTGCTTTATTTGATTTTAAAATTTAGTTTCTTACATGAATATTTCAACAGATATCGTGCAAGTAAATGAACTTTATTTAGTTTGTTCTATAGTTCTACGATATTTTTTTAAAAAATACCACTTGTAGTGACCACTTAATATAATTTCTTAAAGTTAAATTATTATTATAGAAAATGTAAAAAAGAATGCAATTCTAGAACTTTTTATTTAATGATGAACAGAAAAAAAAGGTTGTTATAAAATTGTTAAAAGTGAGAAAAGTCTCAAAAGTCCCCTTAAAAAGACGAGACATATTGCAAAAGTATTTTAATTAAAGTTTTAAAGTTGAGAAAATGAATATACTGTGAACACCTCTAAGAATATAGCGAAACAAATGTGCGTATATTCGTCTGTTTGCATACATTTTAGTTTCATTCGAAATTTACCTAATCATTCTAATTATTTTGGTAAAACTTTTGTATTATATATATATATATGTGTGTGTGTGTGTGTGTGTGTGTGTGTGTGTGTGTTCGGAACTGTGTACTTCGAGCGAAATAAGCTTCCTGAATCGCTTTTTCTATAGTCAGAATAAAAAAGGTTTTAATCATCAGTTGGTTATTTTAAGTAAAATTTGCAAAGAATAATGAACTAATATCGGTATACAAAAATGTTTTTTTCTTTCCTTCATATAATATTTATATCATCGACATGAAGAAAATTTGGCGGATAAATTTTGTCACCAAATGTGGCAAGTTAGGAACATTATTGAAAATCCATTATTTGTGCTTATACCAGGTCACGTAACACTCATTTGTGTTACACAATTTACTTAATTGTATAATCTCTTTATATATAAGCTTATCTGTATATATACATATATATATATATATGTGTGTGTGTGTGTGTGTGTGTGTGTGTGTGTGTGTGTAATGTGGGCGAGACTCATCCAAAAGTACAACACATTTTATTTCTGGTGAGATACATGAAATCCATACAACAGTCAAGCACTTTTACAACCTCATGCACCCAGACAATATGATCCTTCACACACACTGTTCAAGTAGGGATTTCTCAGGTAAAAAGATTACGAATCATCCCTAAACACAATTGATCACGTGATAAAAATACCTATGTTTAAAGAGAACGCGCTAACTATTAGTTAAAGTAGTACAGACAGAGGCTGAATTAAGTCTATAGCGTGTCTGGGGGGAAGAATCAGAATTACCGCGCAAACTCCTACGTACTTTATGAACAAAAGTTATTAAATTAATATTAAAATATGTAAATAATTGATTTTAATATTACATATATATGTATATATGGGGGGTTATACCAGTAACAACTAATAACTGAATTCTAAGAGTCATTTGAAACATATAAACAGTTGTATTTGGATATGGCTCAGAAAATATTCCAATTTCCAATCCTTCCAATATTCTCAATATTCGAGCATCATACCGTTATAGAAAAAGGATAACAGTTTTTTGATAGAACTGTTTATAAGGAACATATTGTTAATATGGCTATTTGTAATCATTCAGCGTGGATTTAACACTGCTGGTTTCGGTCTATTAATCTCAACACATTCGACATGATGAAAAGAAAATAAAGAACTTGATGTGGGATTTGAGATAAATATTTAAAATAAATTGTGTACATCTTAAAATTGCTGTTTTTATCATCTCACGCATGGTTTACTTATCAGCGATTAACTCCACGGAAAACTGCATCTCGCTAGTGCTGAGATGCTGAGATGGGACAACAGGTTCCGTCATCATACCCTTGTATTTAAATTAATTTCTGCATTTCCAAACCTATGGGAATTCTTAGAATGTTATAAATATATTTCTTGATAAATATTCAAAAGCCTTTACATATCTTTCAAAAATACTGCGATTGAACAACAGAGGTTTCATGTTAAATGTTTGGCCTGCCTAATAATTAAAATGTTAGGGGTATATAGACACGGTTCTAAATTTCTAATAAATCTTTGAGAATTTAAGGCAAAATATACTGTTTTCTTAAAGAAAATGTAATTTATTTTGGAGGAAATGAAGACCAAATTTGGTGAAAACCAATCTGCTTGAAAATTTAACAGATTTCTAGTATTATATTTAAAATTTCAGAGTAAAATTTTAATAATTTTAAAACTATTAATACACTCTATGTGTATCTTTGCTGCCGTCGAATTCCGTATTTTCTCAATGAAAAATCCCCAAATGGTTAGTAATTTTGTAATAAATATTTACGATTTAAATTTTTTTAATAGAGTTAAATAAGATCTCTAAATATAATACAAAATATCATTGTTCACAACTTGCATACACACATATATGCTGTATACATAAATGATCTGTTTATTGCGATAGCCTGTCTATAACGATATTTTTCTAGATAGTTATAAATAGCTTTATGTATAGAGATAGATAGATAGATAGGTATATGCGAGTTAGAAATTTATCTAGAAAATTTCAACTTTTGACTAATATATTATTAAATTCAGAAGATAAAGAAGAATGGTAATTCTATACACATAAAACAGATAAAATTTTTAAAACGGCATCCTCACCATTGTTATTTCGGAAATTGGCCAGCTTAAAGGTTCAAAGCCCAGACAAAGACGTAATAAGAAGGAGTGATATTTTTCAAGGCGCACCCTAATAAAGTTTATAAATGTGATGTTGTAGTACATTCACCTCTACTGTATTACACGTGTCAATTTCGATGACAATTAGATAACTCACGCAGTGTCCGCTTTCAATCTTTAGATTATGCATAACGAGAAAAATGAGTTTTGAAGTAAACGATTGAGCTCACGACATTTTCTGGTATTACTTATATATGTAGGTATACCAGAAGCAATTTACAACAGACGAGGTCCTGTACATAGCTAGTACATACGCGTCGTACATAGCTGGTCCTGTACATAACCGTTGGGAGCTCCTATCAGTCTTATAACTACAGTGTAACAACAATTTAAAAAAAAATATTTTATTTTATTTTTGTTGTTACATGAATGTATATAACAGACTGACTTCTAATTTTAGTTGTCACATTCGAAAATATTTACTGATGGGAAGATTTCCTGCAATCGATATAGTATGCACAAGTTAGAGCAATATAGCAAAATATAATTACTCCGTATCTTCCGATGACTCATCTCAATCGGTAAATTACATGTAACTCATTCGTTGTATGTAATTTATCTACTTAATTAGTTACTACTTATTACATGGTAAGTAGCACATCGAAAGTAGGAACCTTTCAACGGGAGGTCTCATGCACGTCCGTCGAATTCATCATTGTAAGTCAGACCCTTCATGTATATGAAATTATTATAAAGCTGTAGATATATATAATCAAGAAGATACATATAATCATGTAGATATATATAATCGTAAGTTTATAGTGCATGCATGCACACAGCTGGCGAAATTTCGAGGGCAACCGATGGTATAAATAATATTAAAATACAACTAACCTTTTAGAGGGGGGGAGTGGATTTTACTGAAAATATTTAAGAAGAAAAATCTTTTTTATTTTCTTTCTTCCTGCCTTTTTTCTCTGAGAATAATTGTCATAAGTCTTGATTAGTTTTTAATAAATTTTTTCCACATATTGTTATTTAAAAAGAGATTGATTTGCATTAAGTCATTTTTGGGGTAATTCCAACTTTAAAAAAAATCAGATATAACAACTAAACAAAATCCAAAAAGATTAAATTAAGGGGTAGAATATAATTTATAAAGTATCATTACCAGTTTATACTGTTTCTCTATCTCTGTAGGTAGTTTTACTTTTAATTGATAAGAAATTTTGGAAAATTTTATTTGTTAAATTTTAAGTCAATTATTGCTGATAAACTGCTCAATAAGACAGCGGAAAGAATGCAGTTTGCATCAGCATTTTGTTATTTTTCCTTTGCTAGGATATCGATTTTAATAAACTTTAGATAAATATAAACTGTATCACTTATTTTTTACTTTTTCAACCCCTAGTCATTTATATAGAACAGTCATATCACAATAATAGCAAACTTCGATAGCATTGTTCTAAGTTAGGTATCTACTAGAAATCCACATTGGTATGGAGCGACCAAATTCTGTTTTGCACACAGGGGGCTATTATAGCCTAAAACCTGCCCTGTATGTAATTGACATATCCTGGTTCAGATGATCAGTAAAAGTGTATATCGTTATTAATTTCGACAACTTAATGCTCGAGTCAAAATCCGTGAACAGAACTCAGTATTCCGCGCCATCCTTTAATAATTTTCGTCAGACATTCGTAAATCGTATTAACTTGAGAGGTACAGGTGAAAATCGGGAAGACTTACGAAACGCACTTCATTTCCATTCCACTAGCACCCTCTCGCCGCGAACACAGATAAATTAATTCACGGTAGCAGACACTGCTCTAACTTATGGAGCCAGAGCTGACTAACTGCCTCGTAAAGACACAACACTCATTTCGTTACTGGGCAGGTGGCAAATGAACTTGTTGTACAGACCTCAAGAGGGGGGCCTTCGGGAACCGGAGCCCCGGGGCGCCCCCTCGGTTTGTGTGTTTTGGGAATCGATTTCTTCTGGATGCGTCCTGCCGTTTTCCGACAAGTCTGCGTGTGTTGATTCCCAGCACCCTCGGGGAGGTTTCATGCAAGAGATCCAACTACACGCATATATATGTCTGTAGCAAATGCATTTAAGCTCTAGGATAGGATTGTTTACGGCAATGGCCTGTGGACCGGTTTAGTACTCGTAAATAATTAGGTGCTGGGAGAGGATGTTGTTGAGAAAACTATTAAAGGGCATCGTACGTTGTAAGACCGTAAGGCGAGTTGGCATTTTCCCATGGTAGTTTACCGTATTTTCCACCTCCTGTTCTGATGCCTTTCTCTAAAAGTTCGAAGCTTAATTTAAAAATTCACTTCTCTTCTACTTTTTCATTATTTTTTAGAACCTAAAAAAAGAACTGGTCGAACCATGAAAAATAATATATTACCCACGGTTGAAATTGTAAATCAAAGATAATAAAACGGATATGTTCTTCGCTTACAAAAGGCTTCATGATTAGAAGAACTTACATGAGATAACTGTATAGAAAGGTTTCAAAGTTAAGGAAATGGTTAATTTAAGGTTCAAGCACGTATTAAAAGTTTGAAGCATTTGACAAGCAGATTTTCGTAATAATAGAAATTTTCATTTAATTCATCAAGAAAAGATATATAAAGTTCATTTTTAATCACTTAACAAACTTATTAATTTACCAAAGCACTGCACAAAAAAGACAACTTTCTTTCGAATTAAGCTATTAACATAAAGGAAATGAATATTATTTTTATGAATAAAAACAAGGTTATTAAATATAAAATAAGCGTAGCTAAATATGGGAAACGTCTAATGAAACAGAGCAAATGACATATTATTATGAAAATTTCGCATTCAAATACTTTCTGTTGTCCGTTATTTTACGCTGTAAATAAAATAATACTCAACGTAAATAAATACATTTAAATTCATTAACTGGTTAAATCAGAGCATGAATATTTTGTAGGAAGATTACTGGGGGAAAAATCAATTCCAAATAGCTGATCTACGTAATCAAAAGCATCTATAATTTCAGTTCAAGATAAAATTTCGGCTGTAATGAATGATATAATAAATATCAGCTAAATCACAAATTGCAAATATATATTACTACTGCCAGTATATCCTCCTCTACAATCTTATTTCGTTATGTGTCACTGTTTAACTTATATCATGCGAAACAGTTCTAACAACTATTGACTACTCATTCAGATATTCTTTAAGTTCTTTTTCCAAAGGGCAAGCCACATATTTACGTTACCTAGATTTAAGAAGTCTTAAATCTAGATAAAAGAAATTTGTTCCTGATATTTACAAGCAATAAACATAATTAAATATTCAAAGTGTCAACGAGAGGGGAGTAAAAAAAAATGTTTAAATTTCCTTGCTCAATACATTCAAGTAGAAGCATGATTTTTCTTTCTTTTTAAGTAATCCTACAAACAACATATAAAATATTTCTCTTTGTACACTTGTTTCTTTTTGCGCAATAAAGCTTCACGTTGTTCACTTATTAATTTAGGATACTAATTTGTCAAGATTTCAAACTACAAAAATAAAGCTCAAAAAACAGTGAATTTTAAAAATATATAAATGTATTTTTCACTGCATTGGATGATATTTGAACTAGGGTGGTACTGCAATACTAAGGAATTTTAATATGGAAAAAATAAGCTTTTCATATTGAATATTTGAACTAGGGTGGTAGTGCAATATGGAAAAATAAGCTTTGCATATTAACTTAAAAATATTTGCATATTATGCATATCTGTAGTAAAAATATGGATATTTACATTGAATCGAGAGCGGTAGTCTCAATATGATTAACTTTTGAGTGGCACATATTGCCCATAGTGCTACTAAATATTGAAACTTTTTTATTTTATACCAAATACTTCAAAGTAAAATGATGACTCTGGGGTATTTAATCTATAACCAGACCTAAAATTTCAAAAAGCTTACATCTCTCAGATTTCTCACTAAAAATTATATTTTTATGCATTTGAAAAAAAAATCTGATTTTTTAAAGTAAAATGCACTTGACTTTAAACGAAAGCTGTGCAATTCAATAAAAGAGAATAATTATTAAATCTAACCATGTAGTTTAACCTATTAAGGTTTAGCGTTCCCTTTAACATGTAAAAAGTAGTTTGTAGAATTTTTCTGTTTTCTTGGAAAGAGTTTCATTTTCAGCTAAGGTAAATAGCATTAGAATTTTTTTATAACTTTGTATTGTCCTTTTATAAGGACAGGTACTTGGACTGAAATAATTTTTAAAAAATCATATATCTGCTATAAAATTTCATTTTATAGTAGAATTAATAAGGGACACCAGATAAACCTCTTATTAGAAATGCAGATAAATTTATAGTTTTCTTTTTCTATAAAAGACATCCTATGATGTTTTAGATGACAGCTGATCACTAATGAGTATAAAATGAGTTTCTTAAATTTCCTATTCTTTAAAACTCGGTAATCCCAGTAATTTATAGTTAAGATATTCATCAAGAAGTATTCGACAGAAATGACTCAAGCGGTAATGGGTTAACATATTTCATTGTTGATTCCACCAGATAACGATTTAAAGAGCGATGTTTTGGGATGCGTAATAAAATCTGTAATTGTAAGGTCAAGTAATTATATAAATTTTTGTAAATGTTTAAAATTCGTTTTACACAGCTTAATCAGCCATCGAGTTGCAATATATGGAACTCAGTGTTCCTCGACGAATCAATAATGCTAATTCGTCTAAATTTGTCCACTAAATTGTTTGAATCTAAATGGTTCCTTAAGTTGGTTTCAAAACAATTTGTGCTAGAATCTTGTAAAAAAAGAAGCAAAGTTGTTTTGGGTTTTCTAAATGCTTTTATAACAAATATTGATTAGAAGATTCTGAACATATACTACTTGTAGTAAAACAATAGATTTTCGTCTATTATATGCCTGAAAAATCTTGAAAATGTGATAATATTTGCAAGAATTATTATGGGAAAAGCAATATTTAACTATTTTCTGTAATAGTATTTTTTTTAATTTATTTTCTAAATTAATATTTTACCCCAGCTTTCAAGTTATATTTCTTTTAATATATTTCTTTAGTTGTAGGTAAAGTCAAAATTAGGTAATTTAAGTGCAGTCTCACCACAGTCGTTTAACGGCTAACTGAAATTAACCCCTGGCACCAACCAATGGTGAGACGCAATTATCCGTTTAAACAGTGATCAATCGCAGTTAGCCGTTAAACGGTTTTAGTGAGACAGGCCCTATAAGTATTAAATTAAATTTTAACTAATGTTATTTTTTGTTTCAATTACTGATATAAGCTTTACTATATTTTTAGTAATTGTATCAGAGTAATTCCATTGCAAGCATGATATGTAGGTCAGGACTGAATAACAAAAAACTGTTATCCGAATTTTTAGGCTAATTAGAACTCCAGAGAATTTTGCTTTAAACTCCTTACTTCCTCAACACAAAATCTCAGTAAACTAATTCTATTTCAATATGAGGCTAAATAAATCTTTCTGTACATCCCGTTATACACTTGTTTGTTTTCATGTAACAATAGCATATTCAGATCCATCGTAATAGAGGATTAACATTACAGTTGCTGCCTGAAACCTAAGTACCTAAACCTTTTGTCCTCGTTTAAATTAGAAAATATTTTGACCTGTTGTAAAAGAATCTTAAAAACAATGATTTCAAAAAACTAGGTTGAGACATTACACATGTGTGCTATTTAGAGACTTAAAGGAAAACTGAACCCATTTTCAGTATGGAATTCCAAATAAATGAGAACACAATTAGAAGATCGAACTTAACACTTATCCTATAATATGCCAGTAGTTTATGTTCTGAAGGAAATAAGTACTCTTGTTATAGCGTAGATCTTTTATGAATTCAACAGATTTATAGGGTATTGCTGAAATTTGAAATGTTTGTCCAAGTAAAGAAATTAATCAATTTTGTTTTACTGATATACAAAAACAATAATTTGATTACAAGAATTATATTTTGATAACAATTTTTCCGAAACAGAAATGTTTATGGGTCATTTTAAATTTTTCCCATTTTGAGCTATTTCGACAGTAAGTCTCCCTGTGAACTGAATAGTTTGGTCTACAATAAATATACATGCATATAGATTTGTTTGAGTGTGTTTTGTTCAAGCAACAAGATTTATTCTGCTTTGTTTTCTCTTTTATTTATACTGTTATTACTAATATTAAAAGATACTCAACGATATATTTTTAGTATTTTAAAAATAAGAATCTTAATAAATATTTTTGTTAGAAATTTTAAAAAAATGTTATTCATAATGAAGAAATTATTTTAATTTACTATAAATTAATATTTACTGAAAATGTTTTGAAAAAAACCAAGTTTTAAAGTTTTAGAAAAAGTTCTATATAAGTAAAACTAGTTTTTTTTTTACATGAAATTTTAAATAAATTGAATTAAAACTTATCGAAATAGTGGATAAAGATCTAAAATTAGTTTTTATTATTAAGTAACGTAATTTAGTAAAGTTTGCTGTACTAAATTATAGCTCCGAACAAGGATTTCCAAAGCATGCGTCACGAGGTGATCCTGATCTTCCGGTGAGACAAGACTTACGTTGAGTGTTTGGCCATAATTTCATTAATTATATTTCATTAAGGTATAGATTGTTTTTATTTGGTTTCTTTACATAATAGTTAGTAAAGCTTACTGTACTAAATTATAGCTCAGAACAAGGATTTTCAAAGCAAGCGTCATGAGGCGATCCTGACCTTCCGGTAGACAAGACATGTGTTGAATGTTTGACCATAATTTCATTAATTATATTTAATTAAGGTTTAGGTTATTTTTGTTTTGGTTTTTTTTACATAATAGTTAGTAAAGCTTACTGTACTAAATTATAGCTCAGAACAAGGATTTCCATAGTTAGAATTACGAGGCGATCCTGACCGCCCGGTAGGCAAGACTTGTGTTGTCTACCAGAATTTTTGGCCATAATTTAATTAATTATATTTCATTAAGGTTAAGGTTTATTAAGGTTTCATTAAGATTTTTTTTATTTGGTTACAAATGATAAATGTATAAACAATAGAAATTACTTGAAAGTTCCGTAGATTATTTACAAAATTGCCTTCTACGTACTCTCTAAGGGAAACTCGATCTATGAAAACATAAAAATTCTACCAGCTATTTTTAGTGGTATCTAAAAGTAGACTCTAGATATTAAAGAATTAAACCGATAAAGGTCTAGAATCCCGTTTTGTGGAGTTCAAGCACTGGCAGGTACCCGAAACATCCTCTTGTACACCCATAGAACATGCAGTATGAATCTGTCGGTCTGAAATAGAATGATGGCTGGGGAGAGAGAAAGAGGTACGGAATCAGGAACAAGAATCTCCCTTCCTGAGAATGATCAAAAGTGAGGGAATCCGCGTGACATCACGAAGACTTTTTACAGCCATTAGGTTAAGCGGCTCTGTGGAAGTTACGAAACCAATATTTACTAATTTTTGCTTTATTTATATGATTTGGAAAAAATCTAGTATATATTTTTATCGCAAACCATAAAAAAACACAACTAAAACGTATGTTTTAAATTCATTTATTTTAAATGACTTATATTTCTTATAAAATATATTTTAAAGGAATGACCTAATGTATTAATTTAGAATGTTTTCTATATCCAAGCATGTAACCAAGATGAGGGATGTAGGATTTTCAACCCCTACCCCTTAAACCCATGAACAAAATGTTCAACTTTACGAAAGATAGAATTTTTTCTATTTGAGAAACACAAAAAAGCAAGAATATCTATTAATTTTGTAAATATTCATCGAAATACTGAAGTTAACAAAGTTATGTAAATGATAAATCGCTTATCAAAGAAAAAAAGATTAAATTTTGTCTTATTAATTTTTATAGGTATTTTTAATTACATATTAACTTATTTTCACTGATTCTAGTTTGAGTTTTATTTTATGTATTTCATCAAATAAGTGCAATCTAAAAATGATTAATAAAATAATTACTTAAAATGTAATTTAGACTCAGTACATTTTCTATTTCTTACAGTTTAATATGAAATATTGAGCTTTGTGAAGAGATTATGTTTTAGCATGTTGAATCTCTCTCAAGATAAAATCATCTATATCTATTTATTATTAATTTTAGAATCACAATATCAAATGGCAGTGTTTAAATATATACAGGAACAGTTTGAAGTGTTGCAATCAAAAGCAATATAAGAACTAAGTATAACATAGAATCACAATCATATCATTACTATTTCAGATTATGAAACGAATGTAACGTGCATAGAGGTTTCCCTATTACAGTATTTAATGTTCTAATTGAATTTTTCTAAACTTATTAAAACTCTCGACCTTTCCATCCTAAAGTCTGCGTAGATATTCTCAAAATTTACATACGCATGATTCTTCCCAAGAGAATAGAATTCACTTTGCTAAATTTTCGCTGGACTTAACAATACATCATCATTAATAACTGTCGTCATAAAAGGTTGATTGTAGTTAAAACAGCTCGGAAAACTTGATATTAAATCGATATCAATTTCATTAGTTGTCACAAAATTATTTCTGTGCACATTAATTTTTGAACTAAATGCTTGAAAGACTTGAAAAACATATAGGAAGCTACGTAGTAGTGAAATTGAGCCTCAGATATTGGTAAATTAGTAATTAAAAATTTTTAATATTATGCACCCTTATTAAATAGGTTTGTGTGTGCAACAAGAGTTATTCTTTATAATTGTTACATTCATGTTTGCTCTTTAAGGGGCTTATGTTACGCCAACCTGTATGCGTTGAAAAGGGAACGGATTTGGTTTACGATTTCTTTTTTCGATGAAGAATGGGCGATTACTAATGTGATACCGAAAGATTTGCACTCGATTTGTTTTGGTTCAGGTTGACGAGTAATAAGGCTTTTAAATCGTTGAAAATTTTTCGTTATCACGTGAGAAATCCTCGTTTTCTTCATCTAGAAAAGGAATCATATCCTGAATGGGTTTCTGTTTCAACGTTACATACTGAAGTGTGTTAAGGCCTTTATGCATATTATTGATATCTATAGCAAACATCCGGTCAGTTACACACTAATCTAGAACTCATTTTAAATTTTCTAAAATTCATCAAAGTACTTAAAAATATTTAAGTTTATTTTAATCATTTAACCTCGTTATCAATAGTATTTTTTCTTATAAAAGTTGATAGAATAGTTAGGGTACAAAAAAACCTAATTTTTTTACAAAACACTGTTAATCATACAATAATGAACGTGTCCCAGTGTTAAAAAGCGGAAAGCTATCAATCATTCCCATTTCTATCGAAATGAAATAACAGCATCATATCAAAAATTTTAGCATCGTGTAGTGATTCTCAAACTCTCTTTGATTTTCAGCGCCTTTATTGAATCCAGATTTTTAAAAGACGCTCTTAAGTAAAACTCGAACAAGTACATTTGCCAAGATGTCAATTGTTATATGCTTCATTCATAAGGGTTTATTTAATTAGAGATAATTAGCGTCAATTATTTTTGCACACATTACTTAATAAAACACATAAAACATATTTTAGGATACATAAAAATCTATTCAACAAATTTTTATAAATGTAGTAATCAATCGAATGATGAGTCAGTTGACCACTAAAATTTTTTCAATCAAACGGTGAAAATATTACCTTCGTTTATCATTCTATGTTCATTTTCTCGATATATTATTTTATTGGCATCAAATGTGATACTTAGCTTAATGATAAGATTAGGATTATGACCTGTGAAACTACGTAAAAATGAAAATCCCCTGATTTCTCAGAACATCCAGGTGAGGAAAGATCGAGCAGTCCAGGACACTGATAAACGTGAAACCTCAATATATTTTCCTATTTTGTTCATGTAAGAACAACTATAATTATTTCATAATTTTTCTTTCTCTACTACGGTTATTCAATAATCATACTCTCTTTTCTTTTATTTTCATATTACAAGTCTCACCATTATTATTTCACCTAGAAACAACGATACATCCTAACATTATTTTACGATATAAGCAATAATAATCTCTTTAATTGAAGTTTTTAGACTTATGAAATTGTCAAAAGATGTTTTAATGAGAATATCAGCCATCAATAATCTACTTTAATACTTTCCCAGGTTTGTTACAAGTTTGTGATTTAAATCTTTGAGTGTTGTTTATGTAGAAATAAATATTAATAAACGGGCAGTCCTTAAGTAATTCAAGGTTCTAAATGGCCGAAATGCCACATGTATCTTACAAAATTATTTTCGAACTTGTACACTTATAGACTGTACCTCATAAAGACTTCCTAACTAAATTTTACCAGCTTCTTCGGAGTATTTAATGTCTAGGTACAGTCAAAGACAAAGAGATAAAGAGAAGCCATATAAAAGGTAAGGAATAAAAGAATGAAATCTGTTTACTACCCTCCGAATCGAATGTACTGTGGTGAGCAAGATAGAACTAAATGATACTGCTGCCACTGAGTACAGGATAGAATTTATATCTTTTTTAAGGAATACCTCTCAGTCTTTTATTAATCTCCGTACTATTTTTAAATCATAAAACTGTGACTGTACACTTTGAGTTATTGGACAACCATTAAATTCTTTATTGTCTCCACAAATTGAAATTTTGTTGACGAAGTAATTTGGAATATTATACAGAAATGTAAATCCTTTTAGTCGAGAAGGGTTTGGTTTGGTTTGGTAGTGCTACGGTCTACTTTTTGAAACACGAGGGCTAATGAGACCGGGACCTACAGCTTAAAGCCGATTCCGAACGGCTACAAACATCAATGCCCCACTGGGATTCGAACCCGCGAACTCCGGTACCGAAGGCCATCACCCTAACAAATCGGCCATCGCTCGGCCCTAAATCTATGGAGAAAAACTGTTGAGAAAGTGTTTTGAATAGGTATTTCGACAAGTACCAAAGCTACTAAAATTCACCGAAAGAAAAATACATTTACAGTGGATTTTGTTTTTCAACGAGTACTCGAAGATGTTCTGAAACATAGTTTCTATTCAAGCTTTACAAAGACACTTTTAAAAAAATTAGTGATGACTGCGATAAATGAAAAGTAGGCAGTATAAGATCATTGTATGAAGAAGATTTTAACACATTGTATGCGGGACGTGTACTAGTACGTTTTCTGAAGATTCATACTTGAGAGCGGGACACGTACTAGTACGGGTTAGTGTAACAACTTGGTTTGTATGTGATTACAAAAATAACGGTATATACAGGAAAACGTAGCCGGATCTTCTTGTCTACTACATAGATTCTGGAAAGATTTAGACAAATAAAAACTAGTTTTTACATTATTAGTTTTATGATTGCTCTTTTCATTTTTTTATATTGTAAAAATGTTTATATATAACATAATTCGAAAAAATTAAAACTATATACTACTATTTCTATTTGATTTTTCATATTTACGATACTATTATAAATTTATCCACTAAAAAATATTTTTTTGTTTACAAAAATCTTATGATTGTTATTTATATATTTCTATTTATATATTTGTTTATATATTTCAATATAAAATACGAAAAGTTGGTTAAAAAATTAAATAATTTTCGATCTATTGAGATTAAACTGAATAACTAAATTTACGCGCAAAACGCCAGCTCCCGGTACAATTCCGCTGCGAAGTGTACCCGCACACAATGTGTTATAAGAGTAAGACGAGTTAAAATAATCGACTGTAGCCTTACCCCCATTTTGCAATCTTTACTCAATATAGAAAATTAAAAGAAAATTAAAAACTAGTTACACAAAGTAACAAGTGTTATTATTAATAACTTGGATCCAAACATTAAATGTTAATTAAAAAAGGTTTAAAAAGTAGATATTTATTTCAAATTGTTTGATAACATTTTTATTTTTGTAGTGTTTAAATGAAAAATAAAGATATACATTTTATAAATATACTTCTCTAAAAATTTGAATGCAATTTATCTAATGGAAAACATTTTCTTTTACTTTAAACGTCTCTAAAGTAAAAAAAAAGCAAATTGGAAGAAATAAAATGGAAGCGCATTTAGCTATAATGCACGAAAACAATTTTAAAGAAATTTTTTGCTTGATGTTGAAGTTATTAAACAAGGAGAATAAAAATTAATCAAGTAAAAATTAAAAATATTTACATCTGCAGTATAGTATGAAAAAATGATGAATTTAATGAAAAACTTTTCGGTTATTAAAAGGCTAAATATTTCCTGCGGGAATTAACAAGCGTGTTAAAGAAAAAGATGGTGTGTTATGAAATCGTGTTAAAAATGAAAATTAAAATCTTAATTAAAATGAAAAAAACTCCCCTCTGAAACCAAAAATAATCATCAGATTAAGTGTGAACAAAATAATAGTGATATTAAATATTCATTTACTAAGATAAGAATTACAAAAAAAAAAATTATCTAGATCTTAAATAAATAAATGGTTTTTAAAAAAGTCAAAACTAATGAGTGCAAAATTATTTGTAGTGATGATTATTTGATAATTACTTTGTTTAGGGAACTATATTGTCATATTTGAATAAATGCATGCTAAGGGATTTTATTCTAAAAGAACATTTTGTACTTTTGATTTATTATCTAAGCTTCAATAAGTTTTCGAGTTTGCTTTATTATGCATGATCCTGAACAGAAATGTGAAACAACTAAA
Source organism: Pardosa pseudoannulata (assembly GCA_032207245.1). Taxonomy (NCBI): domain Eukaryota; kingdom Metazoa; phylum Arthropoda; class Arachnida; order Araneae; family Lycosidae; genus Pardosa; species Pardosa pseudoannulata. The sequence continues at coordinate 28,834,563 of CM063504.1, read as the reverse complement.
TAGTTTTGTGGATTTATGGTAAGTACTTCTGCCCACCACCAATCTAACCAGAACGTCTAACATTTTTGTGGATTTATGCTATGTACTTTTGCCTACCATCAGTCTAACCAGAACGTTTAAAATTTTTGTGGATTTATGATATGTACTTCTGCCTACCACTAATCTAACCAGAACGTCTAATCGTTACTTACTCTATAAAATAAACTAAGCCAAAAGAAGGCCTAATAGCTATAGTACTGCAAGTATTGATACAGTGCCTTTTTCTACCGGTATGGTATGGTATGGTATGGAGCGCAACGGTCTAATCTGTTTTGCACACGAGGGCTAATGAGACCGGGACCTACTGCTTAAAGCCGAATCCGAACGGCTACGAACATCCATGATAGCGGGATCTTTTTCTACCGGAGACCATGCACTCGATTCTCACTACTAAAGAGAATGCTTGTAACCATTCGGAATCAGATTTAAGAATATGTCTCGTCTAATTTACCCTTGTTAGAAAAAGATTATCATGGCTTTCCTAACCAAAACAAAAATACTAATCTCGTGTTGCAAGCCTATGCCCATTACATTGAATTTCCTCATATCCTTTGCTCATAAGGTTATTGTTGGGACAATCTAAAAGGAAAACGAAATAGTTCTATATTTAAAAAGATCTAGAAATTTCTTTGATCTACCAACTATTATTTTAGACTGTTTTATAATGGAAATTAGTATATTATATAGAAATGTCATATTCTGAATTCATGCCGAATTTTTATAACCAAATCTTTGATCTGCTTACGGAAAAGTAAGAAATCTAGAGATATTTACAGAAACACTGTGTCTATAATCATTAGGCAGTTTACAGACTTTCAATCATACAATACTAAAACTGAATATGAAGCACGATCGTGATTGCGCTTAGGAAATGTTGAAATAACAATAGCTATTGAGATAGCTTATGCTTAGCGTAAGTACATCTTTAAGATACATATCAGTAAAATAATTGCTAACTTGAAACTAAATCATTACCAACAATAGTCCGTCTTTTTTACAGGAAACCTTTTACATTTTAAATGTATATGATAAATGTAAATATGTATTATGCATGTTACACTCTGCTCTTACAAAATATGGAATTTTTCCTATAGGGAAAAGGGGCTTAAATATTATTATAGGACTATTGGTTAAGGAAATACCAGTTACCTTCATACATCTCTCGACAATAAATTAATCTATATCTTCTAACAGTAATAACAAGCTATAGAGATTTCGACTAAAATTTTACACGGAAATCAACTTTATCTAGTGATCTTGTAAAAACTGAAGGCCAATTCTAACAACAGCATAATATTTAAGCAAATAATAGTTAATATGGCTATAATTTAAGGTCGTATTTTATCTCTTTTAAGACAATATTAAGTAAATGTTAGAGACATGATTGTTTAATCAAACATAATTTGCGTTCGAGTTTCATTTTCAAGGTAAAATGTCTTATTTATTTCCTCCGAAACAGAATTTTCTATACTTTCGATACCGTAGCTGTAAGTATTTATGTTTGACAGAAACTGTCACAGAAGGGATCAATATCCATTCGGAATAACTTTAGGTATGTGTCAATACACATTTTGATTTTAAAACGTATGTCAGTATTATTTACTCCAAATTTTAAATTTCTTTAATAAATATACATATGCAAACTTATAACCGATAAATGTTTTGGAAAATATATCATTATTGCTCTGCATTTTTAAGTGTATGAGTTTTAACTCATTGTTTTAGCATCATTTGTAACTTGTTTTCACCTGTAATAAAATAACAGCAAACTTATATATTATTTATAGCACACAAATTCTTGCCTAAGTTTGATAAGTTATTTTAAAATTTCTTACTAAAAAAACTTGAACTTTAAAAAATTTAAAAAATCCCTTTATAGTTACCTAAAACCTTTATTTAAATATAACTTTTATTGTTGATTTTTAAAATACATAATAATGCTGAATTTTGAAATTTAATAAATCAGTATATCCATTAACACAATCAATGAAAAGTGATCTTTATCAGGTAAGAAAGCAAAAGTTGAAATACTTATATGTGAAAGATTACATGCAATAAAGAAAAGTTATGGTTATTTAAAGACATTGTTTGTAAGCATAGTAAAAAATTACATTCTTCTAAATACGGTAATATTTTAGCTAATAAATATACTCAACAACTTTTGTAACTTAAAACAGTATTTAATTCTTTAAGAATTTTTAAAAAGGACACATTCCATTGTAAAGAAAATGCACTAAAAATAGTTAGAGATATTAAGTAAAGATAAAAAATATGTAACCATAAATATAACTGTAGTATTTATATATAAAGAAAAGTGTAATTCAGAATAAATTTTAATTACAGAATTGCCTAAAATTTTTAAATACTGTTTTACATATCATTTAAGAATTTAGGATTTGGATAAGCAATTAATATTATAAAAAGACTGATTCATATTTTTTAGTAATAGACATTGCCTGTCTTCTGTATCGGTCAAAGTATTAACATTTAGTGATTAAAAATCTTTTGTTTCCCTTATCACTATCATGAAATCAAACTAAAGTAAAAAAACTGTTTTCCTGTAAAAACTGCGATAGTATGTTTGCCAGTTGATATTTACAATATGTTTGATTTAATATTTGTTCGAGGAATTGAAAGCTAGTCAAAAAATACAGCACTTAAAAATGACTCATACAAGACTTTCGAGATTTCATCAATCTAATCCTATTGTACAATAAAAAGACTTCCCGAGTTATTTTAAGTGATGTATTACAGATAAGTCACATTGGTTTACAATATTTTAATATCTCTCACACACATTTCATTCAGTTGTCAGACCATTGTCAAACAAACTGTCAAAAGTATGCTTGAAAAGATATTTCAGTGTTTGAGTTATCCTGACTTATTCCAACAATTTCCAAAGTTGAAAGCAAGTTGTCAATAACTGATACCGATAAATCCCTAAAAAGGAAATAACAGTGTAGTTTGAATGTATGGATTATCTACTTTTAAATTATGTATGCGTCAATAAATTTTCTATTTTCACAGATCAAAAGCAAATTGTGGCTTATTATTATATTGTACATGAAGTTCCGGATAGGGACCAAATTGATAGATAGCTTCTTTTCGGTACCGAATTCTGTATGTTCACATTGTCCTTCTAGAAGAGATTATTAAAGTTCGAAATTAGCTTTAAGCAGTTGGCCTGGTCTTATTAGATCTCTTGTGTGGAAAAAAATTACCATAACGCTCCAAACTAAAGAACAATTTATAAAGTTATGATATAGACAACGATGATCCTCTAACTTATGTGAAATTATATGTTTAGTAATTATTATAAATCTATAAAACCTATCATATCATATTGTTAAAAATCTGCTTCATAACTTATCTTTTATTACAATTTTTTATGGATATTTTTGTTGACGGTTCTGAAAATTTCTAACTAAAAATTCCTTTTAAAACGACATATATCTTTGATAAAATTATAACCACTCTATACTATAAATGAAAAACGTATCTATTTTCAGTAAAATCTTTCTTTTCTAAAAACTTGTTTCAGTTAGCATATATTACTGTTATCCGCTAGAAATACGGCCGCCTGGACGATTTGCATACCTAGCATCCCCGTCCCTGAAATAAACTATCATGTTTTATCAGTGGTAAAAATTTGGCTCTATATTGCTGAATATTTTGGGGTATTTTTTCAATAGATTGAATAGTTCATTTATAGGAAAGTTTTTGTGATTGTACATCGAATTTTCACGAAAAATTCTGACTCATATTTCGAGCTGAGTTTTGTTAATCTAAATGAAGTTGAAATTTAATAAAACAGACACCCAGATTAGTAAAAGTGTTTGGTAAGCATTTTGCAGAAATATTTAAGAGCAAATTTTAAGATTAAACTTTAAGAACAAACTGTGACAAATTAACTTTTATAACTCTAAGTTAATAATTTGTAAATACGCTTTGTAAAATCCACTGTGCCTTAAGCTGCAGCAAAATCAACCTTTTTTTATGTTCTACACCTTAAAATATAACATATATAGAAATAAGGTATTTTCACTGCCTGTTGTTCTAATTTATTTCTTTCAGACATAAAACATTTTCTAGATTTAACAGAATAACTTTAAAAACTCAAACATTTCAAACATTGCCATATTTTTAAACTTATTTGATTTCGTAAATCGTTGCATGTTTATATCAATGAATCTATACAGTATTTTTTATTTAAATTAAAATTATATATTGTGTCTTTAAAATTAAAAACTATCGTGTTGTTTCAAATGTAAAAATTCAATTAAATTAAATTTACCTATAAAATTTATGAAATTATAAAAAAAGGCGAAAATCTCTTTTGCTTCAAACTCAAGTTATTATCACATCAAAGTTTATAATTTTAAAGACATTGTTTTAATTTCATATGAAAAAATTTCTCTATATTCATAAGAATAAAAAATCAATGTTGTAGGAAATGAGATAACTGTAATAAGAATCTATGAAAGAAATTTTAATATTTTAAAATTTTTCTATTAAATTTTAAAAAATGCATACTTTATAATATTTAAAAAGGGGGTAGCTTAATATTTAATAAAATATTCTTTTTAATTAATAAATAGTTAAAGTTCTAGGATATTGCAAGGGAGTTCAACCTTTATCAAACATTAAAAGATACCAGATTCTATAAGTTTTACCTTGATATTGATGAAGGAAACAAATTTACTTTAATTCCGTTAAAGTGTCAAAAACTTCAAAGATAATTAGAAGAAAAAATTCTTTCGTCATTTCAATGTCATAATTTTTTTATTAAAAAAAAGCTTTAAAACTTTATTTTTAAAGTTCTCGAATAGATAATTAATCTTTTCTTAGGAGGAAAGGAGTTTATAAGGTTAAAGGTATTACTAAAGGATGAAAAATCTGAAGAAAAGCATCATCAAATATTGTCATATTAGAAACGAAAAAGCCTTGTTAAGTATGAAAGAAATCTGTTATATATATTTAATCTACTAATACTTGCGTGGTAATTCTTTTAGATATTTTAGGAATTTTTATTGCATCATAACTTAAAAGTGCATTATTTTAAATCCATTAGGAAAATTTAATATATTTAAAAGTTTAAGTCGTTTACGATAAAATCATTTTTGCTACAATTTTTTCTCTCCTTAAACTGGTTTCTCACAAGTTTTAATAAGCTAGGAAAATATGTCTCCGGTTATGAAGAATATAATTATACGGGTTTTTTAATTTTAAAAAATTCTACCTTAAAAAGATAAATTCCGGGATCATAACATTTATAAATAAATCAATATATACTTACAAATGATCAAATTAATGAAGCAAACTTAGATGAAGGCTAATAAATTTAATATTTATTTTATCTCATTAAAAATCTCGTATGACAATGATACACATTTCCTTTGAAAATGATAAATTGATTACCGATTCATTTATTAACCCTCTGACTGCCCAATTTGTGAACCAAAATCGCTTCAAATATTGTGTATTTTTTTTCATATTTTGAATTTACATATACCAAGAATTGAAATATGTATTTTTTCTTTCTACAAATATTTTTTTATAGATTTTTATCATGAGAAACTAAACAGTATGAAAAACCAATTTCAGATGTTATCACAAAAATATTTTTTTTAATAACTTTCAATTGAATAACAGTTAATTTCTATTTATAATAACTATTTTTCTATTATCTAATATAGCTGTAGATCTATTCATATAATTATATTCATATAAACATTTAATACTATATATAATTTATTTTACTGGGTAAAGGTTGAAAAGGCAGGATGCACTCTTCAATAAAGGAAAAAAAACACATGCCTGAGAAAATAGCGGGATGACAAATTTTGCTACATTTGAGTTGCTCGTGGAAATCGGGGGATGAGCAGCCAGAGGGTTAATAAATAAAAATTTCAAAATGTAAAGTGAAGTTTCTATGAAGAATACAAGTAAAAAGTGTCTGTTTAACAGTCCTTGGTACATCAAGTATTATTTATTTGAATCGTAAAAGTAGAAATACTTTTTAAAGATTTTCTTCTAACAGAAAAGAAGAATGAAACCTCTTTCTCTTCCACCAAATCGAGAGTACATTTGGTACTGCAATTTTTTCAAATAAAACCCTCTCACTCTGTACTTATTATTAAGAACGATTATTAAGCCTTGAACTTAAGATTCTCCATTCTAAAACAGTATGTGATTGGCTTTTGAGTACCGTCATAATATCTAAACAATTAATCAAACGTTATTTTAAAGTGATACACAGATCAAAACAACAAAGAAAATTGAGCTGAAATGAGCAATTACTCTGAAAAATAAATTAGATTCTGTGCAAGGTTAATAAATGCGGTATTTATTTTTACCCATAAAAAATCTCGTGGTATAACAATTCCTTTTCGTTGAAAATTATAAATTTATGCATGAGTAATCATGAGTAATGTCAAAATGTAACGTTTTCATCAAGGATGTCAACGGATAGAACTTGTAGACATCTTTGATAGTCCGAGATAAATCAAGAAATCATCCAAACGGCAACAGGGAAAATATTTTTAAAGATTTCGCCCAAAAAGAAAGTATAAAACCTATTTTTCTTCCGCCAAGTTGGCATATGTAGCAGTGTTAATGTTATAAACAAAACGACCTTATTCGTGCAAGCAATATTATTACTCCTCGAACCAAGTATCACTACTCTAAAACTGTATAATATAAGCCTCTGAGTACCATTTAAAACTTCAGACTTTAAACGAAATGTGAGTGCAAAAAAGACATCTATAGCAATCTTAAAATACTCTTTACCTCCACTTGGAGGACTAGGGGTACAAATAACGAAATCTGAGTTTGATTGCAATACACGGCTATCTAGAACTTTTGTTATGATAATGTAAACGAAAAGGGTGAATTTAATAGCCAGCTTCAACAGAATGCACATTTGCTGAAATATATCAACTGACATATATTGAGACGCGAAAGTAATACTCTTACGCACATAAACTTTTCTTTGGTTTCAATTCTTATTGCAGTTAAATCTATGAATTCCAGTTGTACAGGTCATGATTTCTTTACTCTCACACCACTTAATAAAATCGGAAAGAAAGAATGTAATACACAAACTACTTAAACTATGCAGCATACACTTCTTTTCAGTACCTCCATTTAATATAATTAAAAACGACCAACGTAGCGACCAACCACTCAATTTCTTTGCGATGCCCTTCCTTTAATAATCATACCCTTTAAAATTAAAAAAAAGGAATAAATACACAGATTCTTCGAAAGACTATTCATTAATCATCTCCTTTAATATGGCTAAAAGTAACCATTCTAGCAGCGGCGTTCCCAAGGGGAGTGCAAAGGAGCATGTGCACCTCTCAAGATTTTTTCTCGAAATTTAAATATTTCAAGATACTTCTTTTTTCTTCTTTCCTCGTGTTTAAACTTTTATTTATCATGAAAAGAAAAAAAATATTCCTATCTAAATCAATTTCTCAGGAAAGAATGTAAAAGTTTTTGTTGTATCTGAAAAAATTCCTCTTGGTCAGTATTGTTAGATGTAGAGAGGGTGTACATCCATATACCTGTTCCCACCTCCTCTCTATAATAAGTTCCCAACAAAAATTACAGAAGGTATTAATTTCTTCCAGATAGTTTTTCAACCTTTAAATCATTAAATTAATAAATAATTTAATGAATCATTAAATGATTTAACTAACCATTAAATGATTTCCTCAATTTTTAAATAAAGTTAGATTCTATTGATTTTAGAAATGAGGGAATTTTTTTTCATAGTATATGTATTATTTTTCTTAAATGATCTTTACTTTTTAAGATTTATAACTTGAAAAAAATTATATATATATATATATATATATATATATATATATATATATATATATATATATATATATATATGTGTGTGTGTGTGTGTGTGTGTGTGCGTGTGTGTGTAATGTCGTGATCCAGTGTTACGGAGAATGGAAAAGTCTTTCTTGATAATAATTTTATTAACTCATAGTTCTAGGTGAGAGCAACTTGCGTCATTTTCATTGTTCGTGGAAGAGCTAAGCGTGGAAAAGGTGTTCAGCGTTCCATGTCCACGCTCTGACTGAAACTTATCTGTTTACAAGCTCATCAAATAGTTCAAAAATGCTTCCGCCTGACCGGACTATCCTAAAAGGTTAAGCGAGAGTTGGTCTTTTTCATTTATTTTATTATTATAAAAGAGTTCCCTTTTCAAAATCGTTTATAACTCACGTAATTTCTGACTACTCCTTTTTTAGACCTGACATTCCTTATTTACATATTTTAATATTAATTTAATAACTTTTCTTCATAAAGTACGTTGGGGGATTGCACAGTAATTCTGATTTTTCCCTCCAGACACGCTATAGACTTAAATCAGCCTCTGTCTGTTCTACTTTAGCCAATAGTTAGAACGTTCTCTTTAAACATGGGTATTTTTTATCACGTGATCAATTGTGCTTAGGGATTATTCGTAGTCTTTTTACCTTAGGAATCCCTACTTGAAAAGTGTATGTGCAGGATCCCATTGTCTATGGGCACGAAGTTGTAAAGGTGTTTGCCTGTTGTACGGATTTCATGTTTCTTACCAGAAATAAACTGTGTTGTGATTTTGAATGAGTCTCGCCCATATTACATATACATATATATATATATATATATATATATATATATATATATATATATATATATATATATATATATAAGTATATATATATATATATATATATTTATATTTATATTTATATTTATATATATATGAGAAGTAAGTTTAATAAAGCATATTCTTTATTTTTTTCTGAAGTGGCAAATCTATATTTAAGAAATTGCTTCCTCCGTGGCAGTGACGATATGAAACCAACCAAAAATAGTTTTTAATACTCCCCTGCATTGTTAGATAAAATTTTGAAAGGCAGTTATTTAAATCACATTTTTTAATGTAACTGAAAATACCATTGTGGCATACATATTTACCGAATGGCACTGCCACCATTATTCATATTTCTCGCAGTAACTAAAAAAACAAACTTAAGACAGAGATTCTTTGTAAGGCCCTTTACTTTAATCATCTGAGATTGAAGGAGCAAAAACTACAGTTGCCATAAATGGATTGTCTAATGGATTACAGTGGTGGATTTAGCCTATATCTGAATGTCATAAAGAACGTTATATTCAATTGTAAAGATTTTAATTTTTATTCGTATCCCTATATATAGTTTTTGGAACACCAGTTCTGTGTCAAATCATATATACACGTGTTCTGGAAAACATTAATACAACAGTAACAGAATTATAAATAAATTTGAAAATCGTCATTGAATTGGATTTCCGCCATTTCCATATGACATTCGACTTCGAAAGGAAAACTAATTTTTATAAGTTTTAATACATTAACCGGTGACATCGGAATAAAAAAAAAGACTTTAAAAAGAAAAACACGTCCTTTAAAGGGTAAAAAAAAGTAAAAATAAAGAGCAGCCGTGATAGATCTTTACGTCACCTACAACCCAAAAATGAGCAACAGAATCCAAACACCTTATCAACACAATCGTTCGCCTCGCTTCATCTGGTGTCGCATCCACGTAAATGATTCTCCCCCGTCTCACCCCCGAAACCAACCCCCTGAAGAGCAGAAAACCGACGTCGCTGACACTCTAATGACTTTTCACACTGCCTTTTCTATTCCGTAACCCCGCTTTTCAAGTCTTCCCTCCCCGCTCCATTTATCGCTAATTCACCCTGCTTTTCATAGCCCGGGTTATTGAAAACAGGCGGCTATTATACCCTCGAACGCGTTTTTGTAGCCCCTGCCGATGGCTGAATTGAATGTTGGGGTAGAAGAGCAGGGGGTGTATTTTCATCCGCTATATTATTTGGCCATTTGGTTTCCGAGGGGGTTGGAGGAGATGGAGATCTGGATAAAAGACGGGTAACAGGAGCTTCCTCTCCCTCTCTCTAGCTCTCAATATATATATATACGGGATTTAGGAGAGCGCTATAAGTGCTTCAGTTTGTCAAGTCACACTCTAACAATGTCAGGCGATTGATTACGGAGAGGGACACTGTAAACACATGTTGCTTGAAGTCCGCCCCGTCCCTTATTGCTCTCCAATCAGTCCAAGGTGAAATAAACCAGAATGGTTTTGAAAGTTAATAGGATAAAGTAGTTACAAGAAAAAAAATGAGTAATGAAGGTCTTCAGTTTCAAATCCAACTAGATATAAACGATGACTATAATTGAATGTAAATTATCTTTGGATAGGTAGACTGTGAGCATGGGGTCATAGAGACTGTCTTTATATCAGGCAGAAGTGGTTTGGTTTTCGTTTGAAGTGCTACGGTTTACTATCTTGCTACACGAGGGCTCATAAGACCGGGACCTACTGCTTAAAGCCAATTCCGAGCCGCTACGAACACCCCATGCCAGCAGCGGGATTAGAACACACGTACTCCGGTACCGAAGAGCAGCTCTCTACCTTTCAGCCATTCAAATGTGAAAAATTAGGAAGATTTTGGCAGATAGTTAATGATAAAAAGAGAACACAGTACTAAGGGTCAGCAATGTAAATATAATTTATAGTAATATACGATAGGTGATTGTAAATGTACACTGTTAAAAAGGGAGTAAAATGAGATTTAATTCAAAAACCTTAAAAGATTATTTTATCCTGTTTCATTGCTTACTATTCTTAGTTCTTAGTATTCTTAGTGAATCAAGTATTAATTATTTTTCGTACAAAAGATGAGAATAAGATTCAAACTGAGGAATGTAAACTCACTCTGGCTTTCATACAGTAAAGGCACGTTACTAAGGATGACTGTCTTTCTGTCATCCTTAGTAATCCCCTTCAGGGGAATTAACCAGAAAAATTTTCGAGGGAGCAAATTGTACAAATTGGAAATGGCAGTAAATGGTAATAATTGTTTATTTTTAACCGAAGGAAAGCGAAAAACTTTTATTGCACAACAACATGCCTAACTTTGAACAGTTTCATATTTTTGTGAACGATATGAAGATGATAATTACTAAACTTCTAGAAAATGCAAGAATTCGGATTTGAAAAATAACAAAACTTGAAACAGAACTATCATATTTTGCAATTATTTAGTGTGTTTAGTGAGTCATTTAGTTAATTGAATAATGACACCAGATAACTGCATATAAAACGAAACCACAAGCACGTGTTGATGACTGTTGTTCGCCTTGAATGGAGGAAAAACTAACCACGGGTGCTTACCTCACTATATTAATTCATTGAGTAAGTAGAAAAGTAAAATGTTGCTCAAAAGAGTTTTCGTCATTTAAAAGCTCAGTTCATCCTAGATTTGCTACATTTAATTCGATCACTCATCATATATTAAATTATCTTCAATTCAACATTCTTATAAGGTTCGTTTTTACTTTTCCTTCGTTGAAATCTATACTAATCTTCTGTCCTTTAAATCTTTCTTCTGCAATAAAACTTTTACTATAGAATCTCCATTTAAACGGATAAACAAACCAAATCATGGCATATTGCTTTAACATGTACAATCACCTATCACAAAGAACAGTAATGTTGTGTTCACATTCAGAGTCAGTCATCAAAAGGAAAAATCACAATGCAAGATAAAATGAGGAGATTGAAAGTTTAAACGTCAGCACATTTGTCCAAAAATAAAATTTGTCGAAAAGCAATCCCTCTTAACATCTTTCAGCTCCTATAAACCGGATGCGATATATTTCAAGGAACAATCGCTAAATGAAAATCATTATTATGAGCTCTGAAAATTTTCAAGTAAAAAATAATAACGGTTCTTTAAAATACTGTAGTCAATTTGTAACAATCTATAAGTGTACAAGCATGTAAACCATGTAGACCAGTTCAGACAGACGACTAACTAAGGTAATTCATTCATAATCACAAGTGTACCAGTTTATGTCAAATTATCATTTGATTATCATTAAAACTCTTTATTAAAAAATATTTAATCTCTTATTGGGGATTTATATATAATTGGGGAAATATATATATATATATATATATATATATATATATATATATATATATATATATATATATATATATATACATTGATACATGCTGTTTGGTTGGTATACTTCACTGTAAAACATTATATCTTGATGTTAAGTCATATAAGGAAATATAAAATTCTAACATCAAGACTATTCCATCAAGTCATTTTGACAAGTAACTGAGAGGAAACTTTTTGGGGGGAGGAGAAGAGGGAAGAATAGCGATGGGAGAGAAATTCAATACCTTTAGAGGAAAACTAATACACTTTAATCATATTTATCTTTATTATATAAAGATTATAATCGAAAATACACATACGAGGAGCTAATGAATGTATATTAGAAGTTGACAAAACATATACTTTTCCTACACAAATTTGAGATTCTTATAATCATATATAAAAATGCCATAAATAAGGAAATGCTAAATAGGATATTTACATCAGCGTAACATTTTTAGAAATTTTTCAAAAATATAGCAAATCAAAATTTAGACCATGTTTATCAGCGTTTTAAACAGTTTACTTATTTTTATAATTTTGCATAAAAATCAAATATTAATCTGGTAAGCGCTTACAGGAACTTGGCTTTAAAATAAATTGTGTAAGGTTTAGAATCAAAAATATGTAACTCCAATGATTGACTTTTTTTAAAATTTTATTTCGCCTTATTTATAAAACTGCTTTCGCTATCAAATCTTTATTAAGTGACCATGATCTTCATATCTTAAATGTAGTCAATAGAATTAATTATAGTATAATAGTAAATTCAAACAGCTTTTTCTAATAAATTTGTGCAATAACATTTGTATATATCACATGGAATATTACTTCACGCAATTTACTAAGAACAGTACACTAATGTTTATGTTATAAACATCTTTCTTAAGTTTTCTTTACAAACATAACAAACAACTACACAACCATTACACATCATTTTCTTTATAGAAATATTATTTAACTATCAACTAAATATTGTAAAGTTCCTTATGATAGTTTGCTTAAGAAATGTAAGGACTCCAATTTAAATAGCATCTGTTGTATTAAATATAACGAATATAAGAGGGTGTTTCTTATACTCAATACTTCCAAAAAACAATGCATCACAATTAGGGATTTTTTAAAATTTATTTTAGTAAATATATTTGAAAAAATTAATAAGTCGTTATAAATGATAAAGGTTTCATAAGAGGAGTATAACAGAGTTTAATTATCTTAACAGCAGTTCAAATAAATATTTTTGATATGTGGGAAAATAGAAACATTTGAATTTTTGACACATGGATTATTGAAAATTGAATATTTAATCAAAAATAAACGGTGAAGGTAAAAATAATGTTGCTTATTCGTAAAATCACCTTGAGATATATTACTACAGTTGTTTTATTAATGTTTGTTTTTCTTATATTTATTTAATTTTTTTGGCTAAAATACATCAAAATTGATAATGACACATGGGGAATTTCTACACAAAACATGTGTTTTATTCATATTTTACTTAATATTAGAAAAAATAATACATTGAAAGACAATAAAGAATTAAAGCTCTAAATAAACATCTACTATCCGTCAAATTTAATACTTATTTAAGCATTGTATAAAATTAACAACTTTGCATCTTTAGATATATAAAAAAATAACGACATGTGGTTGAATTACAACTTCTCAAAGTAACAAAATACCTCAAATACAACAGTAGTTATGTATGTCATTGTAACCACTGAAGTCTAAGAAATGGTTTTCAAGGATTTCATGTCAAGGATTCATAGGAGAGGCAATGGTGTATCTATGCGGTTAAAAAATAAAGAATACCTCATAAAAAAATTTTTTTTCTTTACATAAGAAGTTTTTCCTCGGTGTTATAAAATGATTAAATATGACGTTTGTAAAAGTAAAATAAATTGGTGCTGCTCTAAAAAGTTTCCCCCAATTAATTATCGTTTACCATTAATAATATTAAACAGTACCTTAAGATGAAGTCAAATTTGAGTTTAGTAATGTTTGACAAGAAAGTTGATATTTATACTACTTTAAATTAAAAATTATAGCTAAAAATGGAAGAAAAGTCAACGTATATTACAATCTTTAGTGATATCTGATACAGTGAGATATTTCTAATTCTGGTTAGTTTTGTATGGGAATGCATTAAACTTTGTGTTGAGAGATAGATAGGGGTAGGATTCCAAAATAATTTATTATAGTTAATTCTCTTTAAAGCATGGGGAGCTAATCGCAATAAGGATTTATTTAAGTAAGGAATAGTACTTGAGTAGTGAAGTGATCAATTATGCCTTTAATAAAAGTAAAATTAGTTGCACAATGCAATAAGAAAAATTCACTAGTTTTAATTTATTTATGATTTAACGCTAAAAAAAGTAAACAGTACCTTTAGACTTTGATCATAGTAATTAATTAAGTCTACGGTACTGAGATAGTTTTAATTCTGGTTCGTTTCCAGAATGAATGTATTAGGTATTGCGTAGGGGGGAGAGATGGGGATGGAGGAGGGTACTCCGAACTAATTTATCGTTAAAGTCCTTTTAAAACTCGAAGAGATGATTTCGGAATGCAAGCGAAGAAGAAGAGTGAAGACTCACCTGAGTTGTTGGGGTAAACGCAGCGTATCCGAACTGCGCGTACGACATGATCTTCCACAAGTGTCCGAGCAAAAAGAGTTTTTGGTTGACAAAGTCCTACAGCGTGCTCTCCATCGCCGAACTCACCCTATTCCGCACGGATCCGCAAGTTTCAAAAATCGAACACATTTCGAAAATCTCCGAAAACCGATCGAAACAATCACTGGTTAATCCCCTCTTCTCGTGATCCCTTGTCGTTCCCTCGGGAGGGATGTATAAGAGGGGGGAAAAACCGAACCACTGGTGCTCTCTAATCGAAAAAGATCGGTGGGATAACCGAACCTCGCTGGTTCCAGTTCTTAGCTGCAAACAAATACTCACTGACCAGGCTGCGACACGCGCCCGAGCGTTCGGCTCCGCCCACTGGCATCGCGAGGGGGCGGGAAGTCGACAGCAGAGTGAATCTCCGCCCCTGGCTGGGGTGAGTGACGTGCGGGGCTGCCCGCCCTGGGGCGCGCGAACCAATAGGAAAACGGCGGTCCTATTGAACGCGAGGCCACTGTTTTGGGAGAGAGCCCATGCCGTTGTGGTAATGGAGTAGCCCGTGCTTGTAATGGGATGTAAGACAGGATTTCGTGATTTGAGGACTTATTATTATTATTTGGTTTTGTTTTTTTAACCCACCGTGTGGGTCGTCTTTCGTTTATTTGCGTGCTGGTGGGACAAAAAAAAAGCAGTAATATAAAAGAGGCTGGGAAAAGGAGGAGAAAAGAAACGGTGTTCTACAAGTGAATAGGGATTCGATTATTATCGGTTTACGTCTTTTTCATTTCAACTTTTTACTCGAGGGAGAATGCGATCGGTCGATGCACTGTTTTGTTATAATCTGTGACGTTCGGAATTCGGTGTGTTTTCGGAATTTTTTTATCGAGCAGAATGTATATCGTTTAAATTATGAAGCAAACTTTATAAAAAGTGCTTTGTCATCCCCGAGTCCCTAATGATTGCCCAAAATTTTTTTTCGATGAGAAATCAGAAGGGTTTTAGAGGAAAGCAAGCAAGGTATTGAGGAAAGAAAATTTATTCAGCAAATTAGCTTTATTATGTGGAAAGCAGAAAAAAATGAAACAAAACCAAATAATAATAATAAATCTTCACATAAAAGTTATTTCAGGATTATTTATAATTATCGTTATTTTATTTCATTTTATTTTACCATCGTGGTCTAAGGGGGTCGTGTTTCTTTTATTTCATTACAATTAATAAAATAAAAGATTAGTAGAAGGCTGGGAAAGGGAGGATAAAAGAAACTGTGTACAAGATTCAATTGTTATCGAATTTTGTCTTTTTTAAACTTTTTAATCTCTGGATAATACAGAATGCGATTTTTCGATGCATTATTTTGCTATAATCTGTCACATCTCAGTTTAGTTTTCTGTAGAATGGATTGTATTTCGTTTAAATTATGACACATATAACAGAAAAAAAAAAATCCTTTGAATCCCAAGGGCCCTAGTGGTTGAAAAAAAAATCACTTCATGGAGATTTTTAGTGAAAGGCAAAAAAAATAACATCGATTTTTTTTTTCTTTTTATATAACGTTTAAGAAAAATCTCACCTTACTACTTTTGTTGATGGTTTTATACGAATAACTCAAAAAAAATTTTAAAAATCATTCGGGTTGGGATTGGATTATTTTTATATTTATGTTTTTCATAACAGGCTACCAAAGTGTATCTAAAGATCTCAATTACTCTATAGGAAATTTGTACAATCTTTTCTCAACTCTTAGTGGTAAGATCGTCAATATTTGCAAAGATATGGAAACGAGCAGAGTTTAGCCAGTTGTTCAACCTTCTCCGTAATTCATTTTCAAGGTACAATTTAAATGGTGTTCTATTCTTTTGACTTCACTAGAAGTTTTTCAGTTGCTGGACTACCTAATACTTCCAGTTAATACTTAAAGAAGAAACAACCGTGGAAACGAGAAGAGTCCAGCTAGCTGTTCAGCCACCTTCTTAGCACTTGTATAGCTTTAAGTATGTTAAATTGTTTTGATTTCACTTAAATAGGAATTTATCTGCTGGACTACTCTTTTTAATATTCCAAATAAAATTGCAGAAAGGCTAGAAAGTCCAGAGTTTAGCTGTCCACCGCCATAGTAGCACTTTTTGAGGTATGACGTTAACTGTAATAGATCATTTTGACTTCACTTCTGTTGAAATAAAATGAATACTCCTCACGTTACAATCGAGTTCCATTCCGAAGATTACATCATTTATTTTACAATACCGTGCTTACATGCGATAACAAACAAATCTCTTATCAAGTTTTTCTTTTTTTATAAATGACATCTTATGATGTTTGAAAGGACAGCTGATTATTAATGTGGACAAGCTATAGTATTCAAAGTTATTTATATCACATATTTGTTTTACTCTGTATAGTTCATAAACAACTTAGATTTAACACTAAACATACCATATAATGGGTCAAATGACCCATAAGATTTATGTAAAAAATGCGATGGGAAATGAATTAAAAATTCTTATTCTTTGTGTTTGCAATACATGAAATTTGACAATATACAATTTTATTTAATTATAATAAAGTTTATTTGTCTATTTCCTTCCAATTTTCATATTTCATACATTTATAATCAGAAAAAATAAAGTCCGGTCATTTGACCGGCTATGGTAGAAATAGGTATGTATTAAGTGTTGATATATTTAGTGTTAATATATTTGCCAATACAGAGGTCATCAACCTGAATTTCGCACAACTCAAGGGTTTCCTGCAACTTTGCCAGCGGTTCCGCAAAGAATCCCTATTTGCTTAGTCAAAATTTTAGTAAAATTTTAATCTTTTAAAAGATTTAATTTTTAAAAGCAGTTTGCTTCTAAAAATAAATATAAATAAACATTATATCATCAAAATAAAACCTTAAATTTCGTAAAGGCCTCGTGCTTCCAATACATTAACCGAAACTCATTGAGTCACATAGTAGTCTCCGTTCTTTTTGTATCTCCTTTTTTGAATCGCCTTTTTGTATCGCCTATTTACTCGTAATTTACTATTCTCTTCTACTGCTCTTATTTCTAACTTCACTTATTCTTATTTAAAAAAATATTAATCTTATTGCTTTTATAATTTTGGAACTTAATTTTTTGTGTAACTTAATTTTTAACTTCTTGCTATCTATGTTTTGTGACTGTAACCCTTTCACTGTATTCAATTTCGACCTTAAGGGAAGAGCATTTATCGAAAAATTAATATCAAAAGGATCTTACCCTTTCAACTTCGGGTTTCGTGGGAAGCACTGGAAAGATGTATTCTTCAATCACGATTTAAAGATGAAGCCTTTCGTGTCGAATAATACATTTATTTAATACGACGAAACACTAAAACACGTACATTATACATAGATTATAAAAGAACAACTCAAAAACGGAAATAAAATTTAAAAAAAAAAAAAAATCGTTCTTCTCTTTTCCGTTGCCATTTGCCAAGGGAAAAACTTTCAAAAAAATACAAAAGGAAAAAACCATGGATCATAGTTCGTCTTTTCCTTTTCCACACACTGAACTCGTGAATCTTCTTATCTCTT
The DNA here is from genome assembly GCA_032207245.1 of Pardosa pseudoannulata. NCBI lineage: Eukaryota > Metazoa > Arthropoda > Arachnida > Araneae > Lycosidae > Pardosa > Pardosa pseudoannulata. The sequence continues at coordinate 28,816,314 of CM063504.1, read as the reverse complement.
AGTCTTTAAAATTTAAAAAATTTTTCTTATCTTAGTATTACAAGTCCTCAATATTGCGTGTAAAATTCCAATATTTCTCCATACCCATGCATTACAGTATCTCTGACCTAGAGGGCCTGGCACAGGCAGTTCAGAAAAGAGAGCTCATGTGCTACAGTATCGCCTGTTTGAGGAGATGTCATCTGGATTATCTGGGATAAAGCGGATCTCTCAGGTTACAGCATATATCCCTACTATGAAACATCTAATGTCATTTATTACAACACTTGTATGCGAAAAATCCCTCTCTGTGTAAGCTGCGACAAAAACAAAATACAGAAACACTGAATGCTGAAGATGACATTAGGTTTTAGATTTTAACAATTATTCCAGATTTAAAAATACTTAGCAATCACAGCCAATTCATTAAAAGAATTTTCTTTTTATCAGTTTGTTATGGTTTAAAACAGGCTTCCTTTTGTTTATTAATCATAGAATATATTCAAAAAACAAAAAACTAACTATTAACTATCTATTAACCATTAATCATCTTACTATTCAATATCTTATTAATATGTTTGTACTGTGATAAACTAAAGGTGCAATAAAGATTTTGTAAATTTAATTAGTATAAAACTTTGATATCTTATTTTTTCTGCTGTTCAAGAAAACGATAGTCTCAGGGGTGTGAAATGTTGAATACCCCTTCACCAATATATATTCGACCGAAATGATTCTGGCATTAAAGAGTAAAAACGTAGGCCCTACTAACCGTTTAGATTCACTGCCTGTGAGAATAAATGACCCGCGGGTGTTTCAGGGTTGAAAGTTATGTCTTTGCTTCCATGTAAAACTATATCCATAACATGTAAAAATTTAATAGGATACATTTAGAATAAAAAAAGTTGTTAACATTTAGCGAATAGAAATATCTAAAACAATATATACATTAAATTTTATGTTTTTTAACATTCTTTTTCCGAATAAATGGGGAATAATTTATGATCTATTTCAATCTCAGTCGATTGTTTCAATTTCTTAAACTGGGAAAATAGTTATATTTAATGCTATGTCTTTGCTTAACTCACTGCCTGTGAGGATAAATGACCCTCGGAGCGAACTAATTTCAAGGTTGACAGTTATGTCTTTGCTTCCATGTAAAACTATATCCATAACATGTAAAGGTTTAATAGGATATATTTGGAATAAAACAGTTGTTAACATTTAGCGAATAGAAATATCTAAAACAATATATACATTAAGTTTTATGTCTTTTAACATTCTTTTTTCCGAATAAATAAGAAAGAATTTATGATCTATTTCAGTCTTGGTAGATTGTCTCAATTTTTTAACCTGGAAAACAAGCTATATTTAATGTGTCTGTGCTTAAGTCCTCATTAAATGTTTATTTAAATATAAATTTTCACTCAACTTATTCTTTGTGCATATACGTGGAAAAGAAAATCATGATTGATAAATATATGGCATATGATTATACAATGAAGGGTCAAAAGGTTAGTCAAAAGAAAATATCTTTTCATTTATGGAAGGGGTGACTTTCTCTCTAATATTTAACAGTATAAAGCACAGGAATGAGATTACACTGTAAATGCATATATACTTATCTACAGTGCACAATGTTTGCTTATGCTTGAAATATGTGTGTCAGTACTAATTTCACTAACTATTACCTTTTATAGTGCATTTTAACTTAACGTTGTACCATGGGATATTGTTAATTAAAATTTATTATAATAAATTTGTTCTTTTTCATATATCGATTGTAGAATACCAACATGTGATTATTGTATAGACACATACTGTGTATTTTAATACGCAAATTTGTAAATGTAAATGTGATATAAGCTATCTTTAATGATATGACTGCTCTTAGCTGCGCATTAAATGACTATGTAAATATTATTTTTCACTCAATTTAATCTTTGTGCAAAAGAAAATCCCAATTATTGTAATAAGTCTTGTCAAGTGCATTTTTGCTTAGCTTTGTATCATGAGGTACTGTTATTTTTTGTTCTTTTTCATATAAGGATTGTAGAGTACAATAGACCATATGACAAATTACCCCACTTACATTTAGTCTAGAATATATACGTGTCTGTGTGTTTGTATATAATACAAACACACACACACACACATACACACACACACACACACACATATATATATATATATATATATATATATATATATATATATATATATATATATATCCACATGTAAGCTAGTGACAATTGTCCATTGGTTTGCTTTTATTATCACACAGGTGGCAGGTAAGCTTAGGTTAAATGCCAAATTTACATAGATGGGCAGCTTGTCAGTCATGCACGGTAAATAGATGAAAAGTAGTCATGTGAGTAAACACCAGATATAGCGTTTAGATGTTTTGGGAGGAAGCAGAACATTGCGTGCCGAACATATAGTTCATCTTTACCATTAAACAAACGTTGCCTGGGGTGCACCATAATGAAAAGGAACTACGCTGCACCCCTTATATATATATATATATATATATATATATACATAATATATGTGTGTATAAT
>CM063504.1:28801274-28803774 GCA_032207245.1 Pardosa pseudoannulata | reverse complement strand
CGACTCAGCTACCGCGGCTCTTAGTTTATGGTTTTAGAGGTACTATCTATTACTTTTTAGTTCTATTTGAAATTGGTTTATCTGTTTGACTATTATTGAAAGAAAAATAAGACCTCTTCTTCGTGTATCTAGTTCGGGATTTTCTATATCTTCTACAGGAATATCTCTAAAAGCATTTCGTAATGATTCCTAGAGTCATTGCTCTGCATTTACCAAAATAAATGACAAAATAATACGGTGATTACATTCTGTACAAGTTGTTACTATTAAAATCTACTTTGAGAAATATTGACAGTAATACTGTGTTATGATTAGATTAAAAAATATATCTTTCTTTCAATTTTTTTTTTTATTTTACAAATTTACTATTTAAAACGAGCCGTAGTAATTCTTTCGGCAAACTTAACGCTCTCGTAAGTGGAAAGTTGCAGGTTCGGATTCCGAACCGACCTAAGATCCACCGTGTTCGTTAAAGGTGACTGGGGCACGTAAAATATGTTCGTAATCAGAATGTCCTCCAAGTTCTCAATCAATACCTCTGGGCTGGTAGGCCAAGCCTATGGGTCTTCTGCTTGGTCTCTGCTTCTAAATTACGAGGACCCACTTGAGCAAAAGTCGTACTTTCACCCTTGATGTGCTCCTTAAAATCAAAGACACACCCCTTTGCCTTAATACGAGTAGAGTATGGCTCAATCGTGCTTGGTTTAACCAAGTGACATCAGAAACAACAACACCAAGCATGAATTTTTCTGTTCATACATAACAAGTGTAACTCTGTGCTCGTCCAGGCAAGACGAGCAGGCTAGCATAGAGCAATGGTACTCTCTTAGGTCGACGGCTCCTGAATCCCATACGGTAAAGCGAATGTTGCACAGTCTATTTAATGACTACGATAGACACCGTCATTCAACTGGGTGGTAATTTGAGCTAATGTTTGGCTTCGCTGGCTACGTACAGTAAGCTTTAACCGTCTCTCACTAAGCACTGTCAACGCTAACTGCCCTTTGCAGTTTGCCCGATCTCTAGTTTTTTCCACCATCCATGTATTCTTGGTATACTCTTGACACTGTCGACCGTAAAAAAATCGTAGCTGTCTGATGATTTTGGAAATTGAATGGCCCATGCGTCGAGCACCTACGATTTGTCCACGATCAAAGGCGTTTAAATCAGACAGTTTATCCATATGGCAATTCCAACAACCAATTCAGAACAACCACAGTCAGCTCTATATATTCAGTTCCCACAGCTCCCTCACTTGCGCATAAATGATGCGCAGTGGTCAGGGCCGTAACTAGGACCATTAGCGCCCGTGGTAGAAAACTGGTCTGCGCCCCTATCACCAAATATAGTGAGAAAATATATATAACCATGTTTTTTTCCGTATCATATATTCAAAATAAACTCGCAAAATATTTTCTTAATTCTTAAAATGTTCCTTGTATATTAATTTTTAATTTTTTCTTCTATTTTTACCGTATTAATACTTAAATATTTTTTAACATTCTGGGGGTATTATTTTCCTGATAAACTGAATAGTTTATTTGAGGGGAATATGTTTTATTTAAACGTTGAATTTTCATAAAAAATTGTCGAATTTAGTTTTAAATTTAATTAAATTTTAATTTAGTTTTAACAACAGTAATAAATTTGATATTTACAATGAAAACCCGGATTTATATAAAGGCATATTACGATTGTTTAGTAAACATTTTGTAACAATCTGTAAGAAGTGTAGTCTCTAGAAGCATTTTAAATATATAAGATAATTCACAAAAAAATAATTTTTAAACATATTGGATTTTATAATAAAATAAATTATATTCAACTTTTCTTTATTTGTACTCTGACGAGGCAAATCGTCCTCTTTCAGACCCCCTTTTCCTCACGGTGCGGTGCCCCTAAGACTGTTGCGTCCGTGGCAAATGCCACCTATGCCACGCCCTAGTTACGGCCCTGACAGTGGTACACAATTTGCATAGCCCTTGCTATCCCTAATTCAGTGGCTCTTCAGTGTATTAAAGAATAGGTTTTATGGAATCAATCCAAGACATACCAATCAATATATTTTATTAACTTACAACAACCTCAGTCGTTAAAAGCATCGTTCTCATAACCGGATGGTTGCAAGTTAGAGACTAAATTCGGCCAAAGATCCATAGTGTTTATTAAAGCCCGAGGCAAGTAAAATTGGGTGGTCATAGCAATGTTTTCCTAGATCCCAAACGATATCTCTGGGTGGCAGGCCAAACCTGGGGGTTCCTGATTCTAAATTACGATGACTCACTTTGTGTTGTCTTAGTGATGCCGGCCGCTTATATAGTACTCCCAGAATAGAATAGCCTTCAAATACCTGCAGCTGGGTAGTGGCGGATGCTATAAGATGCAATTTCCCCCGCATTTGAAATATTAATAATAATTAACTTAATACTATAAATACGCTTTCTAGAAGGAATATTACATATTTTTCAAGTTTTTTACTTCCTCTAAAAGTTTCTTCTAA
>CM063504.1:28791274-28796274 GCA_032207245.1 Pardosa pseudoannulata | reverse complement strand
ATTGCAGTGGATTCCGAATTACAGATGAATCCATTTTTTTACTTCCTTTTACAAAGTAAAAGAAATAGTGTAATCCCGAAAACTTTCTTTGTTCAGATATCACCAGAAATGCTTATTTGGACTATGCCTGATTCGGTATTCACTAGCTTCGGAATATGTCTCTACGAAAGTTCAACTGTAACTTTGAAAGTTTAAACTTCCATTTTGACCAGTTTTGACTCGCTGTCCGTCCATCTGTATGTATATCGCATAACTCAAAACCAGTTATCAGTAGAATACTGAAATTTTACATTTAAGACTGAAGTTATCCACAATCGCTGCTGACCACAAGAAGTTTTTAGCAACCAAGGCCAGAAGAAAGTGTGGGGAGACTTTTTAAAATTTAATACTATCGTAAAATCTAGTTGTACACATCGTTTTTAATTGTAATCATCACTCTGCGTAATGAAACATTTCAATATAACGGTTATCAACCTCTTAACGTGCACGCTCGAGTTAACTCGAGAGCGCTAAACTGGCCTATCTACGCACATTCGAGATAATTCGAGCGGAGTTATACTTTATGTTGCTATAAATTTTCCCTCTTGAATGCAATCGAGAATTGAAAATAACAATGTGAAAGGAATAAAAAAAAGAATTGTTTTATTGATATTTATCACTTATACATGGGATTGTAAGCTATATTCGACTACTTTCTGCAATGTTCCGCCTGACCGCATTACGCCAAAAGGTTACGCAAGCGTGGGTCTTTTTCATTTATTTTATTGTTATCAAAGAGTTCCCTTTTAAAATCGTTATAAAGTGACAGTGCGGTATTATGAGCATATAGTCGCTATATGTGCGGTGTAACGATCCATTACATGACCCGAAAGAAAGATGTAACATACCCGGTACCTGTTTTAGGTGACAAAATGAAAAATAAGATGCTTCTGGACTAATGAATTTATTTATACCTCTGCTATATACATCATTTCATAAATATACAAAAAAAAAAAAACAATTTCCGATCACATATATGTGATTAGATACACGTGGGCCTGAGTAGACACGTGTAATATCTAAGATCAGACTCTACCGAAATATTGATGATCCGACGGAAAAAAACAATTCGGCAGCTCTCGCGAAAGTTCACTGAAGTAATGGTAGAAAATCAAAGCTCAGTTAGAGTTCCGAAGGGAAATATGTAAACAATCCTGAAGAGGATTATATTAAAAAAGAAAACAAACACAATGCACAGGGTATAGTTTCAATCTCAGCAAGAGATATATCCCAAGACGGGATTTCTCTAAATAAAACTCTCCGATGGAGAGACTGGTCGAGGCGACCTCCGAGTTAGCCGATGCGGGCTACTATTTAAACAAAAGATCCCAGGGTGGGATTATAGAAAAAAAAACCTCTGATAGAGAGACTGGTCAAGTCGACCTATGAATTAGCTGGTTGCTAGTAAACTAACTTCTTTAAAAAACAAATCTTCTCTCGTCTCTTTCTGGGGGAGGGTCCTCTAAGAGAGTGGCCTCACCCACAATTTCATTATTGGAACATCTAGCGATGACCTCACCTTCGACCAACTGAATTGGTCTGGGTTAAACAATCACCGGCCGCAAACCCAATGGTACCTGGAATTCTTAGCAACTAGATCCAAGTCGCGGCAAATCCTTTGTCGTTCCGATGATCATATTTCTGACTGTCAGTGAAGGTGCCGGGTTGTCTGGTATATTATTCCTCTACTATAGGGCATAACAGTGTAGATATTGTGGTGCCGGGAAAAGCAATCCCTTTGTATCCACACAAGCGAAGTCCACCTCTCAAAGCAAAGTTCTTTGATGTCGACACACCGCTAAATCACGCCGTTACAAAGAAGAGACCAAAGGAAAGACCTTCTTAGCGGACACCTATTGTTACTTGTAGGTAGGAACGCTCGCCAACCAGACGTCGCAAACAAAGGTCATTATATACCAGGTTTCAGTCAACAAAACGAATGTAATCGCTTAAGTGGAATTAAATTAAAAAATTACGCCGAGACAGTATGTCTACGTCTTTATGACGTCTATTGCCGTCAAGAGACTGATAATAATTATAATCTTTTTTTTTTCTTTTTTTTTTGCTACTTTGTGCTTTGAAGTAGGTAGCTGAGAGTAACTCTTACTCTCATTTTGGATCGTCTTACATCCCTCTATTTCCAACGAACTCCAGCGAGATACGTACTTTGAAAGTTTCGAGCCTCAGTGTAGAAGACAACTGTTACGTATCATCAGACCGGTAGATCATAGTGTCAGATTCCTATACCTGCACTAAATTGGCGAACTGTTTCCTGTATCCGAGAATTACCAGCTTTACTGTACCCACGTGTTTTATCTTTTTTAATACTTATCTCAGCACGAGATTTCCTAATTTATTGTGTTTAATTAACGTGTATATAGATGTACATAAATTATTCTCATGAATAAACCATTTAACCAAGATTACATAGATGTTCAGCCTCTATCCTTGATGGCTTTGCCTACCTTTACTCCAGTAAGTTACAACGGTACATGCGAGATTGTAAAGACCATTGATACATTCTTCATTGACCAAACGGATTGAGGAATTTGAAACTACAGTTTATTTGGTGTGAAGAAGAAGCACTTCAGTAAGAACGTATTTACTGTGGGTTCCGAAGAGTCTGGACCTTTCTCGAAATAGTGTCAATGTATGCATTACATGAATTTAAAAATTTATTAGAATTCGTGCACTTTTCTAGTTTTTACTGAAAGTATTGAAAGAGAGTTTTCAATCATGAAAAAATTTAAAACATTTCTAAGCATTTGAATCGTTACGGGAGACTGATATATTTAACATTACTCTCGGTGCATAAGACATTAAAATAACTACTGGTGAAAGTGTCAACAAGTTGACCTTAAAAGTAAAAAGAATCAATTTGCTGCTATAAAATGGTAGTTTATAAATTACTGATTATGCCATTTATGTTTTCGAATTGTGATGTCTTGCAAGGTATGTAATTTTATAAAAATAAATAAATAAATAAATAAATACATAATAGGAAGTATCATAATTCCCTTCTTAATATATTTTAATTTTTCTAGTTATTCATAAAAGTACTTTAGCTTAAATTCGTCTGGTTAATGTTAGAGGTTAAATTAAATATGCAATATTTACCAAAGAAGTTAAAACACCTTAAAAACTTAAAAAAACAACGTAAAACACATTGTAGCACAATGTAAGCGTAAAACACAATGTGGGTGCAAATATATTTTTCAACATAAAATGAAATTAAGTGCAGCGTTGTTGATCTGTTTTATGGCGTATATATGTATGTATGCAAAAGCATGCCCAAAGCCAAGATTTGTATGTATGCATGTATGTTCTTTATGTGTGTGTGTGAATGTAGTGATAATTGGGCCATTCTGTTTTTGAATTTTGTTCTCATACAAGATATTTCATTTTATAAAAGAAAAATAAAAGAATATGTCAAAATTCCCTTTTCAATACTTTTTAATTTTCTCAATTGTTCATAAAATTTATTTAGTTTGAATACGTACTTCAGTACTTACAAGGCAAATTTAAACCTGGTAGAATCTAGGAGGGTAAATTAAAAGACGCACTGTAGTGACAAATGTATTTTCAAGATACAATGAAATTACGTACAGAGTTGCTGATCCATTTTATGACCTATTTATATATGCTTGCAAAACTATGGATATGTGTATGAGATAAATATGTATGTATGCACTTTGTATCACTGTGTGTGTAATAAAGTTTTTATGAAATTGAAATTTCACTGTACTTTAGATTAATACAATGGACTTTTCCCCGAAAAAAAATTTCTGTCTACGTGATTGCAACATGCATCTCCCATTCTGAAAGAAATGCTGCTAAATGCTGTGAACGGTGTAACCTCGTCTCACATCTGAACCGTTGAATGAAGAAAAGTTATTTGTGAGGTAACTGTTATCAGCTGTAAATTTGTAAGTCAACAGTTAGTAATAACAGAACTATAGCTGTACCTTACCACCTCTAAGAGAACTATCAAGCATTTTTTCCACAAAAAAATTGCCTTCATAATCATTCAATTAGTACAAATAGCATCTTTGTATCTTTATTAACTGTCGAATTATTAACTGATTGCTCTTTAATGTGCTCAAACTTTTTTTTTCTTTGGATCATCCAGTTCACAGTGTTATAAATGACACTGATAATAATAACTGTTTAATTGTAGGAAGCCGCATATTAAAACAAACTGCAGTAATGAAATATTAGAGGGTCTCAGTATGATTATACAATAGTAATCTTCGAACGGTCAAAAAAGGTTGTTAGAATACAAATTCTGTAAGATGACTATGTAGAGAAGTTTTAAGAAGAGCAAATAAAATTGTATACTTCATCTTCATTATTTTTAATAATAATCAAAACTTTACACCATCGTATAAATCAGCAACAGGTTCACGATATTGTTCTCTGTTGTACTTTACAAAAAACAGATGAAATTCTTGACATGCAGTGTAATTTAAAACACTAGCATGATATTTTAATCATCCTTATAAATTCCATATCACATATTCAAAAAACCTATATCTGTACCATAATGATATTACCTAGCTCCTTCAATAAAAATTCAAGATTTTACCATGTTATTACTGCCTTGGGGATTTTTACTATGTTTTTATGTTTGATAAAAGCCTCTTCTAGTTCGTCATTAGTTCTTATTCTCCAACACTTATTAACTATTTCGGACCATAAATTTTTCTAGGGATTTTTAAGAACTCTAAAATATAAATTACTACTTCAATTTCATTTGTTATTTTAAGATCACTAAGCTAACAAATAAAATTGTAGTAGTAAGAAATATTCAAACCTCTGCTCTCAGTTTTAGGTTCGACAGAATTGAGGAAACTTTGCAACTGTTGTGTTAGATGTAGCTATTAAACTCTGATATTTCACACCATTCGTGCAGGCAGAATAGTGTTAAACGGAAGCGTTTACAAAGTTCTCATCAACAGGTG
>CM063504.1:28756274-28786274 GCA_032207245.1 Pardosa pseudoannulata | reverse complement strand
ACAGACAAAGGAAAGACACAAAAATTGCTCTGCTCGAACAGAGGTGCACCCAAGAGCGAAAACAGAAAGAATTTTCCCAAGGTGGAAGAAACTTACTCAGCGAATTAAGTGTTAAGATCAGGAATTAAGTGTTAAGCCATCTGCCATTGATAGCTGGAAAACGTATTGAATAGACAGATAATTTACATCTATAGGATAGAAAGTTTTGGAAATTGTATCGAAAAATTTTAAGTCTAGGACACTCTTTTGATTAAGACATTTAGAGGCTGGGAAAAAGATTTTAAGGAATTAGAAGGAGAGGAGGTTTTTAAAGAAATATTAAAGTTAAATAGTTTTGATATATTACATATATATGCATATATATATATATATATATGTAATATATATATCAAAATTATTACTAATAAAATAGATATATAAAATTCTCTTTTTCCTCCTTCTCATTTTTAATACCTAGGTTCCCAGCCGTAAAATGTCAAATAAAGGAGTGTTCTCAGATTTAAATTCTTTTTGCATGTCTCTCAAAACTAATCCTTGATTAAATGCTAATTTTTTGTCCACTGGCGACATTTTTCAGCTATACCATTAAAAGTGTATAGCTCCAATAATTAAATTGCTGTCTGTGTGATTTTATTAATAATGTTTCTTTTTTTGTAAGCAATATTTTTAAAGTAATCTCCACCTATTTAAAAAGTATGAACGGATGTAACCAAAAGCGAAAGGTGCACAGCTAGTCCTAATGATAGTCCCAAATGCAAATCTCAACATTTTACTACCAATCGTTTTCGAGCTAGTCCCCACAACGTTATATACGTTACATGAAGATTTTTCACTGCACAGAGACCGGGAACTATTGCTTAAAACCGCTTTCGAATGGCCAAGAACCTCCAAGCCGGCAGCGGAATTCAAACCCCTGAACTCCGGCATCGAAAAGCAGCTCTCTACCATGAAGAGGAATAAAGAGGAATTAGACATAAAAAAAAGTTTTCGATATATTTGAAACAACGAGAAAAAGGGAATAGATCGACTGTAACCCCCTCTTCTTGCTGGAACTTTCCACAACTTGTTATTAAACTTAACCTATCAAGTAAATAAAACCGAGTTATTACCATTTTGGGTTTTTATTCGTCTTACTACAGCAACAATATTCACTTCTCCCAGCAGTTCTTGCTTTTGTTCGGTCGCTGCTGACCTTAGTCTCTAGAATTTCCCAGATAATCCTTTTATAACTGACCAGTCGGCCATACCATCCTGAAAATACCGGTTCTCGTCCGATCACTGAAGTCAAGCAGCATCGGGAGCTATCAGTACTTGGGAGGGTGACAGCCTGGAAACACCGCATGCTGTTGGCATACTTTTAGCTAATCCCAATCTTCTTTTCTTGTTTTGGCTCGCGTGGTTCGCACCTCCCTCACTAATTCCAGCTTCAAGAGATCCGCTAAGCATCCAGTAGTTTTCTAAATTCTCCTTTTCAGAGCCATTCTTCTGCGTTCGCTAGTGGATTGAGCCTACTGTGCGACGGGCGCGCTCCGGGAAATTCAAGGGTGACCGGAACGGTGGAGTGGTCCAGTACTTGCCATCTGCCCACCACCACCGGGGGACGCCTGGAGGGCCTCACGGCCATATAGACCCTGATCGTCACTTGATTGACCAGTGTTTAACTTTCAGTTACCACAGCAACAATAACAACTATAAGCGATTAGCTGTCGCGGGTCAGAATAATGAGACTGGCTAGCCGGATTTGGCCCGCGAGTCATAGTTTGGAATCCCCGGTCCAGCACGTATAGTATTTAAAGATACTTCTAGTCTTGGTTCACTTGATCTACTGCTATAATTGTAAGCGAACATTAACAATTTATTATTTATGTTACCTTTTAATTTCACCGTAATGTAATATGAAAGATCTTTATACATATTTAAGGGGCCTAGTACCTTTTAACTGTTTCAAAACTAACTCTGTTTTCCCCCTCTGTGAACTTAAATATTTATAAAGCATGAAAATATCACTGAATTTTGAGATGAAAACAGATATATTCTAGATTTAATAAGAACATTTTAAAATATCAATATTTACTATTGTAACGGATCCTAAGAGTCCAGTACTGAACCGTTCGAACACTTCCTGAGTTATGTGACTAGAGTCGTATGGGAGAGAGAAGGTGATGTCCAGATGGACTGGCTGTTGTACAGCCATATGAGTTTTCTTTTATTAATTGTGCTTAAATATTTTTAATGTATTTTTTAATAAATGTATAGTAAAGCAAATCGTCCTGATCTGATCGATCAGTACTCCGAGAGTTAATAACATTTTGCAAGCTAGAAGAAATGGCTTATACAATAACATTTGTTTATAACTGTTGTTTTCTGAACTTTTACTTATATAGACAAGTAAAAAATCAAGAGTGTTTCTTCTACTCCCCACTATAAGAGCGACATACAACTCCTTCTCGAACTAAAGCCCTCAGGGGAAAAAAGACACGGCTTGCTTGTAGAAAAAAATCCCAATCAAAGATTACAAAGGATAAACCTCCTCATCGAGAAGAGCCAGACGATGACCGAATGGTTAGGGCGCTCATCTTCGATGTTAGAGTTCGTGAGTTCGAATTCCACTGGGGCATGGATGTTCGTAGCCGTTCGGAATGGGCTTTAAACAGTAAGTCCCGGTCCTATTAGGCCTCGTGTTCCGAAAAGTAGACCGTAGCACTCCAAACCAAACCTCGTCGAGTTGAAAGCAAAGCTCATAGTATTAAAAGAAATCATAACTGCTGTTGACAGGAGAGAACGAGTAGCACACTAAAACGATAATATAAGGGAAGAGGTAAACAAGAAAGAGTGGCATAGCTAAAACTTTTGTCAGAGAGGGTACAAAGTCTTAAACCAAAGTAGTGAGCTTTCAATCGCATTAAAAAAATAATAAAAAAATCACTACATTTACACATACGCCGAACGATGGCCGAATGGTTAAGGTGCTAGCCTTCGGAACCGGACGAATCCCACTTTGGCATGGATGTTCGTAGCCGTTCGGAATCGGCTTTAAGCAGTAGGTCCCGGTCTCATTAGCCCTCGTGTTGCAAAAAGTAGACCGTAGCACTACATTTACACATACACAAAGAACGTACATAGAAAAATCTTGTCTTTTGGCATGATTTTGAATGCATATATCAACACGCCATAAAACAGATCAGTAAAGCTGAACGTAATTTCATTTTACCTTGAAAAATATATTTGTAACCACATTTTGTCTTTTATTTTTGGTTCTAAGTTTTTGCGAGGTTTTAATTTCCCTGTTAAATACTGGAGCACATATAATTCAATCTCTAGCAGTTACCTGGCGTATTTAAACTAAAGTAATTTTGTGAATGGCTAAAAAAAAGGCAAAAACATATTGAATAAGTAATTATGAAACATCTTTTTTATTTTCTTTTTTTACAAAATGTAACAATAAGTTACATTCGGAACGTAACATTATTTTTACACAAAAAGTACATACATTAAAAGACATCAAAATTGGAAAACAGATATGGGATAATCAGTAACTGATAAATTATCATTTTATAGTAGTAAATTAATTCTTCCAGATTTTAAGGACAGCTTTTTCAAATCTTAATGAATGTTTATAGTCATGCCTATATGCACCGAAAGCAATGCTAAATTTGTCAACCTTTTTTTCCTTGGTTGAAAAACAGTATTTCAACTTTTGTGATAAAAACTAGTAATGCACATAAATTTTAATAAATTTTAAAAATCATGTATTTCATATATTAAAAATATTTCGGGGAGAATCCTAAACCCCTGGATCTCCCTACAAACAGCTCCTTGACATCGAAAATGGCGCATGATAAATAGAAAATTTCATATTAACGATACAGTACAAAGTGTCTTAACACATTGTATAAGGGACACGTACTAGTACTTTTTCTGGCGATTGATACTTGACGTGGGTCACGTACTAGTACTGGTTAGTGTAACAACATGGTTTGTTTGTGGGTACAAAAATAACGGTATGTACAGGAAAACGAAGCCGCATGTTCTTGTCTACTACATAGATTCTGGGAAAATTTAGACAAATAAAAACTAGTTTTTACACCAGTCGATGCGAAACCACAGAACGGGAAAAAATAAAAACTATATACTACTATTTCTATTTGATTTTTAATATTTCCGATAGTATTATAAACTTATCCACTAAAAACATATTTCTTGTTTACAAAAATCCTATGGTTGTTATTTATATATTTCTATTTATATATTTGTTTATATACTTCAATATAAAATACGAAAAGTTGGTTTAAAAATTAAATAACTTTTGATCTATGGAGATACTAACTAAATTTACTCTCAAAACGCCAGCTCCTGGTACAATTCCGCTGCGAAATGTACCAGCACACAATGTGTTAATTATTTACCAAAAAACTTAGTAGAACCCCGGGCCGTAACTAGGTCCTTTTGCGCCTGTGACAAAAAAACTGGTCTGCGCCCCTTCCCCCCAAATATAGTGAAAAAATACATAAACTATTTTATTTCTATATTATACGTTCAGAATGAACTCACAAAATATTTTGTTAATTCTTAAAATGTTCTATATAATTCTTATATGTTAATTTTTAATATTTTCTTCTATTTTTCCCTTATTAATACTTAAAATATTTTTGAACACTCGGGATGTATTATTTTGCTGGTAAACGAAATGGTTTATTTAAGGGAGAATATTTTTTAATTGTACTTTAAATTTCATAAAATATTGACAAATTTCTAAATTTAAATTCAGTTTCAGTAATTCTAATAAATTCAAAATTTAAAACTTAATAAATTTAATATCCGGATTTATGTTAAGCAGTGTTATATTAGGAGTGTTTGGTAAACATTTTATAAGAATCGATAACAAGTTTAGTCTTGTGAAGATCCCCCCTCCCCTTTGTTCAGAACACTAATGACCGAAATCAGCTGATCTGAATCCCTCCTGTTTCGACCCGGCTACAATAGCGCGGCGACGCAATGTCTGGGATAATGTGTTAGGATTACTTGGACTTAACCAGCGGTTAAGTATTGGTCTGATTATATCCAATTTTCGACACTTTAAGATTGTAAACGGTTTCAAATGTACTAGTCATCATTTGTAATTATATTTTTTATTTAGTTACTGTGTGTGTATTTTAAGTTTTGTATATTTTTTATTTTAAAACTTTATGCAAATTTACACGTGTATGTGAACAGCCCAGTTGTATTTAAACAATTGTAGTTTTATGTGTGCTGACTCTGACGGTTGTTCTTTAGATTCCCTGTGTGGGTTTCACGCTAGTCTTATTTTTATTGCTCGTGGAGCAATGTGTAATGTTATTAATTTTTGATTCATTTAAATAAACGGCATGTTTTTTTTTAATGGTTTCACTCTTCACTCACCATACTTGCCGCTCTGCATTAAATGTCGTATGAGACTGACATGTTGACAGTTTGATTGAATAGGCGTCATGTCCCTGATCGGTCTCGGTAATGGTCCCGGAGGATTGCCTCGAGGATTCCGAAATCGGGATAGCTAGCGAATGAGAATTCAACTAAAAAAAACTAGCTGTAACCTTAGCTAGAGTTCTCGGGTAACTGGGATCGTAACTGACCCCCCCTCCCCCCCCAAAAAAAAACGGTTGGCGGGACCGTAACTGACCCCCAAGTATAAAAAGCCTAGAATTTTGCGACTCGGGGCTTTTCGACATTTTTTTAAGTAGGTGCTTTGACCTCCTGGAGGCTTCAGCTACTTTTGACCGGAGCCAGTTTTTTAGTGATTAAGTTTGGGAGACTCGTGAAGTCCGCTCATATAAGGAACGGCAGGGTATCGGACACCGAACGGGGAATAGATTAGGTTTACATTGCACCCTGGAAAAGCCTCCCCATTTTGTGAGATTATTTAATCTTTTTTCCGACTGTGATCGTCGTGGTAATGTTATGCAAGCAACAATCCTTTACATTTCGACTTGTTTTGGGAGATTAGAATCCCTTTGTATATAACCAGTATTTACTCCAGAAAATAAAAGTGATTTCCAATTCTGTTAAGTCTGTGATCCTTCTTCACGCTACTTCTTCACTCAAGAACATCGAAGGCTTCACAGTCTCTAGAAGAACTTTAAAAAAGAAAAAAATCATAATTTTAAAAAAAATATTGGATTTTTTAATAAAAAAAATATTTTAAGTTTTTCTTATTTCTACTCGGTTCTTTCGGATTCCATTTGTATTACGGTTCGGCGCCTCTATGACTGATGAGCCGATGGCAAAAGCCACCTTTGCCACTACCTAGTTACGGTTCTGGTAGCACTTTAGTAGCTTAGTAAGTTGAGAGGATGGCCGGCATTACAGAGTGTGTTTGGACGTCTTCAATTGAAAGTTATAAAAGCTTTTACATATATACACTGAAGAATAATTAAATAAATAACATAAAAACAATTTTAATTCAGATAATTTTCTAAAAATTTTATTTTTAAAAGTATTTTGTTAATTTAACTGGAATCGTAACTGACCCCCCCCCAAAAAAAAAAAAAAAAAAAAAAAAAACGGTTGGCGGGACCGTAACTGACCCCCAGGTATAAAAAGCCTAGAATTTTGCAACTCGGGGCTTTTCGACATTTTTTTAAGTAGGTGCTTTGACCTCCTGGAGGCTTCAGCTACTTTTGACCGGAGCCAGTTTTTTAGTGATTAAGTTCGAGAGACTCTTGAAGTCCGCTCATATAAGGAACGGCAGGGTATCGGACACCAAACGGGGGATAGATTGGGTTTACATTGCACCCTGGAAAAGCCTCCCCATTTTGTGAGATTATTTAATCTTTTTTCCGACTGTGATCGTCGTGGTAATGTTATGCAAGCAACAATCCTTTACATTTCGACTTGTTTTGGGAGATTAGAAACCCTTTGTATATAACCAGTATTTACTCCAGGAAATAAAAGTGATTTCCAATTCTGTTAAGACTGTGATCCTTCTTCACGCTACTTCTTCACTCAAGAACATCGAAGGTGTCACAGTCTCTAGAAGCATTTTAAAAAAGAAAAAAGTTTATAAATTTTTTTAAAAAATATATTAGATTTTATAATAACAAAATATATTAAGTTTTTCTTGTTTCTAATAGGTTCTTTCGGATCCCATTTTTATTACGGTTCGGAGCCCCTATGTCTGATGTGCCGATGGCAAAAGCCACCTTCGCCAAGCCCTAGTTAAGGTCTTGGTAGCACTTTAATAGCTTAGTAGCTTAGTGGGTTGAGAGCATTACAAAGTGTGTTTAGTTTGGAGCGCTACGGTCTACTGTTTTGCACGCGAGGGCTAATGAGACCGGGACCTACTGCTTAAAGCCGATTCCGAACGGCTACGAACATCCATGCCTTAGTGGGATTCGAACCCACGAACTCCGGTACCGACGATCAGCGCCCTAACCAAACGGCCAGCGTTCGGCTCAAAGTGTGTTTGGACGTCTTTAACTGAAAATTATAAAAGCTTTTACATATATACACTGAAGAATAATTAAATAAATAACATAAAAACAATTTTAATTCAGATAATTTTCTAAAAATTTTATTTTTAAAAATATATTGTTAATTTTTTAGATGTTTCTTGTGCATTAACTTTCAACTTTTTCTTCTATTTTTTTACAGTGGACTCCGCTTAATGTGATCGCGGTTAATGTTATCAATCGCTTGTTGTTATCGAAATCACTTGTTCCCGATTTTCTCTATTCATTTGTATGCTAAAATTATCGCTTTATGTGATCTTTACATCGGTTAATGGAATCAGTTTTCGAACCTCATTTTAGCTGGAAAAGGAATGTTTACAATATATTCAGAAGGTACCCATTTTTTTCCTTCCCTTCGCTGTTGTTTGAATTTCCAAGAAATCTTCTCTTCAACCTAGGGAAAGGGGGAATGAACAAAGGAGTGGAAAATTACTTGTTCCGGGCATTTTTCAGAAATACGCACACCCTGCTGGTGGTCAATCGTTGTCAGATAAGCAGAAGGCAACACATTATTATCTGAACTGAGAAGGAGCGTATTCACATTTTATGCCTTGTTGGCTTACGTGCAGCTTGTCGATATGAAATCCAGAAAGCGAAATGATTTAGCATTAAAACAAAAGATCGAAATTATAAATCGTTAAGACAGGTTGATTAAGAACAATTTATCAATAAGATTCTTAGAAAAAATTGTAGACAGTCAACAACTGATCAATTTTTTAAAATTATATATACTATTCTTATGTAAGGATAATATACAGTACATAAATATAAGGTGTATTTTTTCATTTTGTTTTGAAATTTAGTACTTGGGAATTAAAGGGGGGGAATAAATTTATCTAATTTTGCATATCGTTTATTGTTATCAATCGGTTATTGCTATCGAAATCACGGTGTTCCAAACTGATAACATTAAGCGGAGTCCACTGTTTTTAAAAATATGTCTTGGGCATTTTTTGGGTATTATTTTATTGATATATTGAATAGTTGTTTTATAGGAAATATTTTTATGTCTGCACAGTGAATTTTTGAAAAGATTTGGACATATCTAAATTAAAATTGAGTTTTAATAATCTAAAAAAATTGATATTTAAAACCAACACTTAAATTTATTTTAAAGCAAATTGGAAAAATTCGTAAACATTTTCCAATCATCTAGGATAACTTAAGTCACGACTAACATTTTAAAAATTCACAAAAAATATTCATAAAAGTAGTTAATGTTATATGTCTCAGATTAATTTACTATATTTTAAGTTATATGTTCAGAAAGTTTCATAATTCCAAGTTTATAATTCATAGACACGCTTTGTAATGGCAACACTAGAAAATGCAAAGAATAAGGCAGTTTGTCACAACGTCACGAACTACTATAATGCCCTTCCCATTCCTTTTCATGTTTACAACAGCCAATAGACAAACAATAAACTGCCCTTCCGTTTGAAACTAAAGCCAGAATTGTCATAATTTGAGAATTTGCCCTACTGCGTGAAATCGCCTTATTTCAAATATTTGTGTAGAATTTCTCTCATTTCTCCCCTTACATCTTTAGTAATTCTTAATTATCCTAAAAAAAAAAATCAGCTAATTTAGAAAAGATAATTCATAAATAGTATACGGCATAGTTCTCGATTATTCAGAATTCTAAAATTATTATGGTTAGATAATTTTTTAAAGAAAAACATTTAATATTAAAAATGTATTAGCATTTTATTTTAAAGAAAAATAAAGCAAAGCAAATAATTATATTATTTTAGCATTGACTATCCCACTCTTTTGTCATATTCCTTTTATTTAAGAACTAGTTTATGCCTAAGAATTAATTTATGCATTTTAATCGCTTTAAAAAAATTAAACGATAACCTGAAAATTTTGAATTAAATATCTGTAATTATTTGGATATTTTAACTTTATATATATTCTTCAGAATCTAACATCACACAAGCATACGTGAAACCCCATTTAAAGCTGCGTCTAAATGAGAGGATAAAATAAACGAACCCTTTATTAACACCGTTACCCAATCTTGAAAGTTCACACATTCATCATCTAAAAATAGACCACTTTAACCGCGCTTTTGAACAAGCAGACGAAGTATGTCGTCATATCCGTTTATTTCGCTCCAGGCGGAAGTAACGGTACGCGCGTATTGAAGTTATCATGGCGGACGACCTAACTTTTTCAGCTGAATCTGTATTAAAATATCTTATATCCAACGGTGGTAAAGTGACTAATCATGATTTAGTAAGGCATTTTAAAAAGTTTTTGAGTGGATCGGATAGTCAAAGTAAGTATTTATTCTATTAAAGAAACCTAATACTTTACATTTAAAATTGAAAGTAGGTTGCGTAACGGTTAAGTAATGTTGACATAAACATACCTAGGGAAACCGTCGCTCGATAGTTAAGTTTTCAAGCCTTTTTATTTTGAAAAATAGAAGATGATATTTTAAGATTCCTGCAGTTCCAAAGCCTTATATGTTTTACTTTATTTTCATATCTATTTACTCAAAGATATACTTTTTTCCTCAACAAAATTTGAGTATTTTTACAATGTTTACATGTTTTCTCTCCCCATATTATCAAAATATTGTTGCATATTCTGATTATTTAATCTTCAGCAGTTATGACAGCTGATTAATTTACATCTTTAAAGAGTTCTAGATTAAATATGTTCAATTGTTAATCTATAAAATCAAATTTATTCATAAAATCTTGTCAAAAACTTAATCCTTTAGTATGCTCTGTTAACTGACTTTGAATGCATTTTAATGCTTCATTGTTAATTCATCTTTATTAATATTCAATTAAAGTGTTAAACATTTGTTGTTTTATTTATCTTTTTACTTCTAATTTCTAGTATGTTTTATTTCTAGTTTTGTTTTTTAATAGTTGTATACATGAATTAAAATCTGTCTCTTTAAATTCTGCATTGTAGTAGAGTAATTTTTATATACTTAAAACAACAAAGTGACCAATATTAACCCAAACCGTCATTAAAAGAAAATGTTAGCATATAAAAACTGCTTTATTTTGATATACAGTTTTTTTAAGTTTACATAATGGACAAATAACTGTTATCCGAATTTATATGTTTATAAAGTACTAAAAATTTTGTAAGGTGTTTTAAAATGTATTTCATTTCTTATTAAATTTATTTCATGTGTTTAGTTCTTTAGCATTTAAGGTATTATTTGATACAAGTAATAATAAGTAATATTTATGTCACCTGATTTAGTATGAATATAGTATGTTATTTAAATTTATTTTTTTACTGTAGACACATTTTTTTTCTATTCATCAAATTTTGTCATATTACAATGTGTAGCATAGATAAATGTGTGCAATAAGTGTAAATCAAAATAGTAAACCAACTGAAATATTATACTGTTTTTAACGTGATTTCTATGTTTTTTTTTTTTTTTAAATGAGCTATTTCTTATATATATATATATATATATATATATATATATATCATAGGTGTAATTTGGGAGATGAAACAGGTGTCAAATTCGCCCTCCCCAGAATTTTTAAAGAGGAGCATTTTCCAGTTTTCACCTTCTAAATTTTATATTTTCCTCCAATACATAATTGAAATTTCTGATTCGACATTTACCCCCATAGTTAAAATGGCCAAATTACGCCCCTGATACACACACATTGTTTCTTTCAATATGTAGCCAAACAATGGCCGGTTGGTTAGGATGCTGGACTTCGGTACCAGAGTTGGTGGGTTCAAATCCCACAGTGGCATGGATGTTCGTAGCTGTTCGGTATCGGCTTTAAACTGTAGATCCCAGTCTCATTAGCCCTCGTGTTGCAAAAAGTAGACCGTAGCACTCCAAACCAAACCAAACCTATCAATATGTATACCATGAATATGTGCTGCAAATAGTATTTATAAATATACTTTTGTCTATAATTATCTGTACTATTTTATCTTTAAATTAAATCTAAAAGTTTGTATGTATATTAATCCCCAGTGCTTAGTGTTGTTAAAAGTGTTTTATATGTTCATATAAATTATATTGGGTATTTTTTTTAATATCTTAATGCCAGATGTTAGCTTGTATGTCAACAATCTCTATTGAAAATTCCCATATAGTTTTTAAATACAAGAAAAAAAAAACATTGCATTTTGTAGAAATAATGGCATACATATTTAAATGAATTGTCTCACTCTACATTTAATTTTTAATCCACTTGTCGATATTTTAAAAAATTTAGTTACTTTGTCTGTTTACATACCTGAAATTGTATTTTTTTAAAGGGTTTTATAATAGCAAAACTTTTAAACATAAATAAGCAAGAAGTATGTCATTTTATACATCTGTATCTGAAATTAAAAGTTGCTGTAATGTTTGTTTTGAGTTCATAAATATTGGTTTAAGTGTTTACGGAATCAACAGAACTGGGTTAAGATGAGAACTGAAGAATTATCATTTTTTTTTTTATTTTGAGATATTATTGGAGTATAAATATCAAAGCTGTTGGTTGCTGATAATGAACTTATGCATTTTAATATTTTGGTTTTATTTAGTAGTACAGTTTTTGACTTCTCATTTGTACTTTGACGACTTTTGGAATATTATCCTTTCTGTGCTTTCTTCTTAATATGCTTTAAATGAAAATTTGTTAATTTAGAAAAAAAGGTATTTTCTTTACAATTGTTGAAGAAGTCTAATTATGGTATTTTGTTGTATTCAAATAGCTAATCTTAAAAAAAAATATCTGTTTAACCCTTTCGGAGGCCATGGAAAGATTACTTCCCACCTATATGATCTTACAAAATACACCTGTGGGAAGTGCAAAACCCATTCTAATATATTGGTATTGTTATTGAAAAGACAAGAAGACTGATTCTCGCTTCGGTTTTGAATTGTCATCAATTGTTCGATCGATTGGATAAAATTAGCAACTCTGTTTTGAAAGTTTGGAAACGTGGAGTGAGAAATAAATGGCCCACAAAAGGGTTAACTTGTCTTGGATCTTTAACTAGAAGAGCATGTAAATAATAAAATCATTTGAAAATTTGTGAAAATTTAATCTCTTTTTTGGAAGAAATCTAGTGTAATTTACTACATTTTCTTAAGGAAAACTAATAAAAAATAAGTAGTTTTATACAGTTTGATATTTGACTTTTGTTTTGTTTAATTTTATTTGAATGAGATTTTACATTTATTTGAAGTATCTGGAATTTTCAGGTTGGTGTCATTTAAAGGTTTTTGTATCCTTATTTCTTTAGCTGTTTTTTTTTTTTTTTTTTTTTTTTTTGTCTGTATTTAAATTTAGGAAATATTGAGATTGAATTGTTTATATTTAAGATTATTTTGATAGCAAATTGTCTTACTTTTTCTAGATAAATGTTATACTATTTTATAAAATTTCCAAATTAGTTTCTTATCTATAGTAGCTCATAACATTTTAAGGTTGTAAATTTTCAGTTTTTTTTTTTTTTTTTTTTTTTTTTTTCTGAATTGAAAATTGAATCTGGGGATAATATACTGAATTTGTGTATATCATGTCCTATTGTTAATGTATATGTTGTACATATATTTTTTTATGCATGGTATGTTTGTGTGCATTGTAACATCTAACTTATATTATTATCATAATAACAATACTAATGTTTGAACATATTGTTTCTATATGTTTATTTTTGATATGACGGAACCTGAATTATTACTTGAATGAAATCTAATGTTTTGTCTTTTTTATGTATGCATAATGCGTTAATTTATTATTTTAGCGTTTATGCGTTAATTTATTATTGAGCTTAAGAGAACTCTTGTTTAGCTTAAGTTTCTCTTGTCTCTGTTTTACTTCATTTAACACATTCGCTGCCAAACCCACTGTCATAAGTGCATATTACAGTATGTTGTTCACGCACTGGCACACGATCGGCAGAGAATGTGTTAATGACTATTGTTATTGATGTGAATCTTTTTTAAAACCATTAAGGTATTATTTCATTTGTATAAGGTATGTCATTAAGGATTTTTTATATGCTTTAAGCAGATATTTTTTGTTTTATTTTAACTTGTTTTCATGCCATCTAATTAATTAAATTTTAAATGTCTGACATTATGATTTTAAAAAATGAAGGAAAACTGTAAAATTGGGAGAAACTATTTACTGTTTTTTGTTCTATTTTTTTGTTATTTTAAAAATTATTATTAAGTTTTACTGCTGTTTTGTGAGTTATTGGTATTTTTCATTAATATGTCCAGCATGAAACTAATTTTTGTGAATATTCTATAGAAAATATATATTTATGTTAAAGATTGATAAATTCCTGAAATCGAAAGTCTTTTAATTTAACATTGGGTTTTGTTTTCTGTGTCTATTTAGGACAGAATTTTATAAAATTATTTGTGAATATTTTACTAAGTCTATTTTAGAATACTATGGAAATAGTAATAATTTTTGTTGTTAGTGCAATGCAGGGCCCGACTAAGATACTTTTGTGCCCAGGGCACAATTAAATTTTTGTGCCCACCACCCTCATGCAAATTCATAGCGACAAGCTATTATCATAATTTCAGCCATATAAAAATTATAACATTGAATTAGTAAATAGATTTAAGAAATTGGCATTAAAGTAATATTCAAAATCAAACACCAAATTTTCATTTTACGTAATCATTATCTTTGTTTAGCCATGCTAAAAATTAAGGACTTTTAAAAACCTAGAGTGACCCTCTTTTTCAATTTTTACCTTGTCACACTCACAAGCTCTCTAGTGCAGAAAATAAATCATAATAGAATTAAAAATAAGTTAAATTGATGAGATGATTTAATGGTTTATAGTGGTACGTTGCTAATAATATGTCTTATAAGTATGCAATAACCCATAGTATTAAATAAACCACCAGGTTTGTTGAGGAAATTAATTATCAGGTAAATAACAGTAAAATTAAAGTAATTAGGAAACAATATAGTTCATGACAAACACAATTACCTCATACAATAATTTATTAAAACTTAACAATGGCAGTGTAAGTTTGCAATTTTTCCCTACTCAATATGTGTTTCAAGCATTTGACTAAATTTTCATTCCTCCTAAAATTTTTGTGCCCAGGGCACATACCCCAAGTGCCTGTGCTATAATCAGGTCCTGAGTGCAATATAATACAATATAATATGAAGGAATCTTGAGTGGTTCATTAGATGATATGTTTTCATAATGATTGTAAAGCATGAAAAGTTTGCTGAAGTTTTATAATGAAATAAAGCGTGTTAACTAAAGAGAAAATATTAACTGTATTGTTTCCAAGTTCTTTTATAAAATTAAGTTAATATTAGTTTAATGAAAATAGTTGTATGCAAGAAATGTAGATTATTTAGTAAAAAGTGTTTACAATATATGTTCTTTATATTTTTCAGGAAGAGTTTAACATAAGGAGCTTGTGAAACTTTTAAATAAAATTTTTATAAACAAAATCTAAACAAATATTTATGGTCTATCTAATGAAACTGCTTTTAAATGCTTGAAATAACATATTAAGTTATAGTTAGAAGCATAACATGTGTTTCAGGTTGTTTTCACATTCAATGGATTGTAACATAAGTCACTCTGAAGTAGTTAGTTTACTTTTTTTTTGTATGTTTTCAGATTTTTGTAAATTAAATGCCCTCTGTGGATATTTTTGGCAAATGGAGTGCAATACCTTTTTGGCATTCAGGTTGTTTCCCATTCAAAAACATAATTGTAAAATTGTATGTTTTCAGATTTTTGTAAATAAACTGGATATTTTTGGCAAATATTATTGGCAATTGTAATATTGGTATGGTATGGCAATTGGGGTATCACCCCCCCTGTTCTCCCTCCTCTACACCACCGATTAAACAGAATAAATAATATTTTTAGTCGTTAAACTGTTTATTCATTGCTTTGGCAATGATTATTATTTCCTTGCCTTGCATCATGCTTAAGTGGCACATGAAACTTTAAATTTTGTGCACCAACTTTTGCAATTCATTATAGCTTCTCTGGTCAGTCCCTAGCTGGACCACCTGAAACATTCTCTTATCGAACTCATTCTACAGAAAGCCTGTCTAGGCCTTTCTCTTTTTCTTTGGTCATCTGATGCCAAAATAAGTGCAATTCAAGTGGGTTCTGATGCAATCATTTGGAGGGCAAATAATTATTTGTTTATTATTAAAATTCTTAATCTAAAAGTATAAAAATTTTAATCTATGAAAAAACTTATTTTTTCTAAACTTAATAATATTTGTTTTTGAGTGACTTTTCTACTTTCATAACAACACTTTTTATAGTTATGCTACAGTGTTGTATGGCCTCTTTTGTGTTGATTATTCCCAGGTTATCTGTAACCTCATCACTATGTTGCTGAAGACTATACATTTTATTGCTAATATACTAGCTAGATTTTTTTCTTTGCAAAACATCACTCTCTGCTTATGTTAGGTTAAACATGTCTTACTTTTCCAAGTAAAACATTAATATAATTTGTACAAATGTGTGATTTCAAGTCTCTTTGTAAAAATTATATTGTTAAAAAAGATATAAGTATAAAGCTAAGGGTAGAGCAAAATTGACTTTTCTATGATTTTGTGTTGTATAGTTGAAGTATTGGAATGATTAGTGTCAGTGTACCTAGATAAAATACCTTAAGTGTCTCTACATACTTAAAAATATCAGGAAAAACATCCTAAAAGTAAATTTATTTTAAAATAATTGCACTTAATTACTTATAACACAAAATTATTAATATGAACTTTATTATATGAATCTTAGATATCTTTTCATATAATCTAGGAAGGTTTTCTTTGTCACTTTTTTTTCTTTAATGCTTGGAAAAAGCATTATTCTACTAAATCTGTAAAACTCTTTATTGAAAAGTGTTTATTAGAAAAGCTTTATTTTTAAATTTCTTCAGCTGAAAAATTAGCTATTGCATTAATATTATATTATATTAATTGCATTAATATATTATATTATATTTTATTTATTTAAATTAGTTTAAAATGCTATTTAGTGGTTTGTTTGGCCTTTTTTTATTTGAGAAATAATGATTAATTTTGAAAACTCATGTGCAGGCTTTCAAAGTAGATTCATTATTAGTGACAGCCATATTTCTACATTTCAGATTAATTTTTTTTCGAAGTACTGTAAGGTAATTGAGTTGTAGAGATTTTTTTGCTTTTGTTACTATTAGAATTGTAGCAAGAATATGAACTGCTTATTGTTTGATTTTAAATGAATAGTATTGTATCATTAGGGGTCTTTCTAAATTCTAAATAGCTTCATAGTAACTCATCAGCTTGTAGCTCAGCATCAGATTTTTTTCTTAATAAAAAATTAAGAAAACATTTTGGTTAATTTAAAACTATACGGAATTTAATTTTTTTTCCTTGAAAGACATTGATCCTTATAAATATTACTTTATTCAACAATACACTAAAATGAGATAAAGTAATTTTGAAGGTAGGCAGCTGTTTTACAAATTTAAATTAAAATTACTTCCTCGTTCAGTGTTAAATATTCTTCCCAAATAGCACGTGTTTGACTTCTACATTCATTTGTTCCACTTTGTAGCCAGGGTAAATAGTAAAGTCTTGGACAGCTCTTTTCCTCTGCAACCTATGGTCGTAGACATATACTTCCAATTAGAAAAATGTTTCAAATAAGACAATAATTCATTTTATGATATTTTTAAATTAAAAAATTAAATTTTTCGAAAATTACAAATTCTAAATTTTTATACGTTTTCATGTTTTTATTATACTTATTAAAAATTCAAATGCGACCTAAAACCCGTGTAACATGAAAAGTTTCACTTCTCCCTGACAAAAGTTGATCGAGATATATAAATTCAAAATTTCAAGATTTTTTTTTCTCTTTCATTCATGGTTTTGTTAATAGATTAATTACTGTGAATCAAGATTGAAATCAGGTTGCAACGTTCTTTTTACGGCAAAGGTAGGATTGAGAGCTTATTTTTTATGGAAGTTACAGTATTTATTTAATGTACTATAAATCCCCCGTTTATATAATCATATAACCTCCTCCCTTCTTCGTAAATGGAACATTGCCACCTGGTTTCAACCTAGAAATAGCGTAATTAATCTATTAACCAATCCCAAAATAAAGGAGAAAAAAATTCTTGTCATTTTGAATTTCAAAATATCTCGGTTAATTTTGTCACAGAGAAATGAGTCGTGTGTTACGTTTCTTGGAACGAGTTTCAATTTTTACTAAATAAAGTAAGTTCCAATTTTTACTAAATAAAGTATCACTTTATTTAGTTAAAAAAAATGTAATTATTGCAAAATTGAATTTTTAAATTATAGGAAATGAATGTTTAAGTATGACGTAAAAGGAATGTTTCTTTTATTTCAAACAATTTGTAATATGAAGTATGGCTTACGACCAACGGTTTCTGAGGAAAAAGCCGGTCTACGACTTTATTATACATTCTGTATTTCTATCATTTTATTTTAGGGGGTATTTATTATATAGACCATAAATTCCAATCGTATATTGATCTTGTTGATTTATATTAATCCTTAAATATATTCGAAATGTAAAATGACAACATGGACTTATATAAAAGACGTAGTTTACACACCTATTTCGATGTACAGCTTCCTGACAACAGGTTTTCCAAGGCCTCTTTTGTAAATCTCTAATGTGTATTTTTCTTTTTGTTCATATTCCTCCCTATACCACCTTTGTACGTTGTATAAAGTTAGTTTTGTCTCTTTATAAGTCATTTTTCTTCAGTCTTTAATACCCTAGTAGCAGTGGAAACAAATTTTAAGCACAATTCAATAATTCAAATATATTATATCTACAAAGATTTGCCCACCCCCAAATACTTCATTTGTAAAAAAACTGATAGGGAAACAAAACTTTCTTATTTGCTACATAGGTTTTCCTGAGACATGTGCAGATTCTATAAAAGGTTCTGTGATCTTTGGGCGGACTTTAACTATAATCATTATAATTTCACGGAATAGTTGGTGTTTTTGCCATCAATTTTCATTTAGACCTGCATGATCGAGCAACCTTCAACTCCGAGGAATAGTACAAACTATATTTGCGTTTTGTTTGTAATTCATTTAATATTTGTTATAATACTTATTTTTCTTTAGATTTTTTAAAAATATTTGAAATATTTTTACAGATGCAAAATCTTTGTTTAAAGAATATGTCAATTCCGTGGCCACCATGAAAGTCGAAGATGTAAGTTTTGATTCATCTGTACTTATTTTAATTTACTTCTTAAATAGATTTGACATTTCTTATTATTCGTTATACGGGCGAATTTCAGTTCTGTTAAGCATAAAAAAAAGTTCATTATCATAGCATTATATCTGGTCATGTAATAATTGGAAATACTTGAAAATGGTGTTACCGCATGTATTAAGAGGACAAGGGACTTGTACCTTCCTGATTCTAGATTTACCAAGGTCTTCTATGTAAAACTCCAATGTGTACTTCAATATTCCTTTATAATCTCCCCATATGTCAGCTCTGCACTTTTAGCTAATTAAAATGATCTCCGAAAGTTTAGCTTCTTAAAGTAATCCATGTGCAAAACTGTGGATTGGTTGTGGAACATCTCAGAAGATGGGTTGGATATAAAACCTGTGATTATTTATAGTAAAATTCTGTCTGAGTTATCTAATTGTAGGATAAGAGCCAAAATACATCGATGTTAAATGGAACATTTAAAAAAAATTTAAACTGAAGGCATTAATTATGCAACATCTGATTATTCTATATGTACCACCGTCTATTTTATAAACAACAAATTGAAATTCCAAGTATTTTCTAATGAAATAACGTGTTTAAACTGATACATAATCTTAGCCGCGCACCTGTTTAATAAAAGAAATAACTTTTTAACGTTACTTAAAATTTAAAATATGGAAGTAATTTATCATGATTTGTCTACTTTTTCTAGGGCGTTAAATATGTAATTGTCAAAAAGCGTGTCCATGACGGCAAGGCGGATTCCACCTCATCTGACAGTCTCAGCGATTCCTCGAAGACCGACGCTAAAAAGTGCAAGCTGAGTGAGGATTCAGCTCAGCCTCACGTCGGTATTTTGCACAGTCATTCCAGTCCTTCCATCTTAGCCATGGTACCGAATCCCAATTCTCTCGACAGTCCCGTTACACCGGGAATCCAACCACAAAGTGCATTTTGGAGTTCCGACTTGCCCCCAGGTCACGTACCGCAACCACCGCCTCGGCGAAAACATTCGCTTAAAGGTAAAGAGAACAGAGGTGCCAAATTTGAAGAAAGCATCAGACAGATACACGAGGAAAAGGAAGTGGTAAGTATTATACTTCTTTCTTTATTTTTAGAAAATTATTGAATTTTTATTTTCCCATACGACCTGAGAAAATTTAAAAAATCCCGACACCGATTTTAACGATTACTATACGAAAGCATTAACGATTTTAACGATTATTGTACGTTAAGTATAGTAATCGTCGATCTCTGAATTTTGATGAACTTAAACGTTTTAGACCAGACTTTCCCAACCCAAAAGACACTTTGTGCTGCTTTGATAATGTTTTTTAAACTCTTAACGTGCACCACGAGTTAACTCGAGCTCGCTAAATTGGCCAAACTGTGCACACTCGAGATAATTTTTACTGATAATATTGTTTATTCTAAAATGGGAATTCGAAAAGAAAGATAAAGAAAGTCGATGTGCGTGTAATATTACAATATTCGACTATTTTCTGCAATGTTATCAAAATTCAAAATTGCAAAAAAAATTTGATTATTTTTGTATTTTTGTAAATTTTTTGGCAAGAGAACGTTTTAAATTTTGTTTTTTACATTAAAGTAATTGGGTTTTTTTGGCTGACCTTTTTTTTAAAAAAAAAACTGTGCATTAAGGGGTTAATCTTGTGGGCCGCATGTATCTGTCAGTGTTAGTTGCTTTGCGTCTTGGCAAGAGGTAATCTCCACTGCAACCCCTAGATACATTTTTTTTGTACTTTGTGTGGAAAAGAAGGCTTTAATTGATAAGTTAGGGGTTCCCAAACTTTTTTCAATACGCGATGCACTTACAGTTTTGTTGCGGCGCTTCAATTGCTATACTTTTTTCTATAATGTTAATCAAGCATAGAAATTAAAACCCACATTAGCCGAACGACAGCCGAATGGTTAGGGTGCTGGCCTTCGGAACCAGAGTTCGTGGGTTCGAATCCCATTGCGGCATGGATGTTCGTAGCCGTTCGGAATCGGCTTTAAGCTGTAGGTCCCGGTCTCATTAGCCCTCGTGTTGCAAAAAAGTAGACCGTAGCGCTCCAAACCAAACCAAACCAAACGTAAAACCCACATTATCCAGTTGAAAAGTAAAGTAATAGCGAGAAAACATGCAATTTAAAGGCAAACTTTGGGGGAAAAAGTAAATAAAAAACATTTAGTGACAAGTTACTAGATCAACGTGATGGGTGTATTTGTTGATCCCAACACATATTTTCAAATCGCGAAAGATGGCTTTATGTATTTTCATTTGATTGTCCAACGTCATTTAATCCTTTTTATAGCAATAACTAAAAATTCAGCTTTGCATAGTTAAGGTAATGTGACCGGGACCTACTGCTGAAGCTGATTCCAAACACTTACGTAAATTCAGTGGGATTCGAACCTACGAACTCTGGTTCCAAAGAGAAGCTCTCTGTCCATTCCATTATCGTTCAGGTTTAAAAAATTTAATAATTATTGAAAAATTTTAATAAAAATATATTTAATGGAAAATATAGCCGAGCATTTAATGGAGTCTTGTCTATCTGAAGGAAGGTCAAGATCATGTCGTGGTGCTCCTGGGCACTGCCACGGAATCCAAAAGCGCAGCAGTGCACAGCTTTGGAACTCTTAAATAAAGATAATGGTCCAAATTTCGTTACACAATTTCGTCACTCATTTTCATAATATGGATAATCCTAAAAATGACAGTCATTAATATATCTTAATAACTAAGGTAATTTTAGTCTCAAGCATTAGGAGAATGAGGAACAAAAATGTGTAACGAAATTTTTACTATTGTATTCTTACTTTTGTTTAAAATGACAGTAGATTAAAAACATTATCTTCTATACTAAACACACACACACACACATATTGCATATGTATATGTGTGTATATGCATATGTATATTATATATATATATATATATATATATATATATATATATATATATATATATATATACATATATATATACATACACACATTCATACATACAAGGGTTTTGTGTGTATGCGTGGGTAATTATTATTATAGTTTTTAAATCTTATTTATTATAAAAATAGGATAGTCAAACATTTGCAAACTGGGTACATCCAACCTACTGGTGTTAGATCTTTAATGTACCTGCCAAATTTTCATTTAAAAAAATGAGAAAGAAAGAAAGAAATTTACAATTGATAATATAGTATAGACGATCGCGCTGAGCTGGGGGAGGGGAGAATGGTAGAATTCTTTTACAGGTAGAATTCTTCTCCCCTCTACTACAGGTAGATTTCTTTTACACTTTCACACCTTGTATTATTTCGGGCAAGGAAGAAAGATAAATTGTGCAAGCAGTAAATTTTGAAAAACTGTAAGGGATTGCATTGTATTTACAAATGCATAGGGTAGTTTTATTTTATTTATTTATTTATTTTATTTTTTATTTTTTTAAGAAAGACAGTAGCTTCTTAACTCCACGAGTGGAGTTGAATTTTATAGAGGAACACCTTTGAGAAGATTAATTTTAGTGTTATTCTGCGTTTTTAAGAAATTCCTGATACTCCACCAGCCATAAGAACAGTTTCTGTGCCTTAATGCGGATGATTATTGTTGTTGATGTGCATTGCCGAATCTTTCTCTTGTCCAAAATATAGATTTTTGAAATAAAAAGAAGGCGTTAGTTGGTAGGCGAACATGTGGACAAGAGAAAGCATGAAAAACCGTCAAAATTAATCCTATATGAGTAGACAGTGAAGGGACCGTGATCTGTGAGTTGAGAGTTGAGGTATGGTGAGTAGAACCGAGTTTCCCTGAGAAACTTCTAGCATGTGCCACGGTCATCCTACCCTTTCTGATTGGCACAAGTTCCATTCAAATATTGCTTTCTCTCGTTATTTGCTTTTGATATTGACCGCAAAAACAGAAATTTCATTAACTTTAAACCCTTTCTTGCCTGTCTCTCCAACTAGTCTGCCAGTTCATTGTCTTGAACATCTTATGGGCTTTAATCCACTGAAGAAACTTTGCATACTATTTTTGATACTAACAACATAAATGATTTTAACAATACTAATTTCTGTTATTGTGATATTTATTTGAATTACAAGCTTGATGCATTCCGCTACCGGTCGCTGTTTGCCTACCCCTGATCTTTACCTGCCCACTCCATTTTTTCAAGAATCATTCCACGTTTTTGTGCCCAACCTGGCGTTAACACATTCAAAATATTCTCTTCAGAAGCAATTAAGGGGTTATATCAACACATATCGCAAAATTCCTGGAAGCAGAATGCCAAAGCTCAGGTTTTCAACGAAAGACACTGCAAGTCTTGATCTGTGTCACAGTAGATGGAGGAAATAATCAGAATTTTAAAATTGTTGGTTGATGACATGTGTCCCCCGCACAGGATGAAAGCTATTGTTTCCCGGGGTTGCATAGCTGCAGCGTACAATAAAAATATGTCCTTTTCGCAGCGAGCTTGTAAAGATTTGTTGATTGTTGCTATCTTGCAACATTGCAGTGAACACAATTTGTTATCATAATCCTTATTAAATAGAGGATACTAAGTTTACTTTTGTCTCGTGGTAGCTCTGTAGGTAAATGCATCATCGGCAAGTTCCCAACCGATACCTCTAGAGGTGCCAGGCCTTGCTTGTCTCTTCTTAATTACGAGGACCCATTTTGTATTGTTCCTAGGTAGTAATGTTGGCTATCTATGTGGTTCTCCCGTAATAATATAGCTAACAAATATCTGCGGCTAGGTAGTTTCGAATGCTATAAGAACAAGTGCACCCGCATTTCAAATAATTATATTAAGTTTACTTTTTATATCAATAGTTTCCTTTTTTTACCACATGCACAGAATTATTACTGAAACTCTGAATTTGTTTGATAAAATAAACAATTATAAAATTAAGGAGGCAGTAGAGTAGATTCTTCCTGAAGGTATTTTCAAATCTTTATGTAAAGATAGATTTTCTGTGACCTTCCAGACCTACAAGATGATGGTGAAACTGGATTCTTTGTGCCGAGTCGAGTCCTCTAATCCAGAGATTTCTGACAATAAGCATAAAATGACAACGAACAGAAAATAAAACAGCTAAAAAGGAGAAAAAAAAATAAAGGGGAAATGCGAGTACATGACATAAAAATCTAGATAGTAGAAAGTTTAGGGATAGAAAACATAGTATTTATTGTGGCCAGGGGCACCGTATTCAGAAGCGACGAAAGATGCAATGGTACTTTTTTTATTCTGAGAGATTCCTCTGAAACTGGGAGGGCTAATTTTTTTAATTAATTATTTTTAAAGAGTAAAGACAAAACACAAAAAAGAACAAATGAAAACAATCAAGGGTTTTTGAGGTACATTGTGTTATATAATTTTACTGAGGCTGAATAATTTTCACCTTTGCATTTTTTAATTAAAAAAATCACAAATTTGATATATTTTAATATTTGAAGAACTATTTTAAAATCCAGTGTTGTTGAAATGCAATATGTTATATAATATTACGGAGGTTTGCAGTTTTTACCAATGCATTTTATTCAATTTAAAAAAATCAAATATTTGATATGATATATTACATTTGAAGAAATATTGTAAAATCTAGGTTTTTGAAGTACATTGTAATATAAAATTTTACTGAAGCTAACAGTTTTTATGGTTGCAATTTGTTGTCTCTAGAAAATTAAATAATTTGTAATGTCTGTGTAGACTTGTTGTTAGTATGCATAAAAGAAGAAAAGATTACGACTTCTATGAGTTGAAATCAATAAGCTTCATTTAAACAGTTATTCGTTGTATACAAAAGACTAGACAATTCATCTTATGTATATTCACTCTAAAACATCGTATTTTTACTTGCTTGCATGTTAATCTATCTCGGAAATAATTACTTCAGTGACTTTTAAGGAAAAGAATTGATTTGCTTGCATATTTCTACCATCGCATACATATTTTGTCTTAAATTCTTTTCTCCCGGATGTTGACCGCTTTGTTCTTCCGGGTTTATTTCCTGGAGCTAACA
Source organism: Pardosa pseudoannulata (assembly GCA_032207245.1). Lineage (NCBI taxonomy): Eukaryota > Metazoa > Arthropoda > Arachnida > Araneae > Lycosidae > Pardosa > Pardosa pseudoannulata. The sequence continues at coordinate 28,761,538 of CM063504.1, read as the reverse complement.
GTCGGTTCGTAGTTAGCTGACCAAAGCAGACGGGTTCGCGGTAAAGTAGCTCGCAGATCTAAGAATTTACATGCTTTCAACTGAAAACTTCTTTGATGTTTCTGGAGATATAATTAGTCGATCTGTAGAGGTATTTAATTTTGTTATTAATTATTATTTTGTATGTGTTGTTTTGATGGCAAAACTAAATATTATACACCCCCCACCCCCCACACACATATATAATCTTATTATGTAGAATTCAGTTTTGCTTTTAACTATCCAAATTTCTATGATTTTATATATATGTAATATATCAAAATTGTTTAACTTTAATATTTCCTTAAAAACCTCCTCTCTTCCATTCTAATTCCTTAAAATCTTTTTTCCCAGCCTCTAAATGTCTTAATCAAAGGAGCGTCCTCGACTTAAAATTTCGATACATTTCCCAAAGCTTTCTGTCCTATAGATGTATAGATTCAGCTGTCACCAGCAAATGGCTCCGCTTTTTTCCTATCTTAATACTTTTAAATTCGCTGAATCAGTTTCTTGTCCATTGGGAAAATTTTTTCTGTCTTTGCTCTTGGGTGCACCTCTGTTCGAGCAGAGTGATTTTTGTGTCTTTCTTTTGTCTGTGTTTGATTGGTAAAGATGTCCGTTTTATCAGCTCTAAAATAAAGTTTTAATTAGACTTGTGCCGGTCTCTTTCAATGGCCCAACTGCATCGTTATTACTGTTAGCTGATTAGGCTTCTTCTTGCCCAGTAGCCCGGACAAGTAAAAATAATAGGGGCTATAATGACCAGCAGTTTTATAATTTTTGGATTACATATATATATATATATATATATATATATATATATATATATATATATATATATGTGTGTGTGTGTGTGTGTGAATGTATATAAAATATGCATATATATACACAAAGGGGAAATATATATATATATATATATATATATATATATATATATATATACATATATATATATATATATATACATACATACATGGTTTCCGCGCACCTGGAAAGTCAGGGAAAACCATGGATTTAGACAATGGATTAATTTTGTCATGGGAAGTCTTGATTTTTCAAGTAAAATGAGTAAAAGTCATGGATCCGCTAAACTACCGATTAAAAAAATGCATTGAATTATTTCATTCTATTTTTACTTGTCATTTAGTTGAAGTTACTGAGTTTGGTATTTATGTATTATCCCATTGACCATACTGCCAAGTAAAATTTGTTCACCAAGGAAACTCAAAGCAAGAAAGCCTAATGGCTGGGTAAATGTATATTATTCTGGTTTTGTCTTAAATTGTGGATTAAAATTTTATTAATATAATAATAATTATTTTTTAATAAAAATTAGTTAATATTTTTGCACAAAATATAAGTTTATCTCTAGGGATATTGTATATAAACATTATAGGGTTATATTTGGCTATTATTCATGGTCACCTGAATAATACCAAAGTACCCTGAATTCATATTGGAAACATTTTGATTGAAAAATTGCTATATGATTAAACTTAGGTATGTAGATACAACAATATGTGAGTTTATTTACACTTATAAAGTAAGTTTATAGTTTTTTTATGATAAAATTCTTGTAATTTCTCTAAAAGTATTTATTTGTATGTACATCAGAAGTTTTATTTATATATGCTTTAACGAAAGCTTTTTAAAGTCATGGAAAATGATCTGCTAAATCAGGGAAAATCATGAAAAGTCATGGATTTGAAAAATTTTTTTTCGCAGATACCCTGTATATATATATATATATATATATATATATATATATATATATATATATATATATATATATATATATATATATATACATAGGTGTGTAGTGCGTACATGAACACAGTCGGCCAAACTTCTATAGCGGTCTATAGAATATCTACCAGAAATCTACATTAATAGTGGACATCCAAATACTATCTTGCACATAGGAATAAGGGGTAGTTTTGTGTTAGATCTCACGAATTCACAACCCTATTCTCTCTTTCATCTTTTAGTAGGTTTATTTTTTGCTCGTCATTTCCGTTTATCATTTTCTGCTTACTGTTAGAAATCTCTGGATTAGCGGGCTTGGTCCAGGCAATCCAGTTGCCCTATCGTTTGGAAGGTCTTGAAGGAATAAGGGGCAACCAATAGCCCAGAATCGACCGTGTGTGTATGTATATATATACACATACATTCACACACACATATACCAATCGAAGAGCAGAATTAAATATGCTTAATTATGTAGAGAGTAATTGTATATAGTTATTTACTTATGTCAGTGGTTTTGCAAGCGGGCGTGTATTTCAATAAAACATACAATATATCGTCATTTATTATATTGGGCAAAAGTGAATACTTTTTACAAGGTACTTGCAAACATTTCGCTTCTTGAGATCAGTTGACGCGCTTTATGTAATTTTTGTAACCTTACGTTAACTTATGTAACTTTGTTAACTTTATTAGTTATGTTAACTTTTGTTAACTTATGTAATTTTGTGTAATTTATATATTTTTTATTTGCTTAATGTTCTATTTAAAGAATTTGAATGATATATTTCAAACATTAACAATTAGATTTACTTCTTACTATTTGATGTTTTTTGAAAATTCAACAGAATATTCTAACAAATTATGCCTGTAAATAGACCACATTTTCCTCGTAAGTTATATTTTATCAAGAAAACTTTTTATCCACTTTTCAGTTACTAATATATAAACATTATTCCCAAACTTTTGCGAGCGTATATTAATGATGTATTTTGCGGAATTATCACTTTTTCATTTACTATTTTTTTAAACATTTTGAATGGCTTATTAATGATATTAAATAATTAGAATTGTTTATCATTTTCTGTTTTGAAAACTTTCAGGAGTGAAAATTCAGTTCGAGGAAATTTGTTTATGAACAGCACTAGTTCCTCCTTCCCCCTTAGTGAATTTAAAGTTTTATTTCTAAAATTACGGTTATTTATAAAATATTATTTTGTTGGTACCCTTTTTTTAAGGGTAAAAACATTTTACCCAAACTTTAGTTAGCCTGTATCCATAAAAATATATTTTACTTAAAATCCAAGACAAAATCTTATTTTTGTTTTATCTTTTTCTTTAATTATTATTGCTTTTTACAGCCAGTCTCTCCATTTTCACGTTTCCCAACTTGGCTTTTCTTGGAAACATCTGCTAAATTATGTGGGTCAGCTCGCGTGTGTTTTCCTTGATTGATTTGTTTAGCTGTGGCTGTTTCGAATGTGTGTTCAGCTTCTACACTTTCACCATTCGTGTTGTTGCATAATGACTGATTTGCGGAAGCATGACGACATTACTGAAGAAATACAAAAAAATTTCATTCTAACGCTTTGTAGAGACCAGTAAAGTTTATCTACATTGTAGTTGCCCTCTCTGATTGCTGTTCTGTCATTCTTAGGTATTTAATTACATTCAAATTAGGTTTAAATAGAAGTGCAGTCTGTAGTTGACAGGTAATTTTTACTTTTTGAATGCTACTATGTTTTAGAATTTACTTATTTTGGGGATAATAAATTTTTTATGCTGGTAGTTTGGAAATATAGTTATGGAAGATTTGGACTGTAAGGATTAAAAGGTGTTATTAATTGAACAATGTGTGTGGGTCAGTACGTACTTGCGTGGGTGTATATGTGTGTACAAAAGAGTGTGTGAAAAATTAAGATAAAATTCTAAGAATAAAATATTTATTCCTTAATTTATAATTCCATGGTATATCCAATATAATCTTAAGGTTACTGTACACCTGCCGTATTGGATTAGCCTCAATGCCCTTATTAACATTTTACAGGCCGAATTCAGATCCAGATATATTTTGAATTATTTTTTGCATATCTTGCCTTCTAATGCTTCAGTTAAGATATGTTAGTCATTTAATTATGGAAAAAATTTCTTTTACAATTTTCATGATGTTCCCAATTGGGAATATTGGCCACTTCTGACTATACACTGGATTCACAAATTGAGTAGAATTATTTATATATTAAATATTAAATAAGAAAAATGATTAGAATTAATTTAAAATTTATTTTTAAATTTAAGCACAGATATCAATAAAGTTTAAAACTTATAAATTTAAATGAAAACAACATTTTCTTAAACAAACATCAAAAACATGAATTTATACCTTTATGCCCTGATATATTTATTGGAAAGCAATGGAGATGCAGTTTTTTCTTGCACTCATTGCAAGCTAATCCTGCATTTTATGTGCACTGTGCACATCTACCTTGTGTTGTTTGTACAAGAGAATGGCGATCACTTTTTCTCTCTGATATAAGGCGGTGAACTTTGGGTCCTGGTTTAGGCCAAACTTTTCTTGGTGCAATTCTTAGAAGAGCGGTTGAAACTCCAGATGGGTCAGCTTGTTATTTTTTTCATGCGTTGCTGAATGTAAAATCCAACTAGCAACAGCAGTCATTTTTAAAGAACTAACAAATAAATTCCACCACCATTTCTTACTACGAAGCATTGGGCGGTAGCTGCCTAACATTCTACCTAGAAGGTCAACTCCTTTTCTAAGGTGTCCAGAAACATCAGGGGCACAACAGGACTAAGGATATTGTCATGAATAGCCTCTTCTGAGATACGGTCATTTTAATCAGGAGGGAGCTTAGAAATTTCAAATTCTTGGTCAGAAAAATCTGATACATCAGAATCAAATAGACATCAAATAGTCAACATCTGCCTCTAGAGTTTTAAAATTTTTCTCCATATTATGTTAGTTCACAGACAAAATATATTTAACACCTTTCAAAATAATATCTGAGAAGCGAACGTGCTATACTACTTATTGAATTGAAATGCCCTTTCATAAAATTAGGGAATCCCCTTTCAAGAAATGCTCTCCGTAGAGGAAATTATTTGGTCGCAGTATAGCGGCAACAGTCCATTGTTCCCAATTGGGAACATGAATAATTAATAAATTATTCCAGGTACGTTTCTGATTATTAATATTGACTTCCATATTTTTTTAATAAATTAAAGCTGTTTTAAGTATACCAATCGGATTTTAGAAGCATTAGACGTTTTTTAAAATTTATGTGAATTTTTAATTTGTGTTCTATAGAAAATGATGAAAAGGGTAATTTTTATGATTTTTTATACATTTTTCTATTAATCGTAGAAATATAGCTTCCATTTTAAAAAATCGAGTAGACCTTTTAGTACATTTGCTAATTTTTTTGTATCAATATTGATGAAATTTAATTTTAAATAATTTTATTAATATTATGTTCCCTATT
>CM063504.1:28613774-28746274 GCA_032207245.1 Pardosa pseudoannulata | reverse complement strand
TTAAGAAGAAACTTAAGGCTTAAAGACTTAAGAAAACTTAAAGAAATATCAGATTCCAGGAAAACAGCAGAATAAAATTATTTCTAAAAATAGAACTACATTTTCTGTACTCAGATGTTTTGACAAAATATTGCACAAAATAGGGAGGAGGGAGTTCGAAAATAGAAATTATATACACAATGCTGCTTCGACCTAACCACAAATCAACAAAGATGGTGGATTTAAATAAATAAATAAAATTTAAAAAAAAAGCTGAGAATAAACAGGATAGATGAATTAGCTTTCGTTTTCAATGGAGTTCATGTCGGGTGTGTAAAAACTGTTCTCCGAAAAATTGTTTCCAAGTTTACTTTAGGAAAGAGGAGTAATATTCAGAATACGTATGAAATTCAATCCAGATTCATCTAGGCATGTCTTTTTTAGTTTGTATTTCACTAAATATAACAATTGCAATTGAATACATGGTTGTAGGGATTTGGCCTCCGTCCAGACATCACATTTTCAAAAATTGCTTTTGAAGCTTGGAAATTTGGTCTGAAAAAAGGGGCTGAAACATCGTTCCGCTGCGTTCTATGGTAAAAAGACTCTTGTGTTGTACGAGGCGCATCCAGAAAGTAACTTTCCCTATTTAAAAGAAAAAAAGAACTCTTTATTTCACGGACATATTTATTGGCAACAAGTACAGCAGTGTTTCAGCTATTTTTTAACATAGCCACCACCAGAATTGAGACACTTGTCGTATTGTGGGATCAACATTTGTATACCTCTGTGTTAGAACTCTGCCGCCTGTGAGTGGAACAATCCTTCCTGTCCCAGATCACCGTGCACATCCCTTTCAGTACCGACAGCGTCTGTTTAAATTTGGTCCTGACCGAAGATCCACTATGATGCAAATGCATTCACTGCTGCTTGGTTTCCGGGGTAAAGTGCGAAATCCAAGTGTCATTACCCGTGACGATCCTGTCAAGGAACTCGTCGCCGTCGTCGTAATACCGTAGCAGAAATGTTAGTGCTGCTCCTAAGCGTTGAATTTTGTGTTCGGGTGTCAGTTTCAGCTTATAGAACTGACAGAGCTGACAATGAATTTCAATTGGCGCAATGCTTTGTGTATTCAAGAGCACCGAGCGAACCTTGCAATCGGCGGGAGAAATAATTAGAGTTTCCATTTCGGACCTCTGCTACTGGCACGAATCGGGACTTGTCCAGCTGGCATATGATTAATACGTCATAGATCTGTTACGCACGTGTAATTAACACGGCTAATTACGTTTACTTTAAAAGGGAAAACATCGGGAAACGTACTTTCTGGATGCGCCTCGCGTATCTGTTTATAGTCTGAATGTATGTATGCTTGTGTTTTTATGTAAGAAATATCCTACATGCAATTTGAAATATAGCGTCATCTCACACCGGCAGTTTTGTCTATTGTAGCTTAAAAATCTTTAGTCGGTCTCTTATTTGTGGATTAAAGAGGAACTATGGCAATTATCAGTCTTACGGGAAGTAGTGTTCATATCATAAATTATGCAATTGTAAGTTTTCTCTTTACTTTCTTGAGAAGGTGATTAATATGTTATGACCCAAGTGTCTTAGTGCGTGTTTTCGTTAAGTGTTGCAACTTAAAAACGCAATAACTAGTAGAATATTATTATATTGTATGCATACATATGTAACTACTTTATCATCGATATATTTATATAAAAAAGTAGAAATTGCCTGTCTACCTTTCAAATGAATTGTTATAATATCCCGAGAATTATGTAATTCTTTTCATTATATTATTTTTTTTTCTTACGTTCCTACATTTCCTGCATTTTTTTTTTTTTTTTTTTTTTCTTTTTTTTCTCTCTTTTTTTTTTTTTTTTTTTTTAATTTTTAGCTGGATATCTGTTTCATTTTTAGTTAAAATTAACGATATTAAGAATTTTTTTTTTTATTTTATACTTTGTTTTTTAATTTTTTTTTTATTTTTTTTTTTTTTCGGAATTTCGTATCATTATTTTTTTTTTTCTTTTTTTTGTTTTGATTTTTTTATTTTTTTTTTTTTTTTTTTTTAAGTAATAAAATTCTCTCCTATCCTTTTTTTTTTTTTCTATATGTATTGTATAGCTAAGAATCGTCAGAAATGGACTACAAGTGTAGACAACACCGTGGTATGTTTCTTAACCACGAAATTCCATCAACTGAATTTCTTCTGCATCGGCAATTAATTTAATGTGAAATTATCTAACTTGGCGTCTTTAAAGCCGTAATACTCGCCTGAAATTCCTGATGTAAGTGCCACGGGGGGTTTCACGAGTTTCTTCCCCTTTCTCTCGCTCGAGTAGTATAGTAAAAGAAAAAAAAAATTCTAGAGCAATCCCCCTTCTTCATTGTTTCTTAATGTTATGGTCTCGTAAGTAGGCAGTGTGAAGGCTTTTGCGCGGTTGGTGTTCGCCTGCAAATCAAACAAAACATTTTTTCTGCCCTCGGAGACACGGAGGCAATAAATTTTACCGAAGAGATATTTACGATATTGCTTATTATTTTTTTAATTATCGTAAGATTAATCATATATATTTCTTATTTAGATAAAATAAGTCATAATTTGTATGAATAAATCTGCCGATTTAGATGTGTGCAAGTGTATGTGATGTTTCTAGAAAATCAAACTGTTTTTTTAAAATGTGATTTTATTGCTTTGTGAAATCAGTTTTTTTTTGTGATGATCGCCAAATTCGCCAAGTGTATGTTTTTATCTTTATTGTTTTTCAAATTAAAAGAAAAAAAAAAATTTATTTTTTCAGTTTAATTATTTGTAAACTTAATTTGCGCTTTTGTATAAATAAAAAAAATTATTTTTTTGTAGAAACAATTTTTAAAATAATAATATTAAAAATATTTTGCATAATTTATAAATAATATTAATTTTTATTTATGCTGAATTTTAATGAAATATAAAATATAATGATATAAAATAATGTAATACAAATAAATTATTACTTCTAGAAATTATTATTTAGAAAGGAAAAAAAAACTAAATAATATATTATTTTTAAATTCTAAAAAAAAAGTAAGTTAAATTTTTTTTTTTTATTAATATAAGTAAAGCACCTTTTAACAGAAAAAATTATTTTAATGCATACATTATATTTTTTAACAATCGCCTAAGTAATATAATTTAAAAAATAATATGATGCACTATAAAATTATACAGTTTAAAAATAGGTATTTCCAACTTTAAGTCCATTTATTTTTAAAATATTAATATAAAAAATTTTGTAAAGATTTTTTAAAAATTAAATGTTTATTTATTTTTTTCAATTTTTGAGAAAAAAAGACTAAATATTTTAAGAATGAGAATGTTGTAATTGGATTTTTCATGGAAAAAATTTTTGTGTAACATCTCAGAATAATGTTTTTGTTTGTATCTTGTCTTTTGTCTCCATCTTATCTTTTGTTTGCCTTAAAATTATCATTTTATGTATTCTAATTTGTATATTTATTTTAGATGATATTATAAATTTTTTACTCGTACTAATAAATTTTTATAATGTCCATTCAGCATAAAAGAAGTGTTTACTAGATTAAAATATAAAACATTTGAGCTTGTATCTCTAAATTCTATGTTTGAAAGCCACAAAGTTAGTGTTTGACCAGTATTTCTCTATTTTAATGAATTTATCATATATCATATATGTATTTTGATATTTTTAGTTATATGTTAAAAATGTTTCAAAATATTCTGCATAATATAATTCTTTTTAATACTTAAAATATAAATACTTTTAATTTATCTAGTAGATAAAAAAACAATTTTCCACTTTTTATTTTTCAAAAAAATTTTACAATGTCTTTGTACTTTAAAATGAAAAACAATTCTGGTTACGCTATATTTTATTGATGTCAATATCATTTTTTTAATTATTTTGTAAAAATGCATATTGTATATTATATAAAATATAAGTATTATTTATATAAAATATTTATTTCTTTAAAAAAAATGTATGTATATACGCATATATTTGCATATATCATTGCTATTAAATATTCGCATGTGTGTGTTTAAATTCTAGAAAAAAATTTTAACTACTGTATAAAACTAGTGTCCTTTAATGTTCCATGTTTTTTCATCATAACTACTGTTATAAAACTAGTCCAATTATAATCTATCCATATGATATTGCATTATGAAAATGGGAAATGCAATCATACATAAGGTTTTCAATGCGATCCTTTGAGTACTTTAAAGTTGAAAAATCTATCACAACCGAACGCTGGCCAATTGGTTAGGGCGCTGATCGTCGGTACCAGAGTTCGTGGGTTCGAATCCCACTTTGGCATGGTTGTTCGTAGCCGTTCGGAAACGGCTTTAAGCAGTAGGTCCTGGTCTCATGAGCCCTCGTGTGCAAAACAGTAGACCGTAGAGCTCCAAACTAAACCAAACCAAACCTATCACATTAAAATTTAATGCCAGTATTGTTGTTTAGTGGTACAAAGTGTCTGATATTTTTAGGGTCGTGAGGAATGTGCCACTCATACCTTCTTTTTCAATAATGAATCTTGCTTGATATTTAGTTTTTAGAATTAAATATGCTTTATTCTATGTCCTGATAATTAATTTTTTATTCGCATGTTTTTGCACCTGTGCTGCTAATATTTTTTGTTTTCCCGGCTGGAAACCTTTGTATTTTTAATGATACCAATTTTATATCTTAGAATTAATTTCGTCCCCTTATTTAATCAAAAGCTGTTTCGGACATTTGAGAGTTAATAACCGATAGATATCTGTGAATCAATAAAAGAATATATAACTTTTAATTATCTCATGGCAAAGTCTGAAGCTACCCATCATCTCCTTGTTTTTAAAAAAACAAAACAAAAAGATTGTCAACTGTCTTCGGATGTCTTAAACATACAAATGCGATTGGTACTGTATCCATTTTTCCCGGAAGCCAACTGGAGACAGTTGTGGACATCTAACAAGATATCTGCCATGAAAGGTGAATGAGCTCGGATTTTGATATGACAACAGGACTCTCTTTTATGTCTGGGACGGATACAATGGTTTTCCGTAGATGCTCACCGATAATGTCACCACTCGTCTATGTACTGAAATACGGACCCCGGGACTCCGAAATCTGCACCATCACATACTTTGGGCTGGTTGAAATTAGTCTTGGAAATGAATGGTTTTTACGAGTTTTGAGTTGGGAGTCGCTCTGTCTGCTGTCCGTTTTCCCTAATCTGTCAAGTGTCGTTTGGGGACATTCGGAAGATGCTATCTCGGTTCGTTAAACTAGGACTTTAGAGATATTTCTAGGAGATCTGTTTCACCTTGTTTTGGGGGTAATGGTAAATTCCGTGTTCCCAGGGAGACATCTGTGTTTCGTGTTTACTGTTTGTTTTCGAATAATTTACCTTAGAAAGTAACGATTCAGACAGAGATACTGATTACTAGATGGCATCAACCTTACTACCGAAAGGTTATTCTTTTTTTTATGTTAGGTGCAAGTCAAGAATTTCATTATGGTAAAAACTAGTGTCAGAAATGCGATACTGTGATAGCATCGTCGAAGAAAAACTCTAGTTGGCATTCAATGAGGTTTCTTTGGGAGTAATAATAATTTTTAAATATCAGAGACCTCCAATTCCTAATAAAAAATTTGCATTTTATCATGAAATTTTATCCTTTAAAGTTTTACATAGAAGATTACTGTTCTCGGTCCCAGAGGACTTTGTGCCAATACACTTCACACAGTTAAACATTACGTAATTTCACGTTTGAAGCATAATTTTTTTTTAGTTTACCTAATATTATTTTTACTATATACTACTACGTTTCTGTTGTATTTTTTCTATTTTTTTTATTATTCTTTGTAATCTTTATTTTTTGTTATTTATTTTAAATGTTGAAATCACCTTTTGAATTCCATTGAGTATATAGAAAATTGTATAACACACCAGATTTTGATCATATACCTCCCCGTGGAAATCTGTTGAAACATGTAGCATAGAAATTAGGAAAGTTAAATTCTTTTTCCCTTAGGCAATGGAGAAATAAAGAAATTCATTTAAATACATTTAAATATGCAGCTTTTACGATGATCATGGAAGTTCAAAGAGTAAAGTACAATGCCCTTATCGACTCACTTTCCTTAATTATATCCCTTTGAAATTACTCCATCTTGTTTAACAAGTGTAATCTCTTCATTCATTTTCATTTCGCCTTGCTTTATTCACCATTAGTTTTTCGCCTCCAATAAGTGGAGGATTACGTTCTGTTTCTTGAACTCTCCTCCCCCTTTTTCAGCTAAAGTGGAAGTTATTTGACTTGGCTTGCCCCAATGTAAATGAGAGCTACGGTAATAAAAAGTGAGGAATAAAGGAAAAATCTTGTTCATTTGTGCGGATTTCAGCATTTTGATTTGTCTTAACATCTTTGGGCAATAGTGTTTGGCGTTGTTTATATCAGTAATATGGTTTCTTTTATTACTTTACATGTGAATATGTTTTGAAATGCAGTTTATAAATATTTTGTCAATGTTTGGTTCGGAGAAGGTACTTTTATGTTTTATATTTTACGATTTTTTTACACATAAAATTTGGAAGTACAGCTGACATATGTTCTATATCTTTAGATCAGTCCGAATGCGTTCATCTGCTCCGCAAAGTAGTTTTGTATCGGAATTAAATTTTTCTGAGAATCTTCAAAAAGTGTTACATCTTATCTGCAGATATGGGGCCATTCATTTTCAAAGTTCCCTTAAATTTTGTCCTAAAATTTATTTTAAAAAATTAAGGGTCCTGTCCTTATTTTACCTCATGAGTCCACAGAAACTATGATTATTCCTGATTTTTTACTCGTAATTGGATCACGCTTGTTTCCAATGATAACTGATTTCCGTTTTCTCAAGTAAATCAAAATGGTGACTAAGCAATTAATCTAACGCCATTTTGCATTAATCGTAAATGTATTGCTTGAATGCGGTTGAATTTTGCTTGCTGCGAGTTGGTGAGGGTTTAAATGGTGGGGTCATTATGAATATACCTGTATATATATAGATGTGTGTGTGTGTGTGTGTGTCACACTAACCAACTTGATAATAATTGTATTCTAAAATAAATTTCTGGCAATTCTATACCTAAAATTACAACTATTGGCGAAAGATCTGTGTTTCTCTTTCAATTCTGGTAAGCAGAAATTAATTTCGTGACTTCGAGAACGCCAAATTAATTTCTGTTCAGCTCAACCAATCTTGTATTATTTCTTTACGTCACTTTGTTTCACTTCTAACCGTCATCATTTGATATACTCTTAACACTCTGATTGGTTGGTTCTCTTTTACGCTCTCACGGATGGATCTATAAAAGCAAATGTAAAATATTTTGGCAAGAGAGTGCCAAATATGGATTGTCTGAATAAACTCAACATTTTTATTTTCAAATTTTGCTCTTTTCTTTCATTGCTTAGCGACTGCACTTTATCCAGTATGACCAAAAATATTAGTTTGTAGAGAATAAAAACACCCATTTCTCTCTCTCAAACATACGTGGTGTCCATAATCAAGTTTCCCTACTTAAAAGTTTCTATAGTTTAAACTATTATTCAGAATGTTGTGAAATGTTAGAACTAGAGTAAATCATGGCTAAATATATAATTCATCAAAAATAAAATAATACTAATAATAAATAAATAAATAAAATGACCACTAGTAGTGAAATTTTCAACTACTTTTTTTTTATTTGCCCAAATTTCCATTCCTTTATTATGTCCCACACAACATTTCTCTGTATATATATTATATATACATATATAATAGGTTCATAAAATCAATGTAGAAACCAAACTATCCCTTTACTTTTTCATTATTATCTGTAATCTACTCTTTATTGTGTTTTATTTATGTTTCTGATTTTCGTTTTACTTAGTTCTTTGATTTATATATACCTGTATGTAGACACACACACACACGCTCGCACATGAGCCGAACGATGTCCGAATGGTTAGGGCACTGACCGAGTCCCATTATGGCATGGATGTTCTTAGCCGTTCGGAATCAGCTTTAAGCAGTAGGTCCCGGTCTCATTAACCTTCGTGTTGCAAAAAAGTAGACCGTAGTACTCCCAAAACCATATATATATATATATATATATATATATATATATCCATATATATATATAATATATATATATATATATATATATATATATATATATCCATATATATATATATACACACACATACATACATATATACATGCATGTATATATGTATATGTACATATATATATATATATATATATATATTCATATATAATTTATATCTTTTCATTTCTTTATTCATTTTTTCTTGCATTTTTGAAAAAAATATTTTAATATATATATATATAATATTTATATATATATATATCACTACTAATAGTTTTTGATTTTTTTATGTGATTATTTTTTAGCATTTTTGAGAAATCAATAATTTTTTTATATATATATATATAATATAATAAAAAAAAATAAATGATAATAAATGAGTCATGCTGTGTACAGAAATGAGTAATCGATATTATTACTGACTAGATCAGTAATTTTGTGTTCAAAAAAAAAATTCATGCGTAAGAGTAGATATTATTACTCGACTCATTACGTACTTTTGTCGTTCAAAAAAAGTTCATGCTGTAAGGCTCATCACTCATCACGACAGCATTTAGTTGTAATGAGGTCACATAAGGATAGTAGAAGGTTTTCTGGGAGAAGGGGATCTTTATCTAGATATGTACCAGCGGTGATGAGATAATATTATGATTAATTTAGGTAGTATAGATGAATGTATTCACTTAATTAGAATGATTATGTGACATTTTAAACCCAATGGCCGTTTCAGCTGTTACGAGAAAAAAAATTAAGTCGGTCGCTTGCATCAGGGTATCTATTCAGTTCAAAGAAAATTATATTAATTTATCTCATGAAACATGGTGTGAGGATTATTACAATATTTTCATATTTCTTTCGTTGTAGTTGAAAAAATTAGCAATTTTTCAATTTTCATCTGCATATCATAATATCAAGATGTTATCACTCTGAAAATGGATATTTACAAACTCTTTAAAATCGGAATCTGATATCTAAGACATTAAAATATCTGTCAGTTATTAAAGAAAAGCAGCTATACAAACTTTTTTTGTGAAATCTTGACAGGAAGAACTGAGAAATATTCATAATTGAACGTGGTATCACTATTCATCCCCCCCCCGTTATTTAGTACTGATAGAAAGTTGATTTGTTTTATGATTAATTTAGGTAGTATAGGTGAATGTATTCGCTTAATTAGAATGATTATGTGACATCTTAAACTCAGTGGCCGTTTCAGCTGTTATGAGAAAAAAAATTAAGTCGGTCGCTTGCATCAGGATATCTATTCAGTTCAAAGAAAATTATGTATCAATTTATCTCACGAAATCTGGTGTAAAGAATAATACGATATTTTCATATTTCTTTCGTTATAGTTAAAAAAATTAGCAGTTTTTCAATTTTCAGAATGATAACATCTGCATATCATAATATGAAGATGTTATCACTCTGAAAATGGAAATTTACAAACTCTTTAAAATCGGAATCTGATATTTTAGACATTGAAATATCTGTCAGTTATTAAAGAGAAGCAGCTATACAAACTTTTTTTGTGAAATCTTCACAGGAAGAACTGAGAAATATTCATAATTCAGTGTGGCATCACTATTCATCCGTCGTTTAGTACTGATAGAAAGTTGATTTGTTGAAATGATACCAGTTTACTTAATTTTACATTTCTGTTTCATAATTATTAACAAAATGGGTACTATAGGAATCATTTTTTCTTTAGTAGTTTATTAATTATATTAAATCTACTAACAAAGCCAAACTTTATCCCGAGGGGTAAAATCTGTTAAATGTAGATAATTCTCTCAACTTACTTTATCCATTCACTGTGGTTTTGTATTGCAGTTTGTACTAACTGCAAGACCTTTACTATTTTTACTAATTTCTTTTTTTTCCTTCTTATCTTTTTTTTAAATATATTTGAAACCAGCAATGCATGAAAGCCAGGCATTCTGTGTAATGCTTAGGCATTATATAAAATATTTGTATGCTTTTAGGTAAACCATGAAATATACAAATTATTATATGTTTTCCTTACCGTAATGTCACAAGCTTCACTGTATGTCACGTCAGGAGTAAAGGTATTGAGGACATAAATGGGATGTCCATTGGAATATTTGTAATTTTAATTTTGGCATTACACTCAATACTAAACAAAATAACACACAAGTTCCACTGGACATTCGATCGCCATCCTTGTTTCCATTCCGCCTTTACCTGGTCAGTTTAGAAGTCTAGTGGATGTTCAATAGAACTTGTGTCCTTTAAGAGTGAAGAATGTATATATTATTTTGTATATTTCACACTTTGCCTAAAAAGAACCAAGCATTGTATGATATATCTACATTTCATTCTTACCTGTAA
The DNA here is from genome assembly GCA_032207245.1 of Pardosa pseudoannulata. Lineage (NCBI taxonomy): Eukaryota > Metazoa > Arthropoda > Arachnida > Araneae > Lycosidae > Pardosa > Pardosa pseudoannulata. Next base: position 28,735,795 of record CM063504.1, on the reverse strand, counting down.
CATATTCATCTGAGTAGTGTAAAACTAATTTTAGGATAGTCTGTTTTGTCATGATTTTCCGTAGTGTTGTCAACTGGAATATTATGGATATACGTATAATATGAGCATATATATGTTTATATATGTATGCTATCTATCTATATACATGGTTTCCGCGCACCTGGAAAGTCATGGAAAATCATGGATATAGACAATGGATTAATTTTGTCATGGAAAGTCTTGATTTTTCAAGTAAAATGAGTAAAAGTCATGGAAAGTCATGGATCCGCTAAACTACCGATTAAAAAAAATGCATTGAATTGTTTAATTCTATTTTTACTTGTCATTTGGCTGAAGTTACTGAGTTTGGTATTTATGTATTATCTTATTCACCCTATTGCCAAGTAAATTTTGTTCATCAAGGAATGTCAAAGCAAGAAAGCTTAATGGGTGGTAAATGTATATTATTCTGGTTTTTTCTTAAATTGTAGATTAAAATTTTATTAATATAATAATTATTTTTTTAATAAAAATTAGTTAAGATTTTTGCACAAAATATAAGTTTATCTCTAGGAATATTGTATATAAACATTATAGGGTTATATTTGGCTATTATTCATGGTCACCTGGATAATACCAAAGTACCCTGAATTCAAATTGGAAACATTTTGATTGAAAAATTGCTCTATGATTAAACTTATATATGTAGGTACAACAATTTATTTTTACGAGTTTATTAACACTTATAAAGTAAGTTTATAGTTTTTATGATAAAATTCCTGTAATTTCTCTAAAAGCATATATTTTATTTGTATGTACATCAGAAGTTTTATTCATATATACTTTAACGAAAGCTTTTTAAAATCATGGAAAATGATCTGCTAAATCAGGGAAAGTCATGAAAAGTCATGGATTTGAAAAATTTTATTTTGGCAGATACCCTGTATATATATATATATATATATATATATATATATTGATATATAAATACTCACATACACATATACATACGCAGTTATGAAAGAATCGTTTGTCGTTTTTGAAAGGTAAAACTCGTACATTGCTCCCTTCTCCGTGCTTGCTATTGAAATATAATTATATGACATTCAAATTTTTATATTTCCTAATATTTCGATGTAAGCAAACTTTTTCTTTGTTTATTTCTTTAGCCTGCTAGTCATATCCTTCCATTTCCAACCATTTGAGATAAGTCCTATTGTTAGTTTTTGTGCGCGGTCGTACGTGCGTCGTATATAAAAAGCATCGTTTCGAATCTTAACAAACCTTTCGTGTTTGAATTTGTCTGTTTAGTGTCGCGTGTTGTTTAACTTTGCCCACGGTTTTTCTCTCCCAGCTCTGAGCTGGGTCGCTCATTTTCTCGAGATGGACGTGCTCGATAACCGCCGCTTTTCCTCTTGTATTTTTATTGGCTTCTTGCTATGTTGTTCTTTAATTGTGGTCCAGATTTTACGATCCGTGTCAAAGCCTGTTTCCTAGCTTTCCGCGGAGTAGTTACATGCTGTTTTTGTTTGTGTAGGAGCTTGACTTAGGACCCTCCCCCACACGGTAGTGAGTGCTATATTTCACTCGCTCGGGGAAAAGGAATTAAGGGGGGAAGAGAAGTTTCTCTAAAGGGGAAAACGAACTACGCAAGCCTTTTAACTTATACCACGGTATAGTTCTTCTTTTTCCTCCCCTTTAATTTTTTTCCTCCTTTTTACTTGTCTGACATGAGATATGGCTCCGATTTTGTCATTAAATTCGAGATGTAAATGCCCTCTTCTTTATTCATTCCGTTTTTCCTTTTTAATTAAAGTTATTTTCTGTTTGATAATGTACTTTTTTCTATTTTTGTTTTGTGTCTGTGATTCAGTGTTGTCGATAATCGTTGTTGCTGTGATTTAAATAAAGTTGTTTAAAGTGGGTGGGAATAATTCACTGCTCAAAAGACGTTGAGTTTTTTGTACGAACGCTTATTTTTAATGAACTTATTTCCTGTTTTCTTTTCTATATTAATTTTAAATGTTTTTGACGTCTGTTTCATCGTAAAATTGATAACATATACAAGCATGCTGGTTGTACTTTTTAGGGGAGGGATTTGTTGTGATTCATATCAGAGGATGTATTTTGAAAAAAAAAAAAAAAAGAGTAACACCAATAAAAATGCTTTAATAATCATCTCTGTACGAGTGTAGTTTTTTCTTCTCTTGCGGGGAGGGGGGGGGTTAAGGTCAAGAAGTTATAGTGAAGATTTTCTTGCTATGTTGATTATAAAGCATTTGTGATATCACTCCGAAAACTTTTCTGAACATTGAGGTAAAGAAAAGACAAGTAAATGACCCTAATTAAGGAGATGTACCCTATTTTACCTGCCTCTTCTAATAGGTGTTTTTTTTTAAGTAGACCAGTTAACAAATATTAAGGGGCTAAATTTAATTATTTTAAAATTTAATAAAAACTAAAATCAATCGGATTTATTGATCGAAGAAACTAAAAAAACATTGTATGGAAAATGTGTTAAATTGATATCCACCTTTTAAAGTTTATAAACAATAAATATTATGAAATAAAGTTATTGATAACGTGACCATTTATTTTTTGACTCAAAACGTTGGCATTGGTTTATTTAGGTCAAATCATAGGTAGTCAATGAAGAAAACAACACTTTTTTAAAGTTATTTATTCAGAAAAAGTTGGCTTAAAAGTTACGAATCACAAAATATAGGTACCCAAAATGTTTAGTTATATTTATATTTATCAGAAGAACAAATTTGTTTTAATATAGCTGGTGACGATTTCAAGTAAGAATGAAACTCTTGGCACGTTTTTTATATTCATCTTAATTATCAACATCGCCTTTAAAACTCAAATTTGTGACTGGGTTTTCTCAGATGACCATAATTTGTTCATAATAGAAAATACTCTTTCTACTGGAGCATTTGTAGCAGCAAACATAAAATATATTCAATTACAATAGAAAAGTTTTTATGCTGAAGATTGTTATCGCGAAAGTGTTTGAATACATCCACCCAACGGGTTTCCGTGAAAACATTTAAATTATTCCATTCCGTTATTTTTTGCTATGTAATGTAATTAGAAATTAATGAAAATTCGTTAAAAACTTCAGTATCTTTATTACAGTCAATATATTGCTTTTCAATTAATACATCCAATCTGAAAAAACGGCCGGTACATTAATGATCATGCCACCTGCTATGATTTCGTTTTAAAATGATATTTTTTTGTAATGTTTTATTACTTTAAATTTTCTTGTCTTAAAATCGGTAATATCGATCACCACAACATAAATACATCGGTCTGAAAAAGACATATGAAAATATCTACAGTAAACACTAGTACTTTTTTAATTAGAAATCACACATAAATTTTCTCGCGGCTTCTGAAAACGGGACAATTTTGCGTCCCATAGTCTATTTCGGGGATACCGGGACTCGTAATTGTAAAAGGGACAGTCCCGTTCAAAATGGGACGTCTGGTCATGATAGTTATTGATCACTTTTTATATAAATTAATCTTTTTATTCTTCCTTTAGTTTTGACGATTTTGCATCTGTGATTGAGCACAACATGCTAATTTATGCACTCAGGCTTCTAAAATTTTATGACTTTTCCTAATTTTACATGACTTATAGAGACACGCATACAAATGTATATTTGGATGTTGAAATGAAGAGGAAATATATAATGTACCTATAATGACTGACAGCTCACGAAATTGTTTTAATTGCTTTCGTGCTTGCCTCTATTGTGAACTTGATTTTAATTAAAACATGTCTCTTATATTTTTATTTATGTATCAGTGCTGTTGTGAAGTAGACATAGCTAAATCAGTAATTACTGTCGCTATCTTGTTCGCTGCCATGCTGTGTAGTTATTATTTTTTTTATCCTTTAACTGAGAGTGGTTTTGCAGCGAAACCTCCTGTGAGAATGCTTTTTTTTCTTTTGTTTATAGGAGCACACATGAAAATTTTTTTTGTTGGTCTACATACAGTTTTGTCTCTTTAAAATTATTATGATAGCACTTCACATAATTTTTTTTCTTATTGAAGTACTAGCATATAGCCCATCACATGACGGGATCAGTAAAATTTTTAATTTTACTAAATTGTAAAGTACTTATGAGGCAGGTAAAAAAAAAATGGTTTGTTTTTTGGCTGAGAATTATCTTGCAACAAAAAATAATCGATGACTCAATTTAAAATGATCACACATGTATCTAATCTATTATTGAACCCAAATAGAAAAGAAAATTATAAGGCGATTTCACGTAGTAGGGCAAATTCTCAAATTATGACAATTCTGGCTTTTGTTTCAAACGGAAGGGCAGTTTATTGTTTGTCTATTGGCTGTTAAACACGTGGAAATGAATGGGAAGGGCATTATAGTAGGTCGTGACGTTGCGACAAATTGCCTTGTTTACGTAATATCTAAGTTCAATGATAAAACGTATGAAAATAAGGCATAATTTAAATAATTTGAAATAAGAAATGATTCAATGAGATGGTTAAAGGAATGACGTCATAATGCTAGAAAAATGTTATTTTTACCTATTTATTATGGGATAAATTGATGAATTTAATCGCCTGCTCTTAACCGGGGAAAATAGGAGTTGAAATAATGACATTAAAAGCTCGAAAAGAGGGGAAAGGTGGATTTCAAACGTTTTAAAGAAGGCAGTATTTTTCGCTGTGATAGGAAGTCTATTTATACCAATTTATTTTAGAATCGGATCTATAGTTTAGTCTCTTTGAATTTTGCTAACTATGGATGACTCTATCCTTTCCAGGTCCAACCGCTTCATAAAATCGAGGACAGACGTAACTTAGGCTATTATTATATAGGGTATATGTGATTAAACTTGCTTTATGTCGAAAAAATCAAGAATTTGATTTTTTATGACTTCTTTATGACTTCAAATTAAAGTACTTACCCCGCATAATTTATTTTCTCGTTGATGTGATTACGCTTGCTTTACGTGGAAAAATCAGAAATTGGATTTTTTCCCTGATGAACCCAAATTAACACATTGTATGGGGGGCACATACTAGTACGTTTTCTGACGATTGATACTTGAGCGCAGGACACGTACTAGTACGTTTTCTGACAACTGATACTTGAATTCAGGTCACGTACTAGTACTGGTTGTTAGTGGGTACAAAAATAACGGTATATACAGGGAAACGATGCCGAATGTTCTTGAATACTACATAGATTCTTTAAAAAATTTAGACAAATAAAAACTAGTTTTTACATCAGTCGATGCGGAGCCACAGAACGGAAAGGTTGATAAAAAAATCAATTTAAAGTTAACTTTTTATTTATCCTTGCGAAAATATTATATGTATGTATATTTATATATTATATGTATATTTGTATTTATATATATATTTGTTTATATATTTCAATATAAAATACGAAAAGTTGATTAAAAATTAAATAATTTTCAATCTATTGAGATTTGACTGAATAATTAAATTTGCTCGCAAAACGTCCGCTTCCGGTATCATTCCGCTGCGAAATTTACCCGCACACAATGTATTAAAAGTACTACCCAACAACATTTTAATGATACTTATTATCTGTTCTTCCAATATATTTAAAACTTTATGAAAGTGTTATTTTTGCGCTGTACAAAGAAATGGTTTTCCAGTTATATTTTTTCCAAATCTCCACGCCAAAGGAATGTAATTTTTGATATATATTTTTATATCTATGAGATTTATAGGTAACATTTACAACCTAATTCAATTAAATCTCAAAGAGTTTTTAATTGGGACTTTAAAATGTGTTAAAAATCATACTTTTGTCAGTTTTTATAAGTTTATAAATTTGTTTACTTTTGTTTGTTGTATACTATTCAATAACTATAATTTTTTTTTATCTTTTCATGTTTGCTCAATCCCGATCAGGATCACAATAAGGTAAACTTTATTCATGCTTACTTTTGCATTATTTCTTGATCTCTTATATATTTGCTAATAGGATCATATGTGATTTAAACAAAATAGTAAAAAATTGTCAGTAGGGTTTATAAATTATATGTTCATTTAATATACATATATGTATATGTGCATACATTTTAAAGCTAGAAAGAATTGTAATTTTCTTCGACCATGAAACTTTACTTATCTTTGCACTGAAGAAGTAACTCTACTGTGGCTATGAAACAGCAATTTGTTGTGAATTTGTGCTTCATTTTGCGCCCTAATCACGCTGTTTACACTTTTACTATATACTACCTCAAAGGATTTTTACAGTATAATATAATAAATGGACATTGATCTAATTAATTAACAAATATATAAATTTTCTTAAATTATTTGTTAATCAGAGGAATATGTGGAAGCATAATAATTATTATCATTAACTAAACTCTCTGGCCCGCTGATTGTAATTTTTGTTAGATCATAAAAATAAAAAATAATCATGAAAACGTTAGCTGATACATGTTCTAAAAGAATTAGTGAATATGCATTTGTAACATTCCAAATTGTCTGACAAACGTTTAGAGATATTATTTCAAGTTAAATAATAATGTACATCACAGTTCTATGTAATCCTTAGTTATCGCTTTCTCTAAGTATATCATATCCTATTTTAAGAGGACACATAATCTTTAAACATTTGAATATAGGTATAAAATTGAGTGTTTCTGTACTGTTTCTAACAAGTTATACAAGTAATATGCTTGTATTTTTCGCAGTATACAAAATAATATCGAAACTTTATGTAGGTAAACTTAAATATAAATATGCGAAACAATCATAATTATTAATGATATTAAATTGAATAGATTGCAAGTGTTCAGAGTTTAATAATTTCTTACCATATATTTTTCTTCGTTAGTTGAAGACTTCAAGCCCAGTGGCGTTGAGGTAGCGCTTCGCGCTCCCACGATACAGGTTCCGAGGTTCGATCCCCGGACTGGGCAAGGTTGACTCAGCCTTTCATCCCTTCAGTAGGTAGACAAACTGAGGATCAAGCATGCTTGAGAACTAAACACTGGGGGTTCCGCATCAGGTTGACCACCTAACCGGAACATATGCTTTGCACCCCAGGGCCCTTGGTCTCTGAATCGGAGATTGGCACCGTAGGCCCTGGCCCCCTAGGTGCTGTTGCGCCGAGGAGTTTAGTTGAAAGACTTTGCACATGATAATAAGGCCGCCAAAGTATGAAACTCTTTCAATGCTTATTCTGTGTTAAACTTAAAAAAATAATAACGTTCATTATTTTTTAGTAAATTTAAAATTTAAAGTATGTAAATATAAATATTTTATGATTTTTCATCATGATTGTCAGCCTATGAGCTACTTGTGTGCCAAATTTCAAATTTACGCATAGCATGTAATATGTATTTAGTGCGTTAAGTTGCGTAAACAATGCTTTGAGTAAAAAAAAACCCGGTTTCAAACGGCTTTTAATAACCAAATTAGCCTAATTTCGATAGTTGGGTTTTTTTTTTTTTTTTTTTTTTTTGGGGGGGGGGTATTATAAAAGTTTGAATCTTCGCCATATTTTTATGTGATTTGCAGTATAAGGTAGTGAAAAATATTACCTATCAAATAAACAGAATTTTGAAAATTCGTTTTTTTTTTTTTAAGTTTTGAGGTTTTTGTGTCCCCTTAAAACAGTGATATATTCGAATAAAATCAAATATGATAATGTTTTTATTGGTTTATCATTTATTGTTATTACCGCATAAAATCGAAACTTCTTCTAAAGCCTAATTTTGTCATATGTTAAACAATTTTAATGCTATGTAAGTGTATGACAATGTATTAAAATGCAATTTTGATGTTTTATAAGTGTTTTTAGTATTCTAATTTTTTCTTTGTCTTTTTTTTATCCTCTCTGGATCTGTTTCTTCTGAACCGATTGTTTTTTGGATTTACAAACAGTATGTAAGTAGACATTCTTTCTCATCTCTGTATATTTTGTGCTCTTTTAATTTGTCTAATTAGCTCTTAATAAAATTAAAGTGCATGGGAATAATTTAATGTCTTTGCTATTTATTTGACATACAGATCTTGGTTCATAGCTATCTAGACAGTTGCTTTCGGCATTTTTGGTGTATTCATGTATTTTTATGGTGCCGTTTGTGAAGCTTCTACATTTACTCTTTTAAATCTTGTTAATTTTCGTATAGATTTGCTACTAAAATTTATTTTGAAAGTAAAAAAGCCCACAAGTGTTTCCATAGGATTTCTTACCATTGCTATGTATACCTACACCGAAGACTTGGCACGAAGTGTTTAGTTCTGCTATAAATCAATTTATAGTAATCATTGAATTTATTTTGTAATTAATCAGCAGTCAATTTATTTTAAAATAGCCTACAAAGATGTTTTCAAAAGTCCAATTGCAGTCACTATGTATATTCAGGCCAAAAACTGGACGACAAAGGATTAGTTTTGTAATAAATCAATCAATTAAAAAATTAAAATAGCCCACAAAAGTGATTTTAAAAGACTTCTTGCCATCACTTTGTACAACCGTACCGAGGACTGGGTGCAATTGGTTGGTTTTGCAATAAATAAATTCACAGTAATTAATCAATTTGATTTGAAACTAAATAGCCCACAAATGTATTTCCGAAAAACCACTTGCCATTACTATGTATACTCAGACTGAGGACTGGGTGCACTTGGTTGGTTTTGCAATAAATACATTCACAGTAATTAATCAATTTATTTTGAAAGTAAATAGCCCACAAAAGTGTTTTTAAAAAACCACTTGCCATCATTATGTATATCCATACCGGAAACAGAACGCGAAATAGTTACTTTTGTGATAAATCTATTGATTACATAATATTTTTCTATTTTACATATAATAATATAACTTAAAATAAATTTCGGGTTAAATTTATTACATTTGTTCAATGAATTTAAATAAAATCTGAATTTATTGCGGGTCACTCAAGTTACATCAAGGAGAGTTATAGAAGTCTTGCAATTTTATATTTCTTTAAATGAATAATTTATGTCAAGAAATGCATCTAAAACATATTTCAAATGAGAATTTTCAGAAAAAGTTGGATATATAATTGTTCTCAGTCTGGAAGTCAACCTTTCTTTTGGGTAATTGATGAATTTAAATGATACAAAATGAAATGCAGAATATTTCATTTTAAATTAAATTATGTATACATTTCTTAATTTAATGAAATTGTACTTTTTTGTTTAATGTAAGATAATTTTCGAGATATTTATATTATTTATTTTACTATAGGTTTATTTATTTCTTAGGATGAACATGTTAAACTGTTTAAAGCAGTATTGATTTTTATTAACTTATTTTACTAACCTATGAACGAGAAAATATATTTTCTAGCAATAAATAATAATTGAATTTGGTTTTGAAATTTATAGCTAATTTTTGATTTACGCATAAAAACCTAATAACAACAAGAACATAATATATATTACACAAAGGCATAAATCTATGCATAAAGAAGTAAATATCTAATACATAAATGCTTAAGTATGGATGTGTGTTAACACGATTGTGTGTAAACGTATAAAATACAGGCAGGAAATTTTTTATTTATTTTTTTTATTAAGGTAAGTATAAAGGTTCTCCACAATACTGCGCAAAACTTCACAAAGCTCTTTTTTTTTTCAAATTTCGAATTATTTATTTAATGTTAAATTTATTTTTATTTATTTATTTTTTTCGTTTCTGACAACAACCTGATTTTTATTTTCAATACTTTTAAAATGTATATTTTGCATTCATTTAGCTGTGTTTTTAAGTTTTATTTTAAGTTTCATTTTTAATATTTGTTTTATTATGTCTTCACATTTGTGTTGTTATTTGGTTGCTTTAGTAAAACATTCGTTTTCATTTATCAGGTCATGTTTAATTTATTTTAGTTTATTACTGAGTATTTTATTGATTGTAGTCATTTAAATTTTAATTTGTAAACATAATTAATATTTTACTACAATATTATTTTTTTTACAAATTGAGCTCAGCCTGCTTCAGAAAAAAAATTTCTATACAGCGAAATCTTAAACAGGTATTTTTAAATCATTTATGCATAATATCTTCATTAAAAATAAAAATTACACACATTATTTTCGTTAATTAATTTACTTTATTCATTACTTTTATGATATACGACAGTATTTTCCCTGTTTTCATTGGCTTCTCATCAAGTACTTAGGCAGATTTAATGCACAGATGCTTTTATAGGGTGTGTGTTTTCCTTTACGGAAGAATGTTTAAAACAATCTGTGATTTACAAAACATACTGTTTAATCCGTGTTCTTTTTAACGAGCTTTTACGCTTCCCATTTTTTTTTATAACTTTTGCATGTGTACTTTGTAAAAGATTCATGCAGAATGTCCTATATAACGCGACCTTATACCTAAGTTTCCGTTGTTTAAATTTTATGTTCGTCACACATGGAAACTTGAACAATCTGTCCATGTCAGAGAAATTTGAACCACTTCGTCACATAAAATGTGAACAATCGATCTTCAGAATCCTTCTTATATGGAATAACAAAACATTTTTTTTTTTTACCGGGGGGGGGGGGCATTTATTTTCAGCAACATTTTTTTTTTTTATCTACTCCTTTAAGTCGTTATACGGAACGATTTATTACATTGACTCGTTTTCGTCAAGTAAAGAAGAAATAGGCTATCAGGATTTTTGTGCTGTTATCATAACGTCGTTGAGAAATAGTAACCATTTATTGCTCTTTTCCTCTTTCCTCTTAAAAATATTAATCTTAATTGCATGTTAACGTTTCGCAATGTACATATTTTTCTTAGATCGTTGTTAAATATTTTTCATGAACGTCCAAGTGTTTCTAGCAACTCTTCCTGCAATTTAGATGTACTTAAAGACAAAGGTCTCTAATGTAGCCTCCATACTATGGCCAATTGTTCACCACTTCCTGATGGTGACCTTGAACGATGGTTCATGGGTTGCATCCACACGCTGGGCCACTAAATGAGCCAAGCCCGTGGATTCGTCCATAGGGTGTACTGCGCACTTTAGTTGCGCATGTGACTATCTTTGATCTTTGGAGAAAAACCGCCATCGTCAGCCAAGGCTATTTTATCGTCTGCCGCCATCGACCACGATAAGCCATACCCCCTCCAGACAGTGTTAATGGCTTGCACTGGACCATAGTGTGGGCCTTAACACGTGGATAAGGGATCAACTCCTATTGAGTGTTTTCTTATTAAGTTTTTTTTATGCCTTTTCCTTACCTTATCAAGGGAGCTTTTTATACTTATGGAAACATTTTTATCTTTTTCTTAGTAAAGTTTCTTAATTACGTCATGAGTTCCTAATGAGTTGCTCACCTCTCAAGGGGTTTTGCGTGTATCAGTTGAAGTTTGAATTTTAAAAAGCGGTCTAATTTTTGTGTGTTCAATAACAAAGATATATCTATACATTTTTAGAGAATTTTTAACCATATGTAGCATACCAGTAAATCAGTAGAATTGTCTGAAAATTATTTTCTTGGTTGCATAACATCATTGACACAAAAAGAAATTTTTATTATTCAATTTGATTAAAGAAAAAATACGTTTACCTTTCTTATTTCTCCTGTTTAAATCTGTTCAAGGATTGATATGAATTTTATGAAAAAAATTAGAAAATGAATATTTTTACATAGATAAAAAAAGAATTAAAAAGATACACAGAGAACAAAAATTCCTACTTGATAGAATTAGAATCGGAGAAACAATCATAAACAATGTATTAATACAGTATATGTCTAAAATTTGGCTTTCTGACATCTGTGTTATCCTGTTTAATTGACTCCTAGTATAGTCCATTCAACTCATTTTATATGTATTGTTTTTTAAGTAGTGTTTAAACATTTCATAGTTGAAAATGTTCTTCGATTTTTGCCACTTCAATCCTAAAATTATTGAAAAAATTAAATGTCTTAAAATGCCTTTAAATGTGGTTATTTGTTCCTAAAAAAATTCTCTCGATTTTCATCCCAACAGATTCTTTGCATTTCATCTTTAATAATAACGTGCTCCTAAAAGAGTCGGCACTTTTCGAAGTACTAAATGAGTAGGTTAAAAAATATCTTAGTAATAATTTTATGTTTTTCAATCATTGCTGTTTTTTGTTTTTTAAAGCTGACTCTAATGTGTGAAATGTTATACCCATCAGGAATTTTATATGAGGGAAAAAGTATCTTTCAATGTGTAATTTATTTTTTTTTTCTTAAAAAAAAAAAAAATTGAAATATCGTTATGTTATTTATTAGGATTTAATCCTGTCTGTTGAGCATTTGAGATTAGAACTTTTAATGTTTTTCTGTATAAAAATTACTGAGTTTGTTTAATTCAAAATTGTCTTTTGATTTTTACCTGTCCTCAACCAATAAATTTTAGCTTAGTATATGTTAAACAATTTTTTATTCAATTTGATAAAAGAAAAAGAAATGCGCTTATCATTCTTATTTTTCTTGTTTAAATCTATTCAAAGATTGATGTAATTTTTATGAAGAAATTTTAAATTGAATATTTTTATTTAGATAAAAAAAAAAGAATTATTTATTTAGATAAAAAAAAGAAGAAACACAGAGAACAAAACTTCTTACTTGCTAAAATAAGAATCGGAGAAACACAATCATAAACATTGTATTAATAAAGTATATGCCTAAAATTTGGCTCTCTGACATCTCTGTTATCCTGTTTCTTTGACCCCTAGTATAGTTCAATTAAACTCATTTCTTATGTACTGTTTTTTAAGTAGGATTTGAACATTTCATAGTTGAAAATGTTCTTTCATTTTTCCCCTTCATAATGATAAAAGTTTAAAATATGAGGAGAATAAAAATATTTTTAAAAAGTTGAGAATAGCTGTAATAGTATAATAAAAAAAAATTATCCTGAAATATTCAATTTCGAGAAAAAAATCTAGGGGATGCACATGCCCCTTAGCACTTCTTTTCTGAGTATGCCACTGCAGTAAACCTTAAAGCTTTAAAACGGATCAAACAAACTTATCTACCTGTAGAGAGTTTAAATATCTATTAAAATGAAATTAGAGGAAAGTAAAACAATACATTCACATTTTTTTTCTATCAACACCCCATATGTTTGTTCAAGCATCCTTAAAAAAGTGAAATGCCTCTGAATTTTGGGATTTGGATCATTTTAGGTCATTCCGAGTATGAGTTTCTGAATTTCTTTTTAACCTTGCTCGTTGACTTCAGTATGAAGCAAAAATACCGAAACTATTCTTTTCTAGTTCTGTTATTTCATGTCACTATTGCCATTTTTCTTCTGGTCTCTACAAAAAATATGTATTTTCTAACAACCTTCCTTCCCCTCCTGCCCTGTCTCATTCAATGTTCGTAAAAGCAAGAATTAATTGCCCGAGTGTGTTTTAACTTGTTCCTCTTCCGAATAGCTATCGCCTTGCCCATGTAAACATTTTACTTCCAGTCACCTCTTGTACGCCCACACCACCAACTACGAACTGCGATTATGATATTCCCGCTCGTGGCACTCAATTACGTCTCCACAGGACGTCCGCCCCGAGATTGGCCATCAGTTGAATGAGGATGCTCGTTCATTTCCGAAAAGCAATTAACCGCATAGGCACCTAAGCCATCAACATTGGGAATGGCTTGTGGTTTTAAACGCTTCCCAGAGAATGACCCGCCTGTGACTCTGATGTCCTTCCATAACTCACCGAAGATACTTAAAATTGGGTTTTATTTCATTTCTACTAGGTGTAATCTCGACTTGATCACGTTACAGTTTGTTTAACGTCTGGAGTATTGCCAGTTAGGTAGTTTCATTTTGTGTGTTTGTTGTGTGTGCGGTTTTATCGATGTCATTTTCTATCAAGTTTGCATGAGGTAGTTCTCCTAAGATGTGCTAAAAGTTCCTTTGTAAGCGATATTTCATTTTATATATGCGCATTGTACCTTGTAGAAATTAAGTGTAATAAGTTAAATTTGATCATGTTACCTTTAGTTTAAGATCGAGATAACACAAATTTATGCTTTTATATTTTATGTGTTCGTGTGTGTGTGTTTGTAGTCGTGGTATTATTGGTATCATTTTTAACACATTTACGAAATCTGACTTAAATTCACGTCATTTCAAGTCTTATTCTTAGTTGCCGCTGCATTAAATTCGGTTATTTCTGATTGTGGTTGCTGCTGACGTGAATTCATGTCCTGGAATTTCATTTCTGAGTGGAGAAACTTTATCCCGTACGTATATAATCATAAAAGATAAGAATAGGAAAAAATATATAATTTACATGAATTTCATTTTTTGTTTTATTTAGATTTTATATTTCAGTGTTTTCATATTTGAACTTATTACCATTAAAGTCAGTAGATTTACGTTAAGACCTTGCCTAAACGATACAAGTTTGCGGCAACCAGCTTCAAACTTGTATCATTTTCGTCGTTAATCAGTTATAGAAATAACAAATTTGTCTAAATAACCTATTTGCAGATAATTAATAATTATTGCCATTTTGCAGCAAATACGTTAATTAACTATGTCATAAAAGTCCATACGTTAGTTCGTCTAAGATGTACTGAAAGTGCTATTGTAAGCTTTAACTTATGTGCAGTAATCCAGACTGGATTTGCTGAGGGCTTTAGCAAGTCTAAATCCGGTCCTAAGTTATACAAAATCCAGTCGCTCCCTACTGGTTTAAATTACATCATCAGTACAGAAAAATATGAAGTACAGACGCTTTTTAATATGTAAAAATAATTGTCATTTAATTTTTACCAAAAATTAATACCGTGTGTGTTTACGAAACCACAGAAGAAATGTGATTGAAAGGTTTTCACACACACACACACACACACACACACACACACACACACGTGCACACACACGTGGGTTGAAAAATTTCCGGCTTAACAACGAAAAAAAAAATCTGTTTAAAGTTAATATTATTTTTCAACGTAATCCCAAAGATATGCATTTGCTTCAGAGGTACTGCAGTGCTTGGATCTCTTCTCTGTAAGAACTTTCGTCTAAGGCATAGGTTTTCAAAGGGGTCGTTGGGACGATGCCGAAAGGCAGTGAACTTGTTTCGAGAGATAAGGAGAGAGGGCGATTTGCGGATGTTTTGGCTTTAAAACTTTATTTTAAAAACACCAAATAAATTTATTATATTATGTAATTTATACAATTTTTACCAGTAATAAAGCGAACTAACGTGACGGTACCCCCCGTCCCCCCCCACGTTTTCAAGCATAAAATTAGGCCGACATTCGAAAAATATATTTAAACAACAACATTAGTTTTACTGTTGCTTGAGCGTGTCTCACTAACAAAAATTTGGTTTGTAGCTTTATTGAAAAAATTACTTAAACATTTTGATAATTGGGCATTTCTCCTTTCATATGCATTAAATTACTGGAATTTTTGCTGGAAGGAGCAATTTTATCAGTTCTCTCTTAGATTTTCTGTGGACTGGGTGTCTTACTTTTTTCTTTAGTTGAGTCAATTAGAAATTTTTGGAAAAAATCTTTATTATTTAAATTTGCATTTAAATAATAAGGCTATGGAACCAAAGAGGGGAGATGCAAATTTTAACAAATAATATAAAGTGCGCCCGCTTGTTACCCATCTATCTGAAGGTTTCTCAACCTGCTTCTTCCAAGTGAAAATGAACCAATAGGAGAATCTATGATTAAATTCAAAGGACGATTCTTTATTAAATAGTATTTCTCCCCCCCCCAAAAAAAAATACTATAAAACGATGATTCAAAGTATATTGCGTGATTTACAACAATGCTCGCTCCACTGCACCTTTCAAAGCGCTAGTCAGTCAGTACACCCACTGTGGTCACACCCACAAAATTAAAACGAAAAGTACAATGTTTACAAAAATTTGTACCCATACTCCTCTAAACCTCAATAGACACCTATAATTTTTTTTTTTTTTTTTTTTTGTCGAAATTCAAAGATTAGCGAGTAGCATTCTTTTAAGGGTTAAGCTATAGCTTTCTTAGGTCATACGTAAATTCGGCACTGACAGTGATACATATTTCTTCTCTTTAATTAAGAATCCAAAACTGTTTATTTGTTTGCATACTTGTTAATTGAATAGTTGGAATTTACGTCTTTAATGAAATAAAAAAATATTAGGAATTTTCATATCATTCTTATAAGTTAGTGAATATTTTCGAACACATATTTAGGAATGCGATTAGGAAAGATTCGAAAATAGAGCTCATATTTTACACTAGTATCACTACAGAGGCTGTAGCTTCATTTGAAGTGCAGGTTTGCAATTCCGTCACTTATCTCACCTTTAGTCCCTTTTTTTTTACAATTGATCACTTTTAGTCCCTTTTTTCATGGTGTATCACAGCAAAAGTTTGTTGTTGAAAAAAGAAAATCTGAATTAATAACAGAATATTTTAATAAAAGATAAAAAATGTGATGCTCTAATCTTATTTTTCTTATTAAAATGTAATTAGTCATATCGTTTCCAGAATTTATTGATTTTAAAAAATCGTAAAGAAGTGCCTGAAATCAACATTTGTACTGAAATGTACATTTAATACATTAAGGTAATTTACGTCAAAGCACACATTTTTTTCTTTTTCTTCACAGTTTTTGTTTAGATACTCTAATCTAGCTATGTACATATTTCAAAACATCGTGCAAAAAATTGTGATTATAAAATTAATGTATTGTATGTATTCAAATCTAATTTATAGATTTTCTAGAATAAAAAGCAATGTTGAGTTGTGTTAAACAAAATTTTTAATCTTTTTGTATTTGAGGCTAAAATCATGTCTTGCATGAATCATTTGATTTAGAGTTAAAAGAAATAGAAAAATCTTAATAATAGAATCTGTAATCAAGATGAGAAAAAAAAGCTTTTTTTTTCAATGTTTAGTCACTTTTTAGTCACTTATTCTGTATTGTCACTTTGTCACCTTTTTGAAAGTACCTCAGTAGTTGCAAGCCTGGAAGTGTGATTTTTACATCGGCAGTCAAGAAATGAAACAAAAAAACTCTGTTTGTAGGTCATTATTTCATTATTTTTTGTCGTTACTTTGCGCATCTATGTAAATATTCAGCAAAAAATGTCGTACTCTCTGAGATGGTATAACGTAATTCATTCAAGTGTTTCATGCCATAATACAACACTTTTGCATATTCTTTTAGGAATAAAATTTCATTTGAAATTTAAAACTGCCTGTTTCTTCGAAGTTAATTACTTTTCCTACACTAACGTCCAAGCTGATCTTGCACGGCTGTAGAAATATAATTGCATTTTTTGCTCGTTTTTTCCTCGTACGACTTTGACTGTTTTTGTTTTCTGTTTTACTTCGCTGTGGTAATAGCGTGCGATAACAGTTTGTAATTGAATTAATATGTATGCAATCCTCTTTATGTCAGCTATGTTATTTACTGGTCATGATGTTTGAAACATGTCCTTGTAGTGTCAAAATTTTAATTAGCTTGGTTTTTTTCCTCTCTCTGTGTGTGTGTGTCTTCTTTTTTAGGATAATAAATGTGGTCAGACATTGTTTTACTCAGCTCAGATAATTTCGTTTCCTGTTGCAGAACAATGTTTTTGACAGACGCATCTCTCTATTGGAACGTGATATAAGACTGTGAATTTACTGTTTGGGAAGTTGATTACTGACATTCTATAATTTGGGTTATGTAATCGTATATATTACTATTCAAAAGTGGTGTAGCTGTATTCATCTATATCACATCTTCCTCATTTAAAACTGTTGATTCATAGATGTGTGTTTTTTCTATGTCTCCTTTCTATACTACTCAAATTTACCTTTTGCACGTACTGGTTGTGTGGCATGACGTTTTAGATGTCTAGTTTTTTAGTTTTTTACCATTAACTCTGTTAAATAGCTTTCTTTCTGTATTGCAAATATTGAACAATTTTTCCGGAATTATGAGTTTCTTTCTTTCTGCCATTTTAGATTTTTCGATACTCTTAACACATTGTATGCGGGACTCGTACTATGTTTTCTGATTATTGATACTTGAGCGCGGAACACTTACTTTTTCTGACAATTGATACTTGAGCGCGGGACACGTACTAGTACGTTTTCTGACGATTGATACTTGAGCGCAGGACACGTACTAGTACATTTTCTGACGATTGATACTTGAGCGCGGGTCACGTACTAATACGGGTAAGTGTAACAACATTGTTTGTGGGTACAAAAATAACGGTATTTACAGGAAAACGAAGCCGAATGTTCTTGTCTATCTACTACATAGATTATGGAGAAATTAAGACAAATAATAACTAATTTTTACATCAGTGGATGGGACTGATTCAAAATTAAATAATTTTCGATCTATTGAGATTTAACTGGATAACTAAATTTACGCGCAAAACTCTCAGCTGTCAGTACAATTCCGCTGCGAAATGTATCCGCACACAATGTGGTAAGATGCTTAGATAATAGCCTTGTTGAGTTGACACAGAATTACTCGAATTTAGAGTCAAACCCCGTAAAAAGATTTCTGTCAGGGAACAGCTTACAATTGAGAATTTATTAACGCAATTTTGTATTGTGACAAAATAGAAAATTATCTAGGGTGAAGCCTGCCTCAAATAAATTTTTCTCGCATTAAGGTGGGAGGAGGTTTAATTCTTTTATAGTCTTTTTTTTTTTGAATGAAAATATAAACATTTCACCGACACAAACTGTTATAAAGTAAAATACATAATCCTAGAGCATTTTACGTTCTATCAAGTTGTAAAAAAATGTTTATACAAATCTTTGAATGGAAGCTGTTCAACAGTAGAAATATTTTCTGTAAAATTTAACATTAAACTAAACTAAAAATACTGAACTCCTCGGCGCAACAGCCCCTAGGTGGCCATTGCCTACGATGCCAATCTCCGTTTCCGAGACCAAGGGCCCTGGGGTGCGAGGCATATGTTCCGGTTAGGTGGTCAACCTTACGCGGAACCCCCAGTGTTTAGTTCTCAAGCATGCTTGATCCCCAGTTTGTCTACCCACTGAAGTGTGGAAAGGCTGAGTTGACCTTGCCCAGTCCGGAGATCGAACCTCGGACCTGTGTCGTGGGACCTGTAATCGTCAAAATTCCTCGGACCTGTAATGGCCAAAATTCAATCGCAGAAGCCTGAGGCCTATAACGTGTTTTCGGGGAACCCCACTCTTAAAAATATATTCTCCTCTTGTAAAAATGTATATTAAACAATATTTAAAGTAGATCAATATTTTAAAGGTATTTTATGTAAAGTCCATTAAAGAAAAGCATTTCAGATTTATTAAAAATTAAAAAAGTGGTTATAATTTGCTCATTTATACAATTAACCAGTGCTCCGGGTGTCGCGGAATCGAGGCCATTTCGCGACATTTCATTGAAGATAATTAAAGAAAAACATTGCAGTTTTATCAAAAATTAAAATAATTATAGTTTGTTCATTGACA
The DNA here is from genome assembly GCA_032207245.1 of Pardosa pseudoannulata. Lineage (NCBI taxonomy): Eukaryota > Metazoa > Arthropoda > Arachnida > Araneae > Lycosidae > Pardosa > Pardosa pseudoannulata. The sequence continues at coordinate 28,716,367 of CM063504.1, read as the reverse complement.
ACATCAACTCGTACTCCGGTTGTTGCGGAATCTGGGCCATTTCGGGACATTTCATTAAAGACAAAGAAAAACATTGCAGTTTTATCAAAAATTAAAATAATAATTATAGTTTGTTCATTGACAACATCAACTCGTACTCCGGTTGTTGCGGAATCTGGGCCATTTCGTGACATTTCATTAAAGACAAAGAAAAACATTGCAGTTTTATCAAAAATTAAAATAATAATTATAGTTTGTTCATTGACAACATCAACTCGTACTCCGGTTGTTGCGGAATCTGGGCCATTTCGTGACATTTCATTAAAGACAAAGAAAAACATTGCAGTTTTATCAAAAATTAAAATAATAATTATAGTTTGTTCATTGACAACATCAACTCGTACTCCGGTTGTTGCGGAATCTGGGCCATTTCGTGACATTTCATTAAAGACAAAGAAAAACATTGCAGTTTTATCAAAAATTAAAATAATAATTATAGTTTGTTCATTGACAACATCAACTCGTACTCCGGTTGTTGCGGAATCTGGGCCATTTCGTGACATTTCATTAAAGACAAAGAAAAACATTGCAATTTTATCAAAAATTAAAAATAATTATAGTTTGTTCATTGACAACATCAACTCGTACTCCGGTTGTTGCGGAATCTGGGCCATTTCGTGACATTTCATTAAAGACAAAGAAAAACATTGCAGTTTTATCAAAAATTAAAATAATAATTATAGTTTGTTCATTGACAACATCAACTCGTACTCCGGTTGTTGCGGAATCTGGGCCATTTCGTGACATTTCATTAAAGACAAAGAAAAACATTGCAATTTTATCAAAAATTAAAATAAAATTATAGTTTGTTCATTGACAACATCAACTCGTACTCCGGTTTGCGGAATCTGGCCATTCGTGACATTTCATTAAAGACAAAGAAAAACATTGCAGTTTTATCAAAAAAAAAATAATAATAATAGTTTGTTCATTGACAACATCAACTCGTACTGTTGTTGCGGAATCTGGCCATTTCGTGACATTTCATTAAAGACAAAGAAAAACATTGCAGTTTTATCAAAAATTAAAATAATAATTATAGTTTGTTCATTGACAACATCAACTCGTACTCCGGTTGTTGCGGAATCTGGGCCATTTCATTTCGTGACATTTCATTAAAGACAAAGAAAAACATTGCAATTTTATCAAAAATCGAAAAATTAAAATTTGCGTATTGATGGCATTAACTCGTATTCCGGGTGTCACGGAATTCAAGCCATATGTGCCCTTTCCATTTCCGCGAAATGCGGAAAATTTTCCATTTGCACGGTCTAGGGTGAGGCGGAAACGGCGGGAATTCACTGATTTACACAAATAATACGTAAACTTACATTTTTAAAGTTATCTTACTTTTTAAATTTTAAAACAATTAAGAAATAAAAATATATCCTTCTTCGTACTATAAAATAAAATATATCGCTGGTATTAATATAACTAAGGTTCACAGAATAAAAAAGATAATTAGTGTTCATTTAATATAAAAAATTAGGTTTGAATTTACAAATTTCAAAATTTATTTTGCGGTTGGTTAGATTTATGCATTTTTTCTTGGGGTGTGTGTATTTTGTGTTTTTCTTTTTAAAAGAATTATTTTATAGAAAAATCTAATTTTTATAAAGTTTGATCTTTATTAATGTAGTTAGAAAAATTTTATTCTTAAAAATAAAAAAAGAACCTTTTATTTTGTACTGAATTAAAAGTGGGCTGTTCTAATGGATATTGTCCAGTCTAGTTAGATTTGGAGCGACATACTATAGTATTAGCGACACGAAGCATAATTTCGATTATATAGGAATAATGGATTAAATATTTCAAACTAAGATAAAAGTTATGTATCGTCAATATATTTATTTGCACCTGCTAAGTATTTAAGCATATGAACGTGGACATAACAGTAAAATTTCGACCAGAGTGACGAAATAGTTTTATTTAACATTTTAATAGTTTTTAATACTTTATACTGTTAAGAATGGACTTAGCTTTGTTCATTTGTGAATTAAATACAATTTTCTTCTTTGATTTTCACATGCGAAACTTTATTTAAAATCGGGGACATTGGAGACGAGTTTTCTTTTTCTTTTCTAGAAATGTTACTTATATTTGCCTTAAAAGATGTATGGGATCATCGCCTTACTTTCACCCGACATTATGCACAGAATTACTCCCATAAAAATTATAAATATTGTCGAAATGGGTTCGCGAATGTATATGGAGGTACTTACGATGCCTGTTTTCCGTAACCCATATCTAATTTTAACGGAGACAGTTTTAAAAAAATCGCATCGCCCGTTGGAATCTCTTATTTTTACGACTGTCGACCTCCCATTCCTAAACGCCTGTGTAATGTGTTACGTCGCATTTCCAATGTCCACATCCGCCCTGAGAGCTCGTTTATAACCCCCCGTACTTTTTGTCTTAGGTCCTCGGGGGGTCCTCTTCCCTTTTTCTTTTCCTTGTTCATTTTGGCTCCGCAGGTATAGATAACTCGATTCCTGACCTCTGGAATCCAAAAGACATGCAGATTGGAATCATAACAGACTGCGGTCTTATCTGCGAAAACGGGGTGTATTTTATTTCATTGTTTTTCCCATTAATTACTCATCGCCACGAAGGAATTGCTCTATGTACATTGATTTGGGTATTTGTGGCATAACTTCTATGTCATATTTATTCTTGTAACTCACTCGCACGCGTTCACTTTTTCCAGAAATCTAGGACAAAAACACAATGCGTATTACACACAAGAAAATATTTTCTGCTTTTTGTAAGCACAACATGATATACCCAGACATGCCAAACTACTCCGGACTCTACTCTGGCCTCTGAAACTTTTGAACAGCTAAAAGATTACAATTCAGTAATTAAATACAAATTTTTGCAAAAGATAAGGCTAAATATTACTCTTTCCACACAGTAATGCTTTAAGTTAAAAGTTTTCAGTACTGTGCGGAAAAAACCAAACTGAATTTAAGTCAAATTTGAGTAGACAAACTCTAGAATCCCATGGTGATAGAGCCGAACGATGGCCGACAGGTTAGGGTGCTGGCCTTCGGTACCGGAGTTCTTGGTTCGAATCCCACTGTGGCATGGATGTTCGTAGCCGTTCGGAATCGGCTTTAAACTGTAGGTCCCGATCTCATTAGCCCTCGAGTTGCAAAAAGTAGACCGTAGCACTCCAAACCAAACCAAACCCATGATGATAGAAAAATGGAAATATTTTAATCAGGGTCAATATTGCTATAAGAAACACTGTTCTGAAAATAAGTTGTTAAAGCTAAAAGAACTACTCGTAAATTTTTAAATGCATAAATTTTTAATTTACCTTCTATAATTTACTTCTGTGTAAATATTTGAAATTTAATTTTAATGTAGAAACTAATGAGATATCTACTTAGGCATAATTGTAATTAGCATGTTTAAATTTCAAACCATGCTGCTGCTCCTGACGTAAGTGCCTGAATGTTGGCATTTCTGTATACCTAAAAATCAATATAGGTATTCATGAAAGAAATTAAACGATACTCAGTGGAAGATTTACTGCATCTATATTTCAATCCTATTGCATTTTTTAATTACTTTTATACAGTTCTAGTATAAAAGAAATGAATGTACCTGTAGTAACAATAAGAGATTCGACAAATTTGTAGAGTTTAAAATCTTACTGTTAGAAATTATCAGGGTATGTTGTAGAATTGGCTTGGCCTGAGAGGACTTGGTTCTAGAACATGTTTAATTTTTACCTGATAAAGATTTTAACAAGAAAGGAATTGGCTGTTAGAGTGATAGAGTAATTTCATTAAAGTTCTGTCTAAAGAAAAAAAATGTTTAGAATGAAATCGCGTGCTTCTCATGTGATTAAAGTTTGGTTCTGAATGCGTAGGTCAATTTTGTGTGACACGAAGACTACTTATACAGGAACCCATTGTTTAAAGCTGATTCCAATAACGTTCTACAAATGCGCATATCTTCAGTGGGTTCAAGATCATGTACCAAAACACAGTACACTACTTATTAAGCTATCATTTAGTTACTTGTCAAAGAAGAAAAAAAATAGATGAAGACTGATTACGTTATGATTGGTGATGATGGAAGAAAGAACTAAATTCAGTTCTTGACCCTTAATTGGCTGGGAGCACTTTTGTCCAGTGCTTTGTTACAAGAGGACATATTAGAAGGGATTTAAAACTGACACAATAGTTGGATTTAATCTTGAACCTTGTTCCTTGCTAATGATTGTATGGTACTTGAAGAAAATTGGTATTTTTATAATATATGTATCATGTTTTCATCCCAGTTGTTATACATTCTTAATAATTTTTTAGCATTTTTTTATTTATTTTTCTTACTTTTGAAGTAATAAAAACTGATATGAAAATTAAATAAGAATCGTAAGCAATTGACACAGTAGTGTGTCTCAAATTAAATTTCATTAAAAAAGTAAACTCCTGTATTATTAACTTGAAAAATATAGAGCTATCCATTTGAAATTGATATTTATTAAAGCCTGTCCTTGAACAGATAGGTGTACTCAGGAACTTTTCTTTCCGCGGTTTGGAGGATTGTCGTATTTTTTCTGTATGCTTCGGGAAGTTATATCGAAGTTAGATCAATTGCATAATTCTTCTCGGAATGTTTTTAGTTTTTTTCGGCGAGATTCTTGGAATATCTCAACCTTTTTTTCTTCTTTTCTCCCAACTGATAGAATAGCGAGTCATCGAAAGTGCGTCGATTTTTTTTTTTCGATTTAAATTTTCTTCCGTTAACATGTAAACTGTAACTTTCCTGTTGCTCTTTTCGCAAAAGATAAGAAATTTATTTGATATTAATATTTATTGGTTAATGTTAGTAAAGTGGTTGATAATATTGGTATTTACCTTTGGCAAGTACATGCACTCTGAAATTTATTTTCTAGCATGAAGTATTTTTGCCGTTTGCTTTCAATATGTCCCCAGAAGTTATACAAAAAGTAGTAGACCAATTGCACAATTCTTCTCATAATATGCTTTCTTTTTGTCTTTTTCATTTGTGAGAACTTTTAATATCTTAATCTTTTACTTCTACTTTATCAAATAGAAAAGCCGGTGCTAGCCGAGTTTTTCGTTCCAGATTTAAAGATCATTTTACTTAGTTCAGTGCGGATAGTTATAGAAAAGTTAGATGAATTGTATTTTTCTCAGAACAGGGCTGTAGACTGACGGTGGAGTGTGACTTGAGACTCCGTCGAACCTCTTCCTCTCCCGAAATTTTGGAGTTCACTGTATTTCATTTTAACATTGAAATAAGAGTACGTTTTCAAGCATAAAATTTTTAATACTCCACACTTAATCACCTGCTGTATGTTTTTAGCTAAAAAAATTAGGAAAATAAATATTAAAGGAAGGGGTCCAGTTTGAGTGCCCCCCTCCCTCGAAACTAAATTCTGGCTATAAGCTCTGTCTCATAATATTCTTTTTTCTTCTTTTACTTGCGAGACACTTTGAATAACAGCTTTTTCTTTTTTCTATTCCTCATCAAATAGAACGAGTGATTTCCGTGTATTTCGTTTCAGATTCATTCGCAACAGGTACATTACGCTCCAAGTTTGTTAGTTCTAGTTCACATACAGAGAACACAGTACTGGAACTTTTCTTTCCTTAACTTGCAAAATATGAGTGATGTGTTTGATATTTATTATCGGTCCATATGCAAATATGTACACTGAAGTATTTTATGTTGCAGAGGTTAGAAAGATCGCCATTTGCTTTCAGTATCCTTCGGAAAGTTGGACAAAAGTTGAGTGAATTGAATAATTCTTCTCAGAATTTACTTTTTTGTTTCAGTTGTGAGATCCTTCGAATATCTTAACTTTTTTCTTCTTTCCCCCCCCCCCCATCAAATAGAACAGCGAGTGCGTTTTTCGTTTCAGATTTAAAAGGCATTTCTCTCTGGGGCAAGCAGCGAGTGCAGTACCCACACGGATACCTCGCAAGGTAATTGAAATCGTCGGGGGAGGTTCGAGCAAACAGATCTTCCCCCACTCTGGGAGGACCGGGAGAGTTTGATGGATGGGCCGCGGCCGGCCTGCGAACGCAAACATTCATTAAAAGTGCCTTGCCGTCCGTCTCCCTTCTACCTGCTATAATGGGTGGCCTTTTGAAAGGCTTTATAAGGGGAGACGAGTGCTACAAATTGAAAGCTCTCGCGGCGCTAATGAATAAGGGGGCCGAGCCTTGTGGGAGGACCAGAAGTGAATGCCTATTAATTGGCAGTCGAAAAAGGGTGAAGAAGACACATCTGTCTGCGGAACGGGAAAGAGAGAGAAAAAAAATTAGAAGATCGGAGAATCAATTAGTTATTTGTATTTGAACGAAAGTCGTTCACAAATATTATCGTCATTGTATTTTGTTTTAAGCGTCGTTGTTTTTGTGGAACCTGTATATTCTAGTTTTATGGAAGAGAAAAAATGCAGGATTATGCTATGAAAATCCTAAAATTATTGAAAAAATTAAATGTCCTAAAATGCCTTTAAATATGGTTATTTGTTCTTAAAAAAATTCTCTCGATTTTCACTCCAACAGATTCTTTGCGTTTCATCTTAATAATAGCATGCTCCTAAAAGAGTGGTCACTCTTCGGAGTACTAAATGCGTAGGTTAAAAAATATCTCAGTAATAATTTTGTGTTTCTCAATCATTAATATTTTTTGTTTCTTAAAGCTGACTCTAATGTGTGAAATGTTATACTCAGCAGGAATTTTATATTAAAAAAGTATCTTTCAATGTGTAATTTATTTATTTATTTATTAAAAAAAAAAAAAACCTGAAATATTGTTTGTTATTTATTAGGATTTTATCCTGTCTGTTGATCATTTTAGTTTACAGCTTTTGATTTTTTTCTATATATAAATTACTGAATTTGTATGTTTCAAAAGTGTCTTTTAACCCCTTCCGGTATGATTTAATAATGAAAAACTGTGCATGAAATAACCATTTAATTTTTATTTAAAAAACTTGTTTCATTTTACAATTCTTACATATTCTTAATTAAAATCCACTTTTTACATAGTGTTAATAATATCAGAAACAGTAAAAGTAAGAAAATATCAAAGCAAAACATTAATAAGGTATACAGATAATAGTCTTCAAGCTAGTGGTACTTTTCAAAACAAAGTGCAAAGGAATTCTTAATTGTTTACACCGCCAAGTAGTCTCACTTTTAATTTGATTCTTGTAACACACACGGCATTTCTTAGTAGGTTTTCTTTTATTCTGACTCATTAATTTGGCAATGACTTGTACCAAGTAAACAATATGCAATAGTGACTTGTGATTTTCACAAGTGATAAAAGTGTTGCCAAATTCAGTACACTAGAAATTTTAAACTAAATTAATTATCATATTTAACAGTAACTTTAATCGCATGACGAGTGTAGCTCGTCATTGTGCGGTATGGAATGAAAAACTAATGACGAGCTAGACTCGTCATTTTACTGGAAGGGGTTAATTTTTGCCTGTCCTCAACCAATAAATTTTAGCTTAGTATATGTTAAACAATTTGGAATCAAAATTGTTTGAATAAATAAAAGTATTTACAGTAGTAACAGTTTGACAGTAAAAATTTGACAGTTTGAAAGTAGTGGCAGTTTCTTAAAAAAATCTTATTTACTATTCTTGCATTTTTATTTGATAATATTTAGGGGGTTCGCGAATAATTTCAGATGATTTTAATGTGCTGTCAACCAAAATAGGTCGAGGATTATTGTACTACACTGAAGATTTTGCTTCACAAAGACTAGGCCGAGACTTAACGCTGAAAGCTAATTTAAACAGTATAATTCCATACAGAATCAATTTCTTGGACAAAAATTTAGTAACATTTTTACGGAGGTGCACTACTCGTTGTACTTTTTACATGCTTTTATTTTACTGGTATTGTATATCCCTCTAGGTCAAAATCTTTTAAACAAGTTTTCTCTAACTTCCCGATTTTCAATTCAGTCAGAATTTTGCATACTAATGTATCTTCCATGGCAGTACTGGAATCAGTCATAAATTTATACCGTTATAGATAATGAATTTATCTTATATTCATTATGATAAATGTCGATTTTTTATCTGTTGTTATAGTCTTATACTTTCACCCTCTACATACATTTATGGTTTAGAGGTAGAATGCTCGGCCTTCATACTAGCAGACCGCGTTCAATTCTAGCCAATGTTTTATTATAACTATTATTTTTTATTAAAATAATTAAAGAAGTGTGTAACTACATTTTTCAAGAAACTGTGTTAAATTTCTTGTGTTGTGCTCTGAGATTTTGTCCTAAAATTTTTTAAGCTATATTTGGCTCCTCTCAGAGGCTAGAAATTTTCTATAGGTGAGAAGGTTCTCCATCTTAAAATCTAAGAATTAATGCAGCAACCCGTGCATATAATACAGTCCATTTTGAGACTATAAACCTTACATCTCTCCATTCGCTATGCCACTGGCTCTTTAATAAAAGGAAACTTTGTCTTCTAGTATATTCTTCAGTACATTTTCTTATGTTCTTTTTCTCTTAAATAAGCGCAAAGAAGGGCCATAGCAAAATAAGGGATTTGACAAGCTAGAGTACTCCCTTCTCGTAATTCGGAAATTCGCATTTTAACATTGCATTATATTACAATTTAACACTGAAATAATAACAGGTTTTCAAGTATAATGTTTTATTTATAAGTGTATGTGTATTTTAGGGCTATATATATGTGCATATATAATAAATTTTATATAATTTTAATGCAATTATTAATATTAAATAAAATTGATATATCTATTACTAAATTTGGTTTTATTTTAAAAAGTAGTAAACTTTAAGGGAGAAGTCCAACTTAAGCTACCCCACCCCCTAAAACTAAAACATTGGTGCAGACAGACGATATGCTTTATAGAGTAGTAAACTAAAGTTGAAATATTCAGTTTGAAAATGGTATAATTCGTACGAGGATTAGTCAAACAATTTTACACTTTTCATCCTACAATGTATTCCCATGATGCTATGGTTTCACAATTCGCATCCTTTTTCTTCGTAATTTCCCTTCCTATCAGTGCACTTTGCACATCGAAGATAAGCTTACGTATTTTTTCCAAAGAAAAGGTTGTTTGCTGGTTGTGAGGCCACTTGTGCTACGCATTTAGCACATTCGAGGCAAATTAGCGACCTTGCAGAGCACGTTGGGCCACTTTTAAATTTCTCGATCCACAAAACACATTGCTTTTACATTATTGTGTACATTCTTCAGATTGCAAGGGTGTCCAAGATGCATTTTTTCACCCTTGATATCCGACCAGAGAAATTGGATTACAGCTCGTTGTTTTTTATTTGGTGCAAACGTTTAATGGAGTAACAACTAAACCTACTTGCAGAGGAATGGAAAATTGAGGAATTGGGATGAAACTTTCATAGCAGTAAATTTTAGGCAATTTAAAAGCTCAAAGAAAGTGAAAATAAGTTACCTGTTAGTGTTTGCATCATTTAATAGAATTTTATGTGTTTATTATGTTTCCAATAACGCTTAGCTTGATAGTTGTCCTCTCTGTTTGGTAGATTTAGATAAAACAGTAGACAATACATTTAGTACCTCTATTTGCTTTCTTAAAATCTAACAAGTATAACAGTATAAAATAAATTAGGATATTTAAAATTAAGATGATCTTAGCCATAGAGAATTGACTTAAGCAATAGGTCCTGAAATAATCCATGTGTTGGAAGATAATTCACCGTATACAAAACCAAAGTTGTAAACTAAATTTTTTGAAATAAATTACAATTGTTAGAAACTTCTCATTGCAATAATTTTTAACATTCCCATGCAAACCTAGTATGTAATCTTTCGTAATGTGATTCCAACATTTCATATCACTGTCGTTTATATCGTAGGATATGGCTGAAAATTTATAAATTTTCTATGGTTTACCACATTTAGTTTACTTTATAAGATTGTAGATTAATATTGTTTTGTGTTTTCTGCATGCAAATATTAGAATTATATATTTTGTCTGTTATAAATCTTATTTTTACTTTATGGAATGTTTTTAATAATGGTAGTTAAAAGAAACAAAATTTTTTATCAGTGTCAATGATTTACTTTCAGCAAGGCGAAAGCGTACATAAATTTTCACTATCTACATGGATGCATGAAATGGTCATTGCATCAGCAACACACAAATTATTTCATTTTTAAGATATTTCATTAGCCTACACATTAATCATATTTGATTTTGGGTGATTTTTCTTTAAACTTTAGTTGTACAGCACTCAGTTTTCTCACACAATTTTCTCGGTTCACTTGAAGCCTAACTATCAATTAAAGACGAGTTTTACTGAAAAGTTTTAGAGTGCATTGCATTTGTTTAATTTTCTCCAAGTAATTTTCCAGTAATATTTCAGTTATGTTTATGCATGCGTAGCAAATTCCGATTTGTTTCTACTTACTTCATGGTATAATAGTTTTAAACAAAATGTTCAATGTATTTTTTTTTATTAAAAAAAATACTCGCTCTTGTCAGCAACTAATAAACTAGGTCTTTATCGGTTTTCTGCTGTTTCAATACACGTCAGCGGCAGCGGAACTTCATAAACTGCTGTAACGAATGTTTGAAAATAAAAGAGGCGTCAAATTTCACGATACAGCGTAAAAGAGGGTCTAGGGGGGGGGTCGTAATCGATTGAGAGGTTTCATAGTTCGCTGAGGAACGGGGAAGTTGTGTGGAGGGAGGGTAGAATTGAAACTGAGAAAAAAGAGGGGAGAAATTCCCCCCTTGTTTTTATATATTTTTTCCAGACAATAATTTGGTCGTGATCTATAACGCGAGTGCCATATGGCATGGGTTGGTCATGGTGTGAAAATTGGAGAGCCAGAAATTCAATAACTGAAGTTATGTGACTCTTTTAAATCGAGTGTCAGAAACGCGAATGGTCTAAATGGACTCGTTTCAGTACATTGTTTGCGTTGTTTCCCGCGTAACCCCAAATAGTTTAAACCTCCTATCCACCGAGAACTTTTCGAGCAAAATACTTTTTGTGGATGGTATTTTGTGACATTTGTTCCGGTAAGGCTGTTCATACCTTCGAAAGCTAAACTTGAAGCGTAAGTTCTTACACTTAAACATATATTCTTTCTATATATTTTATATTCACATAGGTGGATATACATTTATTTTTTTAAATTTAAATCTATAAAATAATCTTTAAATTATATGGCTTTGCTGATATTAATTTTCTTAGTTTTGAAACGGTATAATTTTAGATGTCCCTGCTCTGAAAATCCCCTGTATAATAATAGCCTAAGTTAAGAATGGATAGAGGCATCTTTATTGGTTTCTTGATGAGTTAGGGTTAGCAGCGTTCGAAACCTACCACTTCCCCCCTTTTGTAGCATATAATGCCAGTATCTCAAGCCCTATTATCCCTATTATCTTGTTAAGAGCATCCCTATTATCTTGTTAGCCCTATTATCTTGTTAAGAGCAGGCTATTAAATTTATCAATTTGTCACATAATAAATTGGTAAAAATAAAATTTTTTTTCTAGCATTATGACGTCATTTCTTTAACCATCTCATTTAATCCTTTCTTATTTTAAATTATTTGAATATCGTCTACATTATTTTCATACGTTTCACTGAACTCGGATATTACGTAAATAAATATACTTTTATATTTGGCTTAAATAATAGATTAGGTACATATGTGATAGTTTAAAATTTAATGATCGATTATTTTTTGTTGCAATGAAGTTGTTATCACCGGTATTAACAACAAATTCTATCGACCTCCAGGGTGTAGTAAAAATGATAGTTTCATTCCTTTACTTCCTACGGGGAAAAAAACGGGAAGAACGATAATTTCGACGTAGATAGGAAAACTTTGAATTTTCTTTCTAAATGAATTCAACGTAATTCTAAACTTCATTCACAGTATCGGTAGACTTCAGAGGAGTTTGAGGATAAACAAATTATTGAGCGTGTACCAGATAATTCTCAGCCAAAAAACAAATAATTTTTTTTATCGGCCTCATAGAGTACTTTACAATTCTGGAAAATTAAAAATTTTACTAATCCCGTCATATGGCGGGCTATATGCTAGTAAATATATACTATTTAAAAAAAAATTCACCGTTCTGATTTTTAGACAGCATGACATAATTTCAAAAGAGTAGTATTTGATTTGAAGAACCTTGTTTCTAAAATAAAGTGTAGGACTTATAATTTACTGTTTATGTAAAGTTCAGATCAGTAAGAAGTATTTAAAAACAATTCATAACTGTAAAGCCATATATTGCCCATCCTAAATAGCCTCTTTATGTATTCCCAGCAACCTATAAAATCAGAGAAGGTTTGGGAATTACAAAATGCGCAGGGAGCATATAGAATATCTTTCAAAATTCAGGAAAATTTGTAAACATTTTCTTAAAGTCGATAAAAATGATTTGATTTATTTTTTTCTAAGCAGTTTGCTAAAGTTTTATTTTGTTCTAAATTTATAAAAATCAATCTCAAAAGCTATTAGAATACACTACTTTTAAGTAAATAATGCTTTTAAATTAAAAAATTACTAATAATAACAATTACCAATTTTAAATTTAATTACATCTTCGCTAATACTGCGTGTTATTTGGCCAGGTAATTTTGTGAGTTTGAGTTAAGGAAAAGTCAGTGAATTTATCAGACAAGTTTTGGTGGTATATTTAAAAGTTTTTACCCTCTATCTTTCTCATTTGCACCCACATAAGGACGTTACTTGTAATGGGTGGTAAAAATTAATTTCAATCAAATGATCTTGATTACCATCGGTAAAATCCCTTAAAATCATTTCTAATACCTCTTTATGAGTGACGGCTGTCAAAATGGTCGCAATGACAACAGAATAAAATTATATGTGGCTGATAGATTTGGTTTAGCAGTTGATACAGATCTTAATTGTAATGCAAGAACTGCATGTTAAATTAACATAATAAACATATAGCTTCTTTTGTTTCTGGGTTGCATTCACACACACGTATGCGAGATTGTAAGGTAGATATATTGAATTCCAAACCCGTTGTTTGCTCCCAGGGGGGTTTTAAGCATAGATATTCATCAAAATTTTCTTGTCCAAGTTTATTGATTATAGCTGCTGAAGTATCCAGTATTATCTTTCTCTTTCACTGTGTACACACACACACACGTATACATGGAATATAGTATATATATGCACACACACACACATATATATGTTTATATTTATACACACACATGCATACATACATGTAATGGGTAACTTGTCCCATTACAAATAGAAAAGAGTCCATCTTGAATGCGATGCAGTCGTGAGGCAATGGAAAACGTCGTTCAAATCAGAGAACAAAAAACTTTTTGGGTTACAAGGAACTTAGTTTATTCTATCATCTTCTCGTATAGACTTCTGTTCGAATGTGTTCGAAATGTGTCTACATCTCGATTTTATAGTTGTATGGGCGAATCAATCAGAAATCTATTCGTCAGTCACGAGGTCACGTCATGTGACTTTTAAGCGTCACGAATTATGGAAAGTTTTTATGCAACTGGTACTTTGGTGTTTTGAAGTCGTCAAATTAAATTAAAAACGAAGGTATTCACTAAGGTTACCTGAAAAGGATAGAATCCCCAGAAAATTCTATTAAGATAGACATAATTACGTTGACTAATTTTGTAGACTAAAAATATTACATGCATATATACAGAGTTCTGTCAATTAATGTGACCACTTCCTACTTTTCACCTTTTACGTATTTCTAAAGAACCGCTTGATAAAGTGTTCTTAAAATTTAACCACGAGTATTGAATACATTTTCTAAAATATTTTTATATAAAATAAGTCACTACTGCACTTAGGGACCACAAAAATTCAAAGAATAAAAAATAGAAAATTATATAGTGTACCAAAAAAAAGTTGCGAATGATCTATAATTCTTACCAAATATAAACATTATGCTCAATTATTTTGTGAATTTCTGTGAGAAAAGAGCATTTAATCATTCTGAAATATACGTCTGTTTAAAAAATATCCTCTTTTTGCAGGATTTTTGTTCAATACATGTATAATTTTTAACCAAATTTTACAAAAATGTCGGTGATAAGAGGGCTTATGAAGAAAAAAAAAGTTTTAAGAAGAGCTGTTTTGAAATATATTTTAATTTGTAGATTGGGGTGTTATATATGTTCTAACCTAGTTTTGTAACTTTTCCCATTTGCTTTAAAGGTTATACTTTGTTGTACTACTAGTTCTTGTGACTAGATACTTCTGCGACATGTCGTGTACCATTTTGCCGGTTGTTGGGAGAAAATATGAATCAGATCTGATCAGATCTCGGTTTTGCTATTCGATACTAGCAAGATCTTGAGCAAACACCCTGAGGCGTACCATCTGACACTTCCATGCATAAAATGTTTATTGAAACAAGATGTCAAGATTTATCCCTTTGAACAATCTGATGGTTGTAATCTTTTCACGTGAGGAGGCACTTGGAGATTACAGTATACTATTAGGAAACTTTTTCTAGTATTAGAAACAGTAGCTGAGTGGGATATTTGATACCACGGTTTTGGGGAAATTATCTTAGTTTTGATGGAGAGTTTGACATCTTTATCGACCCAGAATGTGGTTAGATGTTCTGATCGTCTTATATGAATTTCTCTTTGAGAGTTAGATGATTTCTTTCAACGATTCATTAATAATGTTTGAGGATTAATTAGATAGAAGAGAAATTATATATTATGTTTTTTTTTATACGGCTGGGAAAAAAAAAGAAAGCACTTCAATGATTATTCTAAAAATTATTTTTATCGTTATGTAATAGTATCGTCTTTGTGATCAGTTTTCATCATCCTCTGATACTTACAACATTGACGTGCATGTTTCTCTACTTGATTACATATGTAGTGTTGCGCAGTTCATCATATAATATTTCTGCCTTTCGTGCTGAATTTAAATTGAAATATAGGAAACGTAAAATATTATCCAGGGCAGACGATGAAGTGGGAGATATTTTTGTTGTTCACTCAGATGTGGTATTTGATTTTTGATGTGACGATAGTTGTGGAAGAGGATTCTGAAACAGGGGTGACCAAACCGTGGGCAGCTTATAAAATTTTGTAGCTCAAATTTATAATTGAAAAAATATTGCTTTAGTAAATACATTATTAAATTCAAGGACTATTTAGAGGGGGGAGGGGAATCCGAGGGGTCTGAACTCTACTTGAAATAGTCTCAATGTATACATTGCAAAATTTTTTAAACTTATATGTATAAAATATATGTCCATTACTAATTTCCACTGCAAATGTTCAAAGATAGTTGCAGACATGTTATGGAATACCGGTTTCAAAACTCAACTATAGATTGGTATTTTTTATTGCTCTAAAACAAAAACTACATATAGAACAACTCACTTGTTGCCAAAATTAAAACAACAAAACACAAACATTAAAGATTAAAACCCACAGTGACGTCAAAGGCTTGTAATATCTTACGCTAACTGATCCGTATTTTCTGGAGAAATACCAATTCAGCAGTCAAATACAAAGTCTTTCAAAAATTAAAGATAAATATGTTACTCTTCCCATACAGTAAATGCTGCATATGAAACAGTTTACTGAAATGTGCAGTAAATCCAAACTGGTCAAATTGGAATAGACAAACTCTAGAATTATTGATGCTAGAAAAATGTAAATATTTTAATTAGGGCCAATGTTCGTACAAGAAAAACTTTTCAGATAAATAAGTTGTCAATGCTAATATAATTCTACTCACACATTGTTAAGTACCTCTATTTTAATTTACGCTTTATAATTTATAACTGTGGGTTTATTTTTAATTTAATTTTGAGCAAATTAGGATTTTAATTTAGAAATTCTAAATTAAAATACTGATAATACTAATGATCTTTGTATGTTACTTGATAAATAAATCTAAATCAGTTTTAATTTAAAAACCAATAAAATATGTAATTATATGTACATTTTTTGGAGGGAGGTTATTTTGTTTTGTCTTTTATGTATGTAATTTGCATACTCGTGTAATTCGTGGATAGCATGTTAAATTTTAAAACCGCGCTGTTGCTCTTGATAGAGATGTCTGAATGTTGGCATGTCTGTAGTTTTTAACCATGAAGATAGTAAAGGCATTTCGCTACAAAACTGGTCGCAAGATGTTGATAAATTTAGCATTATTTCCGACGTATATTGGAAAGCCTTAGAAGAATGAATTTATTAAAATAAAACAGGGTATTTTATGAATTACTAATTAACATCGACATCTTGGAGACATCAGTCATTTCATGTCCCAATGTAGACTTTGGCATCTCCTACACATCAAGAACTGTCTCGGGCAGACTTCATACTTTACAGAAATACTAATTTATTTTATACTATTACTTACATATTGTCTGTTAACATCGTATATGAACTTCATTAAATGTTACATAGCAATGCAAATTTCTAAATAAAACGTACTCTGTTTTCAACTTGCTCAAAATCATTCAAATGAGGCAAACTAAATAGTATTTTTCAGACCCACCAAATTCTGTTTTATTTGTATATCAAGGGGTTAAGACATGCTGTTTTCGAATATTGTTATTCTACAAGGTATCTTAGTTTGTAGAAGAATGATAAAAGGATGACGCATCATAATCCCTCTCTCTCTCTCTCTCTCTCTCTCTCTCCCTCCCTCTGTGTGTATACATATATACATATATATGTAGGCATATTTACATACATATATATGTATGTGTATGTATGTATATATATATATATATTCATGTATATATGCATATATATACATATATATGTATGCATATTTATATACATATATATATGCATATATATACATATATATGTATGTATGCATATTTATATACATATATATATGCATATATATACATATATACATATATATCTATATATATATATATTTTCCTAGTTATTCATAAAATTAGTTTAAATTCGTCTGGTAAATACTGGAGCGTAAATTAAATTTCGTTAAAGCACCATTTATATTCAGCCAGGATACTGTTTGAAATTTTCTGAGAACTACCCCCTTCCTTTGTTTCTTTAATTTTACTTTTCTTACCTCGAATCTTACTTTTATCATTAGTATATATTATTTCTCACCTGTGAGTCTTTGACAATTTTTAAACAAGGTTTTATTGTATTCTGTGTTACATAATGGGACTTCACAGTAATAACAGTCTGCAGCAAGTGAACTGCATTTCATGTTTGCCTAAACGGCGAAGATGTGTTACCCTCAACAAGAAATAGTATTTCGTAAGTCTTAATGGGAGGGGTAAGAATCAGGCTCCCATAAATAATTTTTTTATCCAGATTGCACATACAATTTGTCAATTTTGAATTTTTGTTATAAAGTGGATCAATGTGACTATGCAAGCCAGAATTATTAAAAAATTCGCATGAAGAGGAAATAGGCCTAAAATCGATGGAAGTAGGGGTTTACCGTATAAATAAAAAAAAGGTAGAACATTTATGAAATAAAACGGTGGGATGAATAATGAACAAGTTCTGACTAGTAGAATAAAACTCTAAAGGAAGAAACAAAATAGTAAAGAAATATTTTAATTTATGTGTATTTTAATTTATATGGAAAAATTAAATTGTATTAAAATTCGGACTTACATGTTTGTCCGATGTTTGTGTGATGTTTCACTGTGTTCAATACAAAGAGGTACTCTGTGCTTTCATCCATTTTTAACACTAGATATGAGTATAATTTAATATACCGCCAAACTTATTATAACGCAAAACTGGTATCGGAACGGATATAACCATTATATCGGAGTTTGACTGTAATTAATTTGAAGACCGTTGTCTTTTTTTAAGTTTTGATAGATTTTATCAATGTTTATTGTCTTTCAGTGAGTAGTTTTTGTCTATTAGGTGTGCCTTGCATATTTTATCATCTGAATTTCTGTTCAGATATTTATTGATCTTCCGTCGCCAAAAATATATAGAAGCAGTCCTTGAGTCAGACAAAAGAGTCGTAAAATAAACTTCAGATCCTTAATGTGTAATTTTCCTGTCTGTAGCAAATTGTTTCGTGTGTAAAACTGTTTTATGTGTCTAGTTATATAGCTGAACGAATAATTTGTAACTTCCTCCCCTAGTTTATAATTTTGCTTCACCGAAATAACCCGATAATACTGCAGTAATTGTTTGCGTATTACGTAATGTTAAGTGGGTTTTACGATAGTTTCAATCTAGAGACAAGGTTCTCAAACATTTTTTTTTTTTCCGAAGTACCTTTATTGGGTTACAAATTATTTGCGCTGCAACTACCTTTAAAGCTCTTTCAATAGAAAAAGAAAAAAACATAGCAAATTTAACGCTCTGTTTTGTTAATAACTGAGACGAATACGAATAAAACTATATAATTGATTTTTTAAATTTTTGATTAATGAGGCGGCACCGAGTTCAGATCCCGGCTGTAGAGGACACTTGCAGTTACAAACATAATGTGACTGTAACATTTGTGTAATTTTTTTTTTATTTTTGAGGTAAGATATTAATATTAGACTTTTTGTGTTTAAAAATGTCAGAAAACTAAAATAATTTGTGCCTCTTAGTGTGTGTGAGTTCGTGAATGTATAAAAGTATAATTTTATTGTATGTATATATATAAACATAAACTTATTTCTTTTTATTGTAGACTGCCTTGCATTGGGCTGCAAAGCATGGTAACTTGGATGTCATCAAACTTATAGCTGGTACACATAAAATGGACACGAACGTGAAATCTGTAAGTAAGCCTTTGTTTCCATCTGCTTTAAAAATATAACTACATTTAGATCGTGCAAGGTGTGATACAGTGTGCTCCCTCGCTACTTCGCGCTTCATGTTTTGCGGCTTCAGTGCTTCGCGGGTTTTCACAAAATATTCAGTACAAAATAAAAATGAAAAATGCAACCATGTCGGCAGCCACATTGCGGAAAGTAGCGTTGTCTCATGTTGATGCTCAAGAGAGAAGGATCCCTGTATGTCAAACAAAGAGATGAGTTGACTCAGTACATACCACGGGCTCTTGAGGAGACAAAGTTTGCAAGTGAGGAAGAATATGAAAACGAAGAACAAACTGAAAAGCGTTGCCTTACCCTGGAGAATCTAACAATTGTGCAACATGGCAAGAATTTGCACAAGACATTGACGACAATATGGTTCGAGCTGTCGAGTTCAGCAATCGCGTTGACGGGGTTATGTCCTTGTATAGGGGAATTTTGAAGGAAAAGGGAAAACAAAACAGCAACTACCCATCACCATGTTTCTCTCTAAGGTAAAGCCCCCTGGTTCTATCGTCAGCGCCTCCAGCAGAAGAGTCTTCGAGTGATCCTAAAACTTCTACGAGTCAAGTGAGAGCCTCTCCTCCGCCACCAACACAAGACTTATCGCCTCTCTCAGAAAGCAATGTTGATAAATGTTTATTACTCTATAAGGTTTTGTAATTAACCTTATTAATTATCACTGACACGTTTAAGTAAATACGTATACTGTTATAATTTTTGATTTAAATGTGTAAAGTATAAATACTGTTTACATATTTAAAACATTCGTCTAATCGCATACATGAAAATTCCTAGTAGCAAATCCTACTCCGCGGTTTTTTTTAGCTTTCGCAGAAGGTTCTGGTCCCCATTAACCTCGAAAAACGAGGGATCACTGAACTTTAATAAGTGTTACGAATTAGTGATTAATGTTGTAGGGTTTGAGTTTATTTATGATACCAAAGAGATTTCTTTTATGAAGTTTTCAATTTTTATAAATTTTATTCTGTGATGTTTAAAAGAACAGTGAATTGCTAATGAAAAGAACCTGTGATTTAATTTTTTAAACTCTTTAGTGCATAGCGTTTCATTTTGGATACCGCTAAAAAATAACTTGTAGTGTATTTATGTTTTCTTAAAACGTGTTTTGCTTTGGAGAGTACGTAGAAGGCAATCTTCATATTCTAAACAATCCACAAAATTTTCAAGTCATTTCTATTATTTATGAATTTTTCATCTGGATCGACACTTTATGCTTCTTTGCAGTGCACATAAATTTACTTTTTCAGCTGGTACATAGACTGAAATCATGAGAAATCCCTTTATCTATTATAGTACTCCATAATACAGTAGTTAATTTACATGTAATACCAAATAAATCATTTTACCAAATAAATCATTTCATAGACTGAAATCATTACAAATCGCTTTATCTATAGAGCAATTTGTCGCAATGTCACGAACTACTATAATGCCCTTCCCATTCATTTTCATGTTTACAACAGCCAATAGACAAACAATAAACTGCCTTTCCGTTTGAAACTAAAGCCAGAATTGTCATAAGTTGAGACGTGTCTTGCTGCGTGAAATCGTCTTATCATAACACTCGATATTACAATACTTAATTTACATGTAATACCAAATAAATAATTTTCCATGAAGTTTTCCTTTTTGATAAATGGCATCTGATGATGTTTAAAACTGATCACTAACGTGAAGTGATGTATTCAACGTTGTTTAAATTTTATTTAGTTTATTGTGTGCAGACCAAAATAACTTGTATTTAAGATATCTATAAGCATATATTTGGCATAAATGACTCAGGTGTTAATGGGTTACACTACTCGTTAACAAATGCAAGAATTTAATGTATTTGACTTATTTTCCTATAAACTTATCATATAAATACTTGCGTTCACCAAGTGAGTATGAGTGGTTTTTGGTACTATAATTAAAAATTTTGGTGAATTGTTTGATAGTGATGGTTGTATTTGGGTTTTGAAATTTTAGTTGCAAATCAGTCTGCTGTTTGATCTAATAACAATCTCTCAAATAATTTTTAACCCTTTTATGTCCAAGTCATTTCTGCCTATTACATATCAATGTATATCGTAAAACTAAGCTATTATGGACTGACCAGAATAAAGGAAATAGGAACTTTAAACAACTTTGAATGTTACAGTACGTCACGTTAGTAATCAGTTATCATTTTAAACATCATAGGATGCCATTTATGAAAAATAAAAAAAATTCGTGAATAAAGATAATTATTTAGTATTACATATAAAATGGAGTTTTATAATAGACTAGATGACCCGACAGGTGTTGTCTTGTTTTAACTCTGTAAAACCAAAAATTGTGAAATGTTTTTAAATAAATTATAAATTTGACCGTTTTGAGGAAAAAATAAGGAAAAAAATTATTTAAGAAATTTTTTACGCTACTACGCGTACGGCGCTACGCTACGTGACACCACTACTCGTACAGTCATCACAAAACGTAATTAAATTAAAATTCTCTCATCGCCTGTAAGGGGGTTCGATCCTGGGACTTCTCGTATTCAAGCCCATTGCGCCGACCACTGCGACACAGATACGTTGGCAGTGAAGAGTTTCAAGCGGCATGATAATAATCTCAATAAGTGCGCAATTCTGGATTTTTTAATAATAATAATAATAATAATAATAATAATAAAGTTTTCTATCGGATCTAAACCATTCTCGAATCAACTTAATTACATACATAAAATTTCATCAAAATCAGTCCAGCCGTTAAAGAGGAGTTCTATTGCAAACACACGCACAGAAGAATTTTTTCGCAAAAACATAGTGTTGATCCAAATAAATAAATTTTAAATAATATAAATTTGTCTCAAAAGGAAAAAAAGGTTCTGAGAAAACATAAGAATTCTACAAGCTGTTTTTTTAGTTATAAACTTATTTCTAAAAAAGATAATCCAGGCATTAATAAGTTAACAAAATTATACTGCCTTTATTACTGAATAAATTAAAACCTAGGTGGTATCATGCAACTTTACATTAGTACCTTAATATAATAATATAATAAGAATACCTTAATAATAATAGTCATATAATTTCGCAGTTGTTGTTAAATATTAACAAGTATTCCAGTGTTATTTGTAATTGTCTTCACCACTTGAAACACAAAACTGGGTTTATGAAGAATGCCGTAATTTGTTCCTGTAATCGACAAATTTTCAATTAATTTTAAGTTTCTTGAATTTCGTCTTCTAGTGCAGGAGTTTATTGTATTACGAGAAATTAATTTTTTTGAATGCCGTTCTATTTTGTTTGTCGAAACCACAAGGAAAAGTTACTCATTGTATCTGCCTAGTGTCTTCATCCCATACAGGTAATTCTCATAGAAGTAACGATTCACAAGAGATAACGATTAATCACATTCTTCCCCAGAACAAAGAAAAAACACGGTACATATTCACCATCATTTCTCTTCTCTAATCCCCCGCTGGCTTCGAGAGAGAAAAGGACTTCAAACAATGATGGTGCAATTTTAATTGAACGCTGGGGGCAGGGGGACGGAATTCATACGCAACAAAGGCGAGCTACACGAGCACAAAAGCTGAGACGCAAGGAGTTAAAAATTCGAAGAGAAACAAGCTTTTAATAAGTTTGTTTATCGGGAGGCTGTCTTTTAATATATACAATCCAGACGCCAGCTTGCGTATTCTAATGGAAAAGCGCGAACAAGAAGCTAGGGAGCTGTCACAGACGGTTTGGTAATAATAACAATAATAGAAAAGGCCCGTCTTGTAATTCATTATGGAGCAAATACTCTGTCATGGGTAAGGCACTAAAAGGGTTAAGAATTCGAGAGAGGGGGTGGCAACCCCTTTCCGAAGAAGCAGAATGCTGCAATAAAGAACCGATTCTTGAGTTGTTTTAATTAAAATGTCTGGAAAAGAGATGATAAGAGAAGAATATAAAGCGTTTAAGGACACCGAAGTGGGAAGTGGCAGTTTTCTAATATGTTGCTTAGATGATATGAATATTTCTGTGCAGGATACAATGATGATATGTAGAATATGATGTTTTTTGAGAATGAGTGTATATATCGGAAGACAGTTTTGGAAGAATCAGAAATATGCCTTTTTTTCCCCTCTCTTTGAAATTTCGTTATGTGAGAATATCCAGCGTTTCATGACTCTTTGTGTCGATCATTTTCTTGAAGATAAAACAGACTAGATCGTGGTGCGTGTATCTCGTACCGTCATTATCGTCACCCAAAAGCTCTATTGTAGTTTAGATACAAACTCCTACATTACAAACGAGTTTTAGAAATTCCCAATTTATGTTTTTCATTTTTCTTCCATGTTGTATAATTCATGCTCACTGTTAGAAATTTCTGAACTACGGCTTGGCCCGGGAAATTCTGTTATTTCATCATCCTGCAGAGTTTTGCAAGTATTTCGGTTTGGTTTGGTTTTGGAGTGCTACAGTCTACTTTCACAACACGAGGGCTAATGAGACCGGGACCTACAGCTTAAAGCCGATTCCGAACGGCTACGAACATCCATGCCTCTTTGGGATTCGAACCCACAAACTCCGGTTTCGAAGGCTAGCACCCTAAACAATCGGCCATCGTTCGGCGCAAGTACTTCGGTTAAGTTTGCAGTTCTTATATTGTGAAATAGAGGAAGGATTTCAAGGCGTGATCGGGAATAAGATTCTATATTCAGAATGTCTAGAATTTAATTCTTTACTCATGATGTCCAAACGAAGAAAGAAAAAAAAACTAAGAGTGCTAGAGATGCACTGGCAATTTATGCTAGGCATAGAATCAATAACATTGAAATTAGACTAATGGAAAATGTGTGTTTGTTTAACAACTTCAGATTTCTTTTCCTTTTATGGCCTCCCTCTGATATTTCATTCTGTCCCTGCCATTTACCTGAAGGCTAGATTTAGATTGCTTGTCTAGAGGTCAGTGGCTTCTTTTGGTAATTGGCCCTTACTACGTTTAAATTACTCAATGGTATTTGAGAAAATGCCACAAATGTACATAACAATATCCCGTCCAATATCTAATACCGAATTCCTATAAAAATATAATACCATATATCAAATTAACGTTTTTTCCTTTATCAGGAGTAGGCTTTATTTCAGTCCCCTTCCCGGGTTGATTAATATTCAGTTTTAGGTAATGACTCATTCGTCATTGATTTTGTACATGTTCTTGCTGTAATTTAAATTACCACTAACCCCAAGCAGGAATAAAGTGATGCGTAATAGACAGATCAAATATATCATGTTTCTGGGGGTGTTGGCAGACACAAAAATAAAAAAAAAGGTTAGATTTAATTGGTTACTTTTAGTTTTCAACCTCCCCTTTCCAATTGTTTAAAACTTTATTACTTGTGCACTTACTTTAATATTTTACTCTTCATCTAGAACTTATTCGTTTGGAGCCATTTTCTCTTTGAATGTGAATAAAGTATTCATTTTGCATACTAATCTCAATGCTCAGATTAACCCTTTGCCTTAAAGCAACGTATGGGAGACGTGATCGTACTGCTGTGCCTAAAATGAGAACCTCGTATCAAACACGTGATGATTCTTTCTGGCCAAAAGTGAAAAGCTTGAGTCAGACACGTGATGATTCTTTCCGCCCAAAAGTGAAAAACTCCTATCAGACATATTATTGTTTTTAGGCGATAAAATTTTTGTTTTTGCGTTATTGTTTGTTACAATTGCACTATAAGAGTTGGCTGTTTATTCTTAAGCGTGATTGTAATAGAGTATTATATTATATGCAATAAATAATTAACTGTTGGTGCTTAAAAAATTCTTAAAAAAATCTAAAAATTTAACGTAATGGCAAAAAGGAAAATTGATACTAATAACGGTGTTGGAAAGTTTTCTGATTACACTTTGAAACAAATACCGCTTTGGATACATCTGAAGATAGCATTGTAGTTTGTCCTGTAAAAAAATGTGTGCAATATTTAGTTAGTGATGAAACTGCTTCTGGTCACGACGCATAAGGAAAACTTTCATCGAAAGTGGCATACACAATCGTCGCTCGATTCATAACGCAAAAGGTTAATATAATTACAATCAAACTTCATTAAAGCTAAAAATGTTTAACAAGAAATTTCGGTTAAGACGGAGTTCAGTTTTTATTGGAAAATAATAATTGCATCGTTTAATGCGAATTTAAAGATAAAATTCCCGTTTGCGAAGTAAATATTACGTCTAGTGTCAAGAAGGGTAAATTACTATCACTGCCACCTTCCTCTTAGAAACTATCACTTTTCTAGAACTGGGCAAATGATAATATCGTGTTTATTAAGGCAGTTATATGTATCACTATGTCAATCTGCTCTTACTGCCACTTGGTCATCACTGTTTCATACCTTTTAACTTCGTGTTCATGTTTTTACCATTTGTAAGTTTAATATTTTAACTCAATCACCTAATTTAATCGACCTTTTTGGGAATAATGATCCCCATTAGAATCTTTTTAAATTTTTACATGTTACTGGTTTATTTCATGAATTTTAATCTTCTTCAACGAATCCTCTTAACACTTCCTTTCGCGTCCTCTTTTGCCGAACGATGCCCGAATGGTTAGGGTGCTGGCCTTCGGAACCGGAGTTCGTGGGTTCGAATTCCACATTGGCATGGATGTTCGTAGCCGTTCGGAATCGGCTTTAAGCAGTAGGTCCCGGTCTCATTAGCCCTCGTGTTGCAAAAAGTATACCATAGCTCTCCAAACCAAACCAAAACCGAAACCTCGACCTCTTTTTGATAAGGTAACCGTCATCTGATTTTGTACATTTTTTTTTACCTTTAATTGTTTTTATTTGAACATTCATATTGTTTTGGCTACTACTGTTCATTTAAATCCTTTCATTTTTTTTGTCCTACTGCTGATTTAATCTTTTGTTTGGCGTAGTATGCGCATAGTAAATTTTGCGCCATAAAACCTTTAAACCAACCACCTGTATCACTATGGTGTGTTATTACCTTGTGTGTCTGTGTGAGTGTGTACTTGTGTTTGTATGATGTTGTTAGGAATTATCTTTTTATAATAATATACTCTTTATCTTGAAAATACCATAAAATGCTATTCTAAAGATATGGTGTAATTACTTTAAGTTTTTAAAGTCATCCTAAATGGATTTTCCTATTTTATCGGGTAAAGCGAAACGATTTTTGATTAATTTCTTTTTGTAATAACAAGGTCCTTGCTTTTTCCTTACTCTCAAGTTTTGTTTGTACTAGTAGGATTAATTGATGATAAGCAATAAATAAACTACTTAAGCGGCCTCAACATTCTTAAACTTTAACATATCCCTTTTTTAGCGAAAAATAATATATATGAAAGAATAGTTATTTTTCAAGATGTACTGAAAATAAATTTCTGCAACTAAATAAAAATTTACCTTGAAATTATATGAAATGATTTGTAGAAAATACAAAGTTAAAAGAGAAGTTTTAAAGTTAATTTTTTCAAAACGTAACTTTTCGTCCTTCTGCGTCTGATTACTCTTGAATTATTGCATAAATTTTTATGCATGCATCTTTCCCAGTCATTTAAAAGCTTCAGTCTGAACCTAAACATTTCTGCTTCAAAGAACAATTTTTATACTCCCTAAAACACTCAAAAATCTGCTTTTTATCGTATTAATTGTCTAATATTTAGAAATATATCAGGCTTATTAAAAGGATATATTTGAGGTTCAATATAACACCTATACTTTGTAATATATGTGATATTTTCCATTTAGAGATAATGATGAAGTTGCAGTTGTCCGCGCAAGTATACGTTCTAAATTTTATTTTTAAAATACGTTACCTAATTTTCATTATATTTTACAAATTTGTTATTCTATTCCTGCGTATTCGTAAAATTTTTTCAAAAGCTGATATATTCTTTTATAATTAATGAAAGAACTGCATTCATTTTACTTATATTTTCTGAAATACGCCATTTCACATACTACTGAAAATTGTTCTTTGATTTCTTGTTTAAAGGTGTTGATACCCCTTAACCTTACATCTAAGCAGTGTAAATTTCATATATTTCAACGTAACCTCTCCTACCCACAGCTGTGAGATACAAAAAATATTTATTCATTGAAAAAAATGGAGAAAATTGGCATTTGAAAAGAATGTAAGATATATTACAATTCATCTGAGGTACGACATCTTTTAGAAAGTTTCTTCTTATTGCCGTTAAGAATATGTCAAGTTTTTTTTTTCCCCCGTTTCCTCATGTCATGAACCCATGTATCATGCAATGTTATTGCCACTGGGGGCACCCTGTGATACTAATAGATTTTTGTACCGTAGATGAACACACAAATAAAGAACAAGTTCAGTGATGTGGCGTAAAAAAACAGAAAGATGTGTGGTTGGAATTTTTAACTATATAGGCATGGGAAAAATTTCTTTCCCGAGATGCATTTGCATTTGCTTTTCGTTGTGCAATCATTCAACATACGCGCTTTTAAATCCGTCTCTTCAGTACTTTTACTACTCTCTTTTGTTTATAGCTAGTTTAAAAGCAAGTAAAAAAAGCCAATAGCCAAGCAGAAATGAGAAAACGAATAATAAAGAATTCGTAAATCTTTTAATCATAAAAATTTTAAAAAATATTACTGAAATCATTGCTGATATTGATGGTCTTTTTCTCTTTCTTCATTGGTGACTTTCAGTTCATCATAACCACTGATTCTCGATGTACTTCCATGTGGAGAGAACTAAGGACCCCGTATTAGCTCTCAATACCAGATTCAACCACTTTGGGAACCTTGACATTTCCTCCTTGCCCTACATAAAATAGAGTACACAAAAGTATTAAAACTACAAATAATACAAAACTAAATAATGGGAGAAACGAAAACAAAGTTTAAATTTTAATTAATAAAAATTATTTCATGCATGTTGAAATATATAATCGCACTCATACTTGACGGCTTGGCCGATTATTGTTGTATTTAAGTAATAGCTTTCTTTGACGTACGAGGTTTTCGTTAGTTGATCCTTTTGTGTTTTGATTGGCTGTGTTTATTTAGTTTTAGCCTGTAATTTGATTGGGTCGATGCGGATCTTAAAGCTATAAAAGCCCAATGCACCTCGTATTTCTTGTTTATTGTGGTGTTTTCAATAAAAGGTGTTTGCGATCTGCGGCTTTTCATTATGCTTCAACAATATGCAACAATACATTTTTGTTAAAATTACAACCCTCTTTCCATCCCCGTTATTTAGCAGAACACTTGCTGTAAGATAGGGATATTCAACCTTTTACACTTTGAGGATCCCTCTAAAATTATAATTTCCTCCTCCTCTTCTTCTTTTTCTCTTTTTTTCCCTTTTTTTAAGGAACCTCTTTAACAAAAAGCAGAAAAATATGTCACAGCTTTATCCTACCCAGATTTATAAAATTATTATCGAATCTTTGTTTTATCACAATACACACATCTTTATAAGATATGGATTCAATATGGAGCTCTACGGTCTAATTTCTGCTACACGAAACCGACAATCCCATTTTAAACAGCTGTGAACATCCATGCCAGCAAGGAGTTTCGGACTTGTGGACTCCAGTACCTAAAAGCAGCGCTTTGTCATTCGGCTATCTACTGGTTAACAATAGATTTATCAGAAATTTAAATTTACATTGAATTGCAATTGCAAAACTAGTCATTTTGACTGATTTGGTAAATCTAGTGTTAATCAGCTATTGAATAGTAAGGTAATATATAATGCGGTAAAATATAATGGTATTTTCGTATTGGTTTTCTAAAATATATTCATTTGAGTAATAATAAAAAAGCAACAATATTTTAAATTATAACAAATGAACATAAAAGAAAATTCTTTTGATGACTTAGTTGCGATTGTTTTTTGTTGAAAAGTATTTTTACGTCTGGAATAATTGTTGAAATCTGCAATCAAATGTCATCTTCAGCATGTAATCTCTTCCAGTATTTTGTTTTTGTCGGATCGTTCGAAGAGGAGAAAGATTTTTCGCTAAAATTTTGGCGCTTTGACTAAGCAAATAGGGATTATCTGCGAACCCTGTCAAAGTTCCAGGGAAAACCCTAGGGTTCTGCTGAACCCAGGATGAAGACCTCTGCAGTCGGATATCAGTGGTCCCACCCGTAGTGAAAAAAGTTTAAGAAAATAAATTTTTTTAAACAGAAGCTTTTCTTTTATTTATCCAGCTTAAAGTCGGTGCTGAGATCCATTTCCCAATTTTTTTTTCTTTTTAAAAAATCCTTTGTCTATTTCAGTAGGCGTTCTCAGAATATGAGCTATCTATTTTTTTCTTCTTTTTATCTTGTAAGCAAGAGTACTTTAATAAAGAACCATTGTCAAAGCAGCATTTTATTCCTCTTACATTTGGAGAGAAACAGAATTTATTCTTTCCGAATCAAATCATTCCTCCCCTTACGAAGAGAAACACAGGGAGACAATAACGGAAAATTCGATTTCAATTTCGATGAAAGTAACAAAAACTGCAGAATAACTAGAGTTTGCTAGACACCTAACGATTATAAACACTCTGAAATCTTGAAATGCCGTGAGAATATTCCGCCCCGAGTCCGGCAGGAATCGTGTAGCCGGATTTTCGTCCGGAGTCAGCACTTGGGTGTATTATCCGCTGGAGACGTAGAGGAGTTTGGGGGTGGCGTACAAATTGATATTTTTTTTCTCCTGGAATGTACCTATTCACTTGGTTCTCTATTTATTGTAGCGAGAACATCTTACTAGATGTAGTTTCAATGAAATTTTAGTGTTATCGTTTAGTTATTTAGAAAAAAAAATATAAGAAAGAAAATGGCCACTTTATATCATTTCATCTTCCCCTAAATGAAAAATATGAAAAAAAAGTAATAATTAACAAAAGAGATGCAAGTGGTCCATCTCTCCCTTATGAAAAATGTACCATGTTATATGGAAGAAGCTCAGTTCCTCAGGAACCTTATACGCAGGGTTGGCTTGATTTGCCCAACCCGAAAAAACCCAATTGAAAAAACCTAAGTGGGTTTTTTCAAAATCTTTATTTAAAATTCTACATATTTAACTAATAATAAAAATATTGAGTTAAATCTATAATATATTACATATTTCATTTTTGACAAAGAGCGTAGATTTTTTTTTTTTTTTTAATTTGAGGGGGTCTTAACTGTTAGAAATAACAAAAACTTAAAAAATTTTCAGGGAAAAATAGTTATCTAATGAAAAATTTATAGAAACAATTAAAAACGGAAACAACCAGTATTTCTGCCAAGAAGAAGTAAACTAACGTCTTTCAGTCGATATTAAAAAGAAATAATACGACTAAAAAATAATTACCTAAAGGGCTTAAGTATATTTACAAGAACATAAACAAATTCTATATTATATACAACTTATTCTAAATATTATCCAGTCAATGATATAAGTTATTTGATGTCAGAAAAATTTTAGAATGTGTAAAAATGATTTAAGATTTCAAAATTTCCTTTAATTTATACAAAAATTTCTTCTGCATAATTTAAAATTGATTTTTAACTTTAAAAAGTGATTAACATTTAAAATTTATTTTAATCATACAATTAATTATATATCCTGTCCTTACATAACAAAAAACCTGAATAGTTTTCAAATCCCCCCAAAAAGCATATAAAACCCTTTAAAGTATAGAAAAAACCCTGATAAAACCCGAAAAAACCTAAAAACTAAAAAAAAAAAAAAAAAAAAAAAACTGGTTTAGATTTTTTTGAAAAAACTCGGGTTTTTGTCAACCCTTCATATACCCTTTAATGCTTGAGGCATTTCTGCCGATTACATATTGATGCATATTGAAGATATTTTGAACAAAGAACAAAATAAATATGAAAAGTTCAAACAACTTTGAATATCACAGCACATTATGTGAGCGGTTAGCTATTGTTTTAATTATAATTCATAGAAAAAAAAAAAGGGGAAAAGAGAAATAGAAAAAAAAAAAAAAAAAAAAAGAGAAGAAAAAAGAAAAAAAAAAAAAGTAAAAAAAACAAAAGAAAATCAAAAAAAAATAAAAAGAAAAAAATAAAAAAAAGGAAGAAAAATGAACCCGAAAAAAAAGAAAAAACCAAAAAAATAAAACAAAAAAAAAAAAAATGAAAAAAAAAAAAAAATACAAAAAAAAAAAAAAAAAGAAAAAAAATAAAAAAAAATAAGAAAAAAAAGAAAAAGAAAAAAAAAAAAAAAAACTATAAAGAAATAAAAAAAAAAAAATCAATAATAAAAAAAAAATATAAAAGGAAAAAGAAAAAAAAATATGAAAAAAAAAAAAAAAAAATTATGAACTAGAAAAACAATAGAATGAAAAAGGAAAACTTCATGAAAAAGTATATATTTGATATTACATGTAAAATAAGTACTGCAAAATGGAATTTTATAATAGATAAAACAATTTTTCATGATTTCAGTCTATGCACCTTCTGAAAAACTAAATTTATATGCGCTGTTCAAAAAATTATAAATTGTCGATCTAAATGGAAAATTTATAAACAATAGAAATCTTGTAAATAGTTTAAAGGTTTTTCTTGTGCCTAATCTTAAAAATTTAATCTGTTTTTTAGCGGTCTCTAACAAGAGACGCCACATATTGAATGGTTAAAGACTTAACCTTTTAAAAACGTCCATGTTGAAGATTTAAATAATGATAAAAATATTATTAAATTCATGACGAAATTCACTTTTTATTAACAATTCTAATTATTCTTATTAAATAGGATATTTATAGTTATTGACGTATAATTAACAACAATTGTATACATTTAAAAAATCCGTATTGTATTGTTTTTCGTGAGCAGAGAATATCTTCAATTTTGAAGGCATAGTAAGTAAAATTACTCACACGTGGGGACAAGTTATTAAATATATTTTTTAGGATGTTGTATTGATAATAATAGTTATAAATGTAAATTGTAAAAGATTTATTCGATAAATTTAAATTTTAATCATATGAAATGTGGTCCATTTGTCCCAAATATTAAGGAAAGATGGCTCAGGATGCCTTGATGCTTACTTTAGATTCAGAACAGTAGTACCCACGAGCAAAGTTGACTCAGGATCCTTCAGGATGGTAGGTCAACTGGATTGTGTGATACGAGCCCTCTAATCCACAGATTTCTAACAGTAAGCAGAAAATGACAACGAGCAGAAAATAAAACAACTAAAAGAGGAAGAGAGGATTGGGAGGTGGATTCGTGAGTTCATCACACAAAACTAAAGAGTTGAAAGTTTAGGGATAGAAACAAAACACATATTTTTGCGGCCAGTGACATCCGTACAAATATCCGTGAATTTAACATGGTTAGCATTTAAAAATCAGAAATTGTAGTAAAAAATAAAAGGTTAAGTTTAAAAATAATAACATTAAAGAAAATACAGTTATTTTTAATTATAATGAGAATTTGGAAAATATGACATGATGGGGGACAGAACCATGAACCCGAGGCATGCGAGTCATAAAAAAAGTTGACTCGCGTTATTTATGATTAATAGAAAACATAGGTTTAAAAAAAATCTGATAATTTATGTATGAACTTGTAGTTTAAAATAATACAAAAATATGTAAGTTGCTTTTTTTATCAAGTAATTTTTTACTCAAATATTTAAACAAAGCTGTCTTAGAACATGTAGAATAACGTTTACTAGCGTTAGTACAAAATTACATTGTCACCTATACAATGCAGTGGCCGGTCCCAGAAATATACAACTGATTCATCTCACACGTTGGTCCTTACCCAACTATTTAATGTTTTTTTATTATAAAAGATTTTAAATAATTATTTTGTTTTTTTTCTCTTTATTATATTTTTTTGTTTATGCATGTTTTACATAGCTCTTAATTATATGGATTACACAATCATATTAATTAATATAAACTGGAATTTTCTTAGCATAAAATGCAAAGCCAACGTAAAGCACAAATAGAAAGTGCATTATTTACGTTGGCTTTGTTATTTATTCTATATTGCGACACAAAGGTTTTAGCATCTTATATAGTACTTTTTGGTAATTTGTGTCTTTAATACTAAGTAAATATTGGAGTAACTATTTAAAATGTATGAAAGCCAGAAATGTGATTTGCATTTACCTAATTTGTGTCCATCTCTGGATTAAGTACTACCGCTCAGTATTCATATGTCGAAATGCTCCATTCACCTATTCCAGCCCTGAAATTTTTGAAATACATAAAATACTTACAATATATTCAGGGATGTATTTAAAGGGAGGGAGGTCCCTCATCGAAATATTTTCACTGTATACATTGTAATTTTTTAAACTTATTAAAATTTGTTTAAATAACTTCAAGTGTTGAAAGATTGTTTTCAACCACGCAAAAAGTAAAAACATTTTTTCGTAATAGTACGGTCATAAGAGTTTGAAAAATTTAACATTACTTTTGGTGCATATAGGCGTGATTATAAAGACTGGTGAATGTTTGAACAAACTAGCTTTAAAATCTAGAAGGGTTAATTTACTAGCGTAAAATAGCAGTTTATAAATGACTGACTATGCCATTCTGGTTTCGAATTTTGTTGTAATAGATGGTATTTGATTTTGAAAAATTGAAATAAAAAGATATCTCTTAGTTTCTTTCTCAATATTTTTTTGT
This sequence comes from Pardosa pseudoannulata, assembly GCA_032207245.1. NCBI lineage: Eukaryota > Metazoa > Arthropoda > Arachnida > Araneae > Lycosidae > Pardosa > Pardosa pseudoannulata. The sequence goes on along the minus strand of CM063504.1, from coordinate 28,682,882 downwards.
AGTTATTCATAAAATTACTTTAGTTTACTTTCGTTTGGTAAATACTAGAGCGTAAGTTAAATATACCCCAGCTTTTACCAAGTATATTTAAACCTGGTAAAAACTTACGTAAATTAGAAGACACAGTGTGGTTACAAATATATTTTTCAAGAAACAAATTATGTTAAGCGTTATGGCTTAACATAATTTGTTTATGGCGTATTTACGTATGCTTGAAAAGCAATGTGTGCATGTATATGACTTATGTATGTATGTACTTTATATATGTGTAGAAAGAATTTTTTTAAAGGAAATTATAAGTTTACTGTACTTTTTAGTAAGATTTTGAACCCTGACTACGCCATTAAATACATTTGTTTATAGGTGTTAGAAGTTCCTTTCAAAATATTAATGGGGACTTACTTGAGATGTGGTAGCTAGGAAATCGTGGCAAGTGCTGTTATCTGGTTTCAAGATAAAAACATGAAATTATAATATTGATTATAATATTATTAATATTTATTGTACATATATCTTTTTTAACTCCCGATGCATGGTGGTATTAAAAATTTCCCACCATTTTCATGCGTTAATGTTCATGAAGTAATATTTTTGCAGCCTACTTGAACGACATAGGTTGCGTAACAATCGTGTTAGAGCGAAAAATTTTCAACCGGTTAAAGACCCTATCTTACGTCAGCCCGAACCACATTTTGGTTCGTATTGACGTATTTATTAAATAGGGTTCACCTTATATATCTAATAGAAATTCTGTGAAAATTCTTTTTTTTATATTAGAAGAAATCAGCGCAAAAATATGCGGATTTCTTGTGTTACAGATTTATTTTGATTCAGGTTAACGTGAGACAATGTGTTTAATCGGTTGAGAATTTTTCGCTCTCACTCGAAAAATCTACTTGCTAAATTACTTCAACGGGAAAAAAAAATCCTAAATTGAATCTGTTGTTTTTTCAATACATATATGTTGTCGTGATAAGGCCTTTACATATAATTTTGGTAATGTAATTCAAAAATTTTCGATAGGTCTGATTAATTTCAAAAATCCCGTTCCTCGAAATTTTAAAACAATTTATTTTTTATTTCATTTATGATCTATTTATTTTTTTAATTTTTAACAAGCAAAGTGGTATTGTACACTTTTCGCACTGGATTCTAGAATGTCCTCTACAATTTATAACAATCCAGTTAACAGTGTATTTTGTGCCCATCTTTTTTAAAAATAGACCCCTCCATATTAAGCCCGAAAGAGTTAATTACTTCTCTCAACACTTTTTTGTTTATATCTTAATGGGTAATGCTTACCAACAATAACTTCATCCTTTCTCACATTTTGCTTATTCATTCTATTAATTTGAAAAAATATTTTCCCTCGTGACTCATGCTAAGTTTTTCGTGATACCCCACCGAGATCGTTAACATTTCATGATTTTTTTTTATTTTTAAATAAAACGTATAAACATATTCTATCTCGTCTTCCCGTCGCGATCAATTTCTGTCAAACTCTTTCAACACCAACCGATGTTGACATATACTTGAACAAAAACGGTTAGAAAGTATTCAGTTGTTACCCGACCCCTGTATCCGCGAACAGGAAAAATAGGGGAGAATCTGAAGACACAAATTAAATGGAAATCGGGCCAGCTGGGGTCAGCCCTGTGGGAGACCCCCCTATCTTCTTTCCCCACACCGATCGTACTGTAGTTTCGGCTTATATCGAGTTATATTTCTACTTTGTCAAAATGCTGATATTTTTAGCTTTTGTACAACGAGATTTGATATAGATTTGTAAATGTTTTTATTTATAAATAAGCGTTGCTTGTGTGTTTAGAGATCGAATTAAAAGGATTTATATCAAATTAGACATTTGGGTGTAGAGTGCCGTAATTCTTAATACTCTGAATAATAACAGTGCTTCTGTATGTCACAAATCATTAGTTGTTGGTTTCTTAGATAACGCTACTGTTTACTTACCCGAGTCTAATGAGATCGACATCTTCTCGAAACCGATTTGATTTAATAACTTGCAATGTACTGCCACCCTTCCCAAGTGGGGAAGTGTTTGTGATGTGATACTGGATGTTTCTCTCTTTTTTTGGAAGGAATCTTTTCAACAAAGAGCAGAAAAATATGATGTCAGAGCTTTATCCTACCCAGATTTATAAAATTGTTATTGAATCTTTGTTTTATCACAATACACACATTTAAGATATGGATTAAATTTGGAGCTCTACGGTCTAATTTTTGCTGCATGAAGCCGTCAATTCTATTTTAAACAGCTGTGAACATCCATGCCAGCAAGGTATTTCGAACTTGTGGACTCCAGTACCGAGAAGCAGCGCCTTGTCATTAGGCCATCTTCTGGATAACAATTGATTTACCAGCAATTTAAGTATACATTGAATTGCAATTGCAAAACCAGTCATTTTGACTTATTTGGTAAATCTAGTGTTAATCAGATATTGAATAGTTAGGTAATATATAATGGTATTTTTTTGTATTGGTTTTCTAAAATATATTCTTTGAGTAATAATAAAAAAAGCAACAATATTTTAAATTATAACAAATGAATATAAAAGAAAAATCGTTTGATGACTTAGTTGTGATTGTTTTTTGTTGCCAAGTATTTTTTACGTCTGGAATAATTGTTGAAATCTGCAATCAAATGTCATCTTCAGTATGTAATCTCTTCCAGTATTTTGTTTTTCCCGCAGCGTACGAAGAGAAAGATTTTTCGCGATTTGACTAAGCAAATAGTGATTATCTGCGATATAGATTTGCAAATGTTTTTATTTATAAATAACCGTTGCTTGTGTGTTTAGAGATAGAATTAAAAGGATTTATATCAAATTAGACATTTGAGTGTAGAGTGACGTAATTCTTAATACTCTGAATAATAACAGTGCGTATGTATGTCACAAATCATAAGTTGTCTTTTTGTTGGTTTCTTAGATACCGCTACTGTTTACTTTTTTACCCTAGTCTAATGAGATCCAGATCTTCTCGAAACCGATTTGATTTAATAACTTGCAATGTACTGCCACCCTTCCTAAGTGGGAAGTGTTTGTGTTGTCACACTAAACATTCCTCTCCGTGATCATTCTGTACCTCTCTGCTACTTGTCGACCATTGTTTAATACTTTGACTAGTATCAATACTCCTGTACGTCACGAATTAATAGTTGTCTATTGGTTTGTTTAATAACTACCGTTTACTTTTTCTACACGAGACTAATGAGACTGAGATCTATTTCCTAAAACTGATTTGATTGGACAGTTTGCAATAGACTGCCTACCTTGGCAGGTGTGAGGTGTTTGTGACGCCTCAATATATATTTCTCTCAATTTTAATCCTCCCCAGAAGGATTTCTTTTCTGTACGTCTCCCTTACTTGTCGGTCTCCATGAAAAACTCACATATTTATCCATCGTCTCTGGTAAACAATGAGGAATATGCACATGTGGGGGATTTCGAACAACTTAGTGTTTTTCTGGTAATTTCAGACTCGTAGAATCCAAAAATGTTCTCAAAAAACGCAAAGTCCAGGTTGCTAATGAAGCGACCAAAGGCCGCATCCATCATCCCATCCCCTTTATGTGCAGAACTTTTAACTTACCAACCCTCTCCTTTAAGTAGACGGAAAGGTTTTATCGTAGATTATGTTTGAATATTTATATACCCTTTATTTCAATTCTCTTTCCATTAGAATAGCATTCCATTGCTATTCTAATTATTGCCGTTCTTTATTATTTTGTCCTCTTGTCAGTAACGATTTCATGCCCTGTTCTATTCATCCATTTAGATTTTAGTCCTTAAACTGAAAAGTTATTGGTTTTGATAATTAGAATAAAGATGTCCGTAACGACTTATTTAATGAAATTTGTGGAAAATTTATAAGAAGACTTAAAGTAAAATGCTTTTTAAAATTGATAAGAAAACGTGGCAGTGATGGAGAACAATTGTGAAAAGTTAGTAAAACATAAATGAAAAGTCATTGATTGTCATAATTAGAATGAAGATGTCCATAACGACTCATGACTTAAAGAAATTTATGTAAAATCAGTAGGAAGACATATTAAAAAAACTTTTACAATTGATAAGAAAACTTAGCATTGGTGCAGAGAAATTGCGAATAGTCAATAAAACATAAATGAAAAGTCATTGATTGTCATAATTAGAATGAAGATTACTGTAACGATTTTTGAATTAGCGAAATTTATAGGAAAGCTTAGAGTAAAACTCTTTTAAAATCGATAAGAAAATTTAGCGTTGACACAGAGCAATTTCAAAAAGTTAGTAAAATATTAATAAGCGTTTATAGCTTCAAGGAGTTTTCTATTGTGTTTTTAATCAGAGCGAGAAAAAGAGAGAGATGTTGGTAAGACTACAATAGTTTTTCTATCCTAGACTTTTCTCATTTAGCTTTCTCACTAATTTCCTTAAATATATTATTTTTTTGTTCTAATCTTCTTAATAAATTTCTCTGGGTACAAAATCTGAGATTCACTTTTTGTCTTTGCTATATGGACATTAATATAGTGGTTTCTAATGCAAAGTTGTTGGTATTATTTTTAAAGATTAATAATATAATTAATTTAATTTCTCAAATGATAGCAAATATTTAAATCTGTTATATTTTTTCAGTTAAGTTCCAATTGCATTCTGAATTATGAAAAAATAAATTAATAAATTCTGTAATGTGGTTGAATTTCTTTTTTAATTTAAGGGAATAGTGGATAGAAAATTATATTATTATTATTACTTTGACAATTAAAAAATATTCGTTTGCAGTCAACAGAAATTTCTGTAAAAAGAAATTATACGAAAACTATTTTGATTTTTTTTTGTTTGTTAAAAGATATTAATAGTTATAATTTTGTAAAAAGTTTCATATAGATTTGCCATGATTATTTTTTTCGGAACTTAAAAAAATTTTAAACCAAAACATTTTTATAGTTAAAAGTATTTTTATCTCTAAATAATAGGGAGGAATTTTGTAAACAGTTTTCTTCGACTTTTAGTTTACTCTACTATTCTTGAATGTTGGGTTAAATGTTGGGTTACTAGTACGTTGAATTCATATGTTGTCATAACGTATAATGTTCACAGCACTTCCTCTTTTTTATATACTTTTGTTTGCTTAAAAGCATTTTTATTATACTTTAAAACGTCAGAGAAAGAACTGGGTCCCAACACATTTAACTAGTGAAAGAAGAAATAACTTTACTTGTCATATTATCAATATTGGAATATTGTTGCTATATTCCCTTTTACCAGACTGATGTCAGGACACGCCTTAGCTCCCTTCTCCTCTTTGAAATTTGCAAGTGTAACATGGCACTTACTTCTAAACACATTGCATTGACAGTCAGTCATCAGTGTTATTAATCCTACGCCCCATAGACGCTTTGTATTTTGCCCCAACCTGTGCAAACGCGGCGTCACTCAATCGGCGTTGTCAGCCGTCCGAGACAAAAGCTTAGGCGTGACTATCATTGCCAAGAACATCTGTTCACGATTCCTTTTATGTAAAATAGAGCCTGCTTATAGATCGAAGACCCAACAATCCAGGTGCCCCCTTCGGAGGAGGATTACTAAAGGCGAGCGACAAAGGCATCCTCTTTTTAATGTTGGCATGTTTGCACGAAAAGTGGGCATTTGGACAAGCGGATCACTTGTCAATCACGTGGTCGCATACATATTTTTTGTCGAGACTTCTAAAAACGGGGGGAAAGGACACTTTTTTTCACGCCAGTCACGATTTTGCTCTTGCTATGTCATCTTTGTCACTGGGATTCGTCCATCAAAAAATTCAGGGGTCGCGATTAGATACGTTCGTCAACGATAACTTTCCCACAGGATGACATGGATCCCGGTTTCCCCCCTCCCCCTCTGAAGCGTCAGTCAAAGAGACGGCAGCTGGGCCTCCGACAGGCCGAATGGGGAATGTTTCAATATTCTCTTCCTGATAAGCAGAATCCACCTTAGCATGCTCCGATAACTCCCAGATTCATCATAAGAACTTTTTATCTCATTGGCGCCCCGAATCCTGGTACCTGAAGGTATAAGGCGGTGACAACTTAATACATTATGACACTTCATGCCAACGCTGGTCAAGTGAGCTTCAGTTCGGAATTTCGATCACGTAAAGTTAGTAACCAGAGTCAGGTAAATAAAATTCAGCAACTGCTGTAAAACACGAAGGGGGAAACTTTTAAGGTCTTCTTTCATTCTTTCTTATTCATACTATTCCTGTTAAACTAAGTGGACTCCAGGTATTGAAATATGACTCGGTGGTGCTTTGGTGGATAAAAATCTTAAAAGCAAGATTATTTTTGACTGATAACTTTATTTTGCAGGTTGTGATGATTTAACGCTGATGATTCTGTTATGCTCTTTCCTTTGGCTTTTTTATTCATTGCAGTTTTCACAAAATATGAACAACTTATTTATAACGAGGCTGGTATTTATCTTTCTCATCAATATGAGATTACAATAATTGATGGAATCAACCTTTTGGCTATTTATTATATATTTCAGCCATTATTTCTATTTAGAATGATTTTCCTCCCATTTGATAAATCTTCTAGTTTCGATCCCTTATTCTCAAAATATGAAACTTATTATCTAAATCGAACTATTTATAGAGAGTCTTGCTAAATTTTACTCACAAGTGAAGAGTAAATTTATAAAAAGACTATACGGAGATTGAAAATGCGTTTTTTTTTTTCATAAAAAGATTATACTTATTTTAGTTATTCTTTTCATATACTCTGCAGTAATGTTTCTTCTTGTTACTCCCACTTTAAAAAATCCTTAAATTAGCATAGCACGGCGTTTGAGAATTTAGATAATCATCCTCTTATCTGACATTACAGCCTTTTACAAGCCTGGGCCTCCGCTATAACAGCCGCTCACCGCCTCCGCTGAAAAAGCCAAACCTTCTCAGTTCTGGATTCTCAATTTTTTAAGGTTCCTCTCTTGCCATATAGCCATATTCATGTTCCATTTTCTTTTCCAGTTTGTTTTTCGTTTTACGCAGTCCGTGGATTTTTGTGTTTAGATAACGTTTCACACACACACACACACACACACCAAAAAAAAAAAAAAAAAAAAAAAAATTCAAATAGAATTACGAATAAAACAGGAAGAAACATACAAAATAAAATAGAGATTATGTTTTTGATGTGTGTTATTTTCATTATATATAAAAAATATTTAACTTACAAATTATAGCGCTCTTTTTGCATGACAGGCTATTTTAAATTTAATTCAAATGCCACACTTGGTAAGGGCAAGTACCGAAAAAGTAATCTGTCGAGTTATCTGCTTAGTTAATTTTGGGATATTGCACAAAAAATTTTAAATTAAAATTTTCCTTCTACAAAAGATAAACGGGGAAAACATAGGTGCCAATGCTTCCGATATATTCGGAAGTTGTATATTTAGACCTCGTGTTGGAAAAGTTTGCCATACAACTAGCTATACTTATTTACAACTAGCCAGTTCAGCAATAGAAAATGAAAGGCAGTTTCTCGTGATATACCTATCAGACACCGTATATGATATTTGGTGACTTAGATAACCTCTACAGAGTTGGAATCATGAGATTATCATAATTCCAATGCACATTTCGCAAATTTGTGTAAACCTACGAGGAAACATTTAGCCGAACGATAGCTGATTGGTTAGGGTGATGGCCTTCGGTACCGGAGTTCGTGGGTTCGAATACCACTATGGCATGGATGCTCGTAGCCATTCGGTCCCGGTCTCATTAGCCCTCGTGTTGCAAAAAGTAGACCGTAGCGCTTCAAACCAAAAACGAAGAAGCATATAAAATGTATCTGCTCCCAAATATATTGTTCTGCATTTAATTTTGTTGATCATTTATTTATATTCATTACACCTTTTGAATTTTCTAGTTTGCTCCATAAGCATTCTTATAATTGTTTTGCTTTCTGTTTCGTATAATACGCCAAACTCTTTTCTAAAACCAAAATACAATGAAATATATTTATACCTCTCTTCATCTGTAATAAATTCCCTTTTCTTTGTGAGTTATATTACATTTTCAAATCAGGCTATATGGTTTGTATTTCCCTTTCATTCTCTAAGTGTCCCATGTTTAAAAAACATCTTATTATATATTTTAACTCTTCATCTATTAATATTGAAGATATTTTAAACAATTCACCTCATCCTAAGCTCTTCTTGTTTTTAAAAGACATTGGTTTTTACCCTCACATCTGAATTTTATGCCTCATCGCTGTTTTTTAACTTTTGGTCTTATGTCTCTTGTCTACACTGTTTTTGCATTTTTTACTTGTTTGTTTTTTATCTTCAGTCATCTTTTATAGCTGTTTTGACTTGATTATTCTAGAATTCATTTTAACTATTTGTTTGGCACAATATGTCCCAAGAGAACTCAGTGCCATAAAACTCCATGCAACCAACCAACCAACCAACCAACCATCCTTCTCTAAGAATTGCATCTATTTCAGAACTAAATGGAGTTAATAAATTCGTTCCGTATTGAATATCTAAAATTACATGAATGTCTTCAATGTTGCATTGCTTATTTCAACCCACCACCATCTTACCTTCTAAAATATATTCCTCTAACATTTGTTATTTTCTTTTCAAGTTGTGGAAAATATCAGATATCGTGTTGTATACTCCTCTTCGTAACATAAAGAAACTGTTTACATATGCGGTGCATAACACAGAAATTGTGCTTGTAGATTCAGGGGGGAAAATTATACTTCAGTTAACTTACATACAGCACCTTATGAAATTTTCATGCAGCGTGTAGCAGCTTTTCTTACAGTCGGAAGGACGATAGCGTTATTGCATGTTTCATTTTGCTTTGATAACGTTTTTCGGATCTCATACCAGCTCTTCCACATATGCTACATTTTACTTCTCATTTCTTCTGTTTTTTCGTGTATGGTTTCATCACAAAGCTGCTTCTCAATCGAAAAAAAAATAACTTATACGCTGTCCTTATGTTTTATTAATAAGTTTAACGTCTTTTTTTTATTAATATTAACGTGTTTATATCTTGACAAGAATCCGAAAGTTTATTTTTACCTACCGGCTGGAAAATCTTGAGTACGACAGGGATTCGACTTTCACATACCGCTGGTTGTAAATTGAGTTGCAGCAAACCCAAAGAAGACTGTTTCAAATCCATTTTGGTGACGTTTAAATAAATCACACAAAATATTCGGTATACGCAGGCCAACTGAACTAAATTCGAATAGCCGGAGATTAACTCTAACTTAATATTTTAATAGGAGTTCAATAGAATTCATTCATTCCCCCCCCTCTCCCTCGAGTAAGGTCTAAGTTGCAATATGGATCTAGTGACCCATTTCACGCGTTATGTATTTTATATTTCGTCTTAGGTATTTGGTATTTTATTCTTTTTATTAATTTTGCGGAAACAGTAATCTAACAGTTAAGTGGGCACAAGGACGTTAGAATTCAACCAAAAATATGAAACGATTTTTTTGGTTGTGAAAAATTTAAGTTTGGTAAACGCTTCATTAACAATAAGTTATTTTTCGAACAATACAATTATTTACTGCACTAAAAACTTTTTTTCTTATCATACACCCTTATTTTAAACCATTATTATTATAACCCTTATTTTAAAAGTAATATTTTTCAGTTTGATAATTTTTGTACTGAATTAACAATATTAAAATGTTTAAAGTCCATAAATTTTAGATATATGTATGCAAAATTTTGGAGATCATATATTAATATGTTTGTCATAAAACGGGGTATGCTTTCCAAAATCGCAGAATATTTTCTAAAATTATAGATACTAACGGAGAAAACAGTTGTTAAATATTTTGTATAGCTTGAATTTATCTTATATAAACTGTATTGTAAGTGAAAATTCACTGCCAATTTTGCTTCTGTATAAATTTAGAATTTATAATGAAAAAAAAATATGAAAAATGTATAATGAAAAAAAGAAAAAAAAAAACCGATCGGTTATTATTGTGCACTAGAAACACTTTTAAATAATGTTGTTGCGACTCGATTTTTACTAAATAGTTTCATATTTTAATTAAAAGAACCTTTTGAATAAATTTTAGTGTCTTGTATGTTTCATGTAACATTATTATAAATTCTTATTTTAAGAGTATCGTTATGGAAAAATAAAATAGATTTAATGAGCCTTCTTCCCTTATGGCAGTCATGTAGAAATTATGGTTCACTTAGGAGTTCTATTCGGCAGACCACAGATTTTGAAGCAGTGGAAAAAATTTCACTGACAGTGATAAAATTATTTAAGAAAGTATTCATTGTGTGCACTGGGAAAATTTCTGTAAATATTAAAATACTATATTTCTGCTTCATAATCAATAACTTATTTTTCGAACAATACAATTATTTACTGCGCTAAAAGCTTTTCTTTTCTTATCATACACCCTTATTTTAAGCTTTAAAAAAAATTCGGTTTGATAATTTTTATTCTGAATTTAAAATATTAAAATGTTTAAAGTCCATAACTTTAAATATTTTTATGCAAAAATTTGGAGATCGTATATTAATATGTTTGTCATAAAACTAGGCATGCTTTCCAAAATCGCAGAGTATTTTCTAAAGTTATAGATACTTTAAAAAGAAGCAAACAGTTGTTAAAACTTTGTATAGCTTGAATTTATTATCTTATATAAACTGTATTGTAAGTAAAAATTCACTGCCAATTTTGCTTCTGTATAAATTTAGAATTTATAAGGAAAAAAACATGAAAAAGGTATAATGAAAACAAAATCGGTTATTATTGTGCACTAGAAATACTTTTAAGTAATATTGTTGTTGCGACTCAATTTTTACTAAATAGTTTCATATTTTAATTAAAAGATCCTTTTGAATAAATTTTAGTGTCTTGTATGTTTCATATAAAATTATTATAAATTCTTATTTTAAAAATATTGTTAAGGAAAAATAAGACATTTAATGAGCCTTGTTCCCTTATGGCAGTGATGTACAAATTACGGTTCACTTAAATTTCTATTCGGCAGATCACAGATTTTGAAACAGTGAAAAAAATTTAACTGACAATGATAAAATTATTTAAGAAAGTGTTCAATGTCTACATTGAAAAAATTTCTGTGAATATTAAAATACTATATTTCTGCTCATGCAAAAATAAGTAAGTAAATAAATAAATACACACACACACACACACACACATACATAGTTGGGAGGATTTTTACTGAAAACTGTTTGACTTTTTTATGTGTAAAAAAAGGAATACTTTGTAATAAATATGCATAAAGTAGTACAAAATTACTTATTTTCTTTTATACTTAAGAAAAAAACAAGATTTTGAAATATGAATTTAAATTTACTGATTACAAATGTATATCAAGTTCAACAAAAGCGCTAATATTTGTCCTCTTCATCTAAGGTTAATCTTCATGAATGTGTGAAATACAAAAGCATAATTTTCAATTGGTAGATGGTGAAACTTTTAGAAATGCAGACTAATTTATCACATTAGCATGAATTTAAATTTACTGATTTGAATGTATATCAAGTTCAACAAAAGCGCTAATATTTGTTTTCTTCATCTAAGGTTAATCTTCATGAATGTGCGAAATACAAAACCATACTTTTCAATTGATAGATGGTGAAACTTTTAGAAATGCAGGCTCATTTATCACATTAGCATACGAATTTTCAAAATTTAGTACTCGTTTGCTTTAACCTGTAAGTTTTATAATAAATAATTTTGCCTACAAATCTATTATTTAATATGATTTATTAACCGCTTTTAAAAACGTTTGCTGATCAATGGGTTATGGTCTTGAAAGAAATGGACTATCCAGTGTAGTTGATACTAGAAAAAAATATAGTATCATAAGTTGTGATTCGTGTTCATAGTTAACTGACTTATTGGTTATGTATGACCAAGTACATCATATGTGGCCCTGTCGATGGTCTAATCGGTAGGGTGCTACCCTGCTCTACCGGCGTCCGTGGGTTCGAATATTCCTACGACTCGCATGGATGTTGGCAGCCTTTTGAAATCGGATTCAAGCAGTAGTTTTTGTTTTGTAATTACCCCTTGAATTAAAAAAAATGTACTGTAATGATCCAAACCGAAACCTACAAGGACTTGTCGACATTCTATTTATATAATTAGGAAAATACCACTTTGAGCTGATCTAGGGACTAATATTAATTATATATATATAAGGTGTTTAATATTTATGAGGTTTCAAATGGGAAAAATTCTAGTTTGTGCCTCCTACTGAAATAAATATTCCTAATATTTATTTCCTAATATTTATTCCTAATATTATTAATTAAAAAATAATAGATTGGCTGGCCGCATATTAAACTTTCCCCCTCCCAAAGCAATATTTGTGTATTTATTTCTATATAGTAAGGAACAATCGAATGTACATGTCATTATACAGTTTTCTTTTTCCACTTTATCCCAACGTATAAGACTATTAAATAATAACTATTTTTTTATAATACTTTTATTGAGTAATTTTATAAATAGTACAAATAGGGGGACGTTTACCGATTTTCCCTCAAAACAATGACTACATAAATATAAATTTTTAAGCGCAGTGGTTTTCTCAAAAAGTTATCACAGCCAATTGTAAGTGTAATAATGACAATAAGTTATATTGATGTGACCAAGATGTTGTTCTGAGATTGAACTTTGGAAACCCCTGCACTTGTCATTGAAAAGTAACAGCAATTTTTGTTTTAATTTAACGTCAATAACTTGTTCCTTATTTTGAAGACAGTTTAATTGATTATGAATTGATTTTAAATACACTTTACTCAAGTAATGATAATGTTCACTATGGTTTATAAAGCTTTATATAAACTTTTTATCACTTTATTAATTTGTGGTACTCACATTCTACTCCTCCCTCACCTCGCAACTTCTGTGTATCACAAGCGGTCACAAATACGCAGACAAATCGCTGGGCAATATTTTATAACTGCAAGTTTTCAATTTAAATTTCATGAAATCTGCGAAATAATTTTATTCTGAGACTTAGAAAGTAACTTTCCAAATCTCTGCACTTCATAGAAAAGAGATGTAAGTGGTAAAAAGGAATATGTTTTTCAACCTGTAGGCAATATATTATTTTTAAATATTTCAGTTTTAATACTAAAAAAAATTTCAAATTAGTTAATGCGAAACCTATGTCCTTGTTATCCCACTCTAAAATCGCCGACCGGACTAATGCCGTAGGGTAGGTTGTTGCCTTATGATAACGGAATCCAGTGATAACATTGATGTCAGCAGCGGGTTAGAGTCCCACTGCTGATATGAACGTTCATAGCCGGCAAATGTACGTCTTAAGCTCGAAATCAAACTGAAATGTTTGACCAATGGAAAATTTTAAATTCTATAAAGAAAAATAAATAAATAATTCAAAGAAGTTAACTGTAATCATGAAGCCAGTGGCGGTGGTGTAGCTCTTCGCACTCCCACGACACAGGTCCAAGGTTCGATCCCCGGACTGGGCAAGGTTCACTCAGCCTTTCATCCCTTCAGTGGGTAGAACGATAGCCGAATGGTAGAGCGCTGCTCTTCGGAACCGGAGTTCGCGAGTTCGAATCCCGCTGCTGGCATGGATGTTTGTAGTTGTTCGGAATCGGCTTTAAACTGTAGGCCCCGGTCTTATTAGCCGGTCTCATTAGTGCAAAACAGTAGACCGTAGCGCTCCAATCCAAACCAAACCTTCAGTAGGTAGACAAACTGAGGACCAAACATCCTTGAGAACTAAACACTGGGGGTTCCGCGTAAAGTTGACCACCTAACCGGAACATATGCTTCGCACCCCAGGGCCTTTGGTCTCGGAAACGGAGATTGGCACCTTGGCCCAGCCTCCCTAGGGGCTGTTGCGCTGAGGAGAGTAACTGTAATCATGAAAACTTCTAATTATTTTATTCAATCTCTAAAAGACCATAAAGATATTTTAAATATCCATTTCTTGTTCAAAAATAATGACGATATTTAAATTATTTTATTGTAAATCGTAATATGTACATTCATCAGTACACGAGACTGCATGATCTCACGAGGAAAATTTTGTAATATAAGCATATAAAATAAAATTTATGAAACACCAGTAAATAAATTAAAGTTTAAGTTATATTTGAGAGAGACAGATAATGCAAAAAATTTAATTCACTTTAATATTAGTCCCATTTGAGATATGGCCAGAGCAATAGTGTAGTAACTAGTAGACAACATTGCTTGTAGTTAAATTTATAAAAATATTCGAAAAAGCGAAAATTTTGCAGATTTAATAGTCACAAAATCTCTTAATTCAGTATGGAAGAATTTTATTTTATCTCCTTAGTTTGTCTTCCTTTCATCTCATAATTTGTACTGTCAGAAGTCAAGCTCAAAATCTCTTTTAAAATATCTTACTTTTTTTTTCCGTATTGCTAACAAAAGATGTCTTGACACCCAAAGAATGTTTTATTTCTTATGTCGTAGTTATATCTATATTTTACACCCACCATGTCTCCGAGAAATAAAATTGTTGAAACTGTCCAAAATGTTTCATGAATCTTTTATAAAACATTTTTCTATATATGATGCTTTCCGCGAAACAATGATTGACACGTATAATCCAAATGACCAGTGGAATGGGCACCTTTCAAATACAAGAGTGTTACGTTTGTCCAATTTTCGATTCAGGCAGATATATATATATATATATATATATATATATATTTATGAAACTAAAACTGAAATCTTAAAAGCAAGGAAGCCTTCACATAAAAAGAAGGAAACATAACCCCGGAAAAGTGGACCTTGTCTAAAATTGATCGGTTGAAAAAGTGACCAGGTGCCCCAACAATTTCATATTGGATTTCCGTGTCTTGTTTTCCGAGTTTAAGATTAAAATGTTTTTCTCTCATATTGCTTTGTGCTCCTGAAAGTTTAATATTAAACTTTTGTTTTTACTTGAATCTCTTTCGCGCCCCCTTTTCCCCCACACTGTTGACCCAAACATTTTCACTCATTTTAAGTTTTCCAAATTTATATTGTAAGTTCTTGTCATTGCTATATTTTGACGTGTATGGTTTTACAATGCCCGGAACTTTGCAGCGTTATTAAGGAAGCAAATATTATTTTATTCGTTATATATTATTGGTTTTAAAGTTTCTTTCTACCTATGGAGGTGGTTTTTTAGAAATAATTAGTTTTTTGTTATTAAGTTTTACGGTGAAACGTAGCATAAAACTAAAAAAACGTAAATGTATTGAGCTTTTAATATTTGGTTCCCTAAAACAATGAGTTATAAATATATAAAGACTATTTTTTAAAAAAATCACTTTTACGTAGCTAGAAAAACGAAAAATATGTACTGAGTAAAAATTTTGTTTGAATTTTTAGTTACAACGTTTACAAATATATGGCGATTCTAGTGTAAAATCTCAACAATTGAGATTTCAAGTACGCTGAACAGCTTTTACCAAACTCATTTTTTTTTCTCAAATTTATTTTTTATTATTGAATATTGTATTGTCACCAGAATTGAACTTATGATCAAAATTTTATTATCTAGCTAGTAAGAAATATAGTTAAAAATTAATTTCAAAATATCAACTGATACACAAGTGATGTTATATAAAAGCTTCTAATAAGGTAAAAATTGATCTAAAATCAGGCAGCGCAAACACTATCCAAAATAAATCATCATCAGTAATAATATCAATTTGTAAACTTGATTATACCTCTTTTTCTGTTCTTAAGGCTTATTATTAACATTATCACGCGTATAACGCTTAAGGAATTGTGGGATTAGGCATCCATTTCTAAATGTTATATAATTAAAATTTCGTCGAACGATGACCGAATGGTAGAGTGTTACTCTTCGGTACCGGAGTTCGCGCGTTCGAATCCTGCTGCTGGCATGGATGTCCGTAGCCGTTCGGAATCGGCCTTAAACAGTAGGCCCCGATCTCATTATCAATCGTGAACAAAGCAGCAGACATTAGCGCTCAAAATCAATAAAAACTCAGTGGAATTCGGAAGACAGAGCATTTGAGTTTAAAGTAAATAAAAGTTAAAAGTAAATGGTATTTTGTCCGTAATTGACTTTTTAAAGCAAGTCGGTACTTTGAAACCTTGCTTATATGGGACATTCATGGTCTTTAGCCTTGCGTAGGGAATTCCTGCCGTTAGCTCATTATTCTTTCCTATTACTTTTGAACAGATATTCTTAATGCAGATCTTCGGTACCGGAGTGTGAGGGTCTGAATCCCACTGTGGCATGGATGTTCGTAGCCGTTCGGAATTGGCTTTAACCAGTAGATCCCGGTCTCACTAGCCCTCTTGTTGCAAGAAAGCAGACAGTTGCGCTCCAAACCAAACGAAACCGGAATGAGCATGTCTTTCATAATAAGTCATATATTATTTTCGAATGTAGATGGATTAAATAAAATTAGCTGTAAGATTTTTTAAACTATTTATTTGGAGAAAGAAGAGAAATACGTGAACTTACCCTTTTTATGTAAAACAAGTTATATAGTGTGCATTAGTATTTGTTTGTATAAAATTTTCGAGATCAGTCTAATTTCATATATTTTACCAATATCTGAAACGTTTTAATGATATGAAGGCTTTTTTTTTTCTTATTCTGGTGCGTTGTATAAAATATTATTTTATAAAGATTTTCGCAATTTATTGTTTTATTTAGATTGAAGTTGATTATTTTGATTTTATGTGAGTGGTGTAAAATTTTACGATGGTCTAATACAACTGTACATTTTTTATAAACAAACCTTTTTAACTCAAGATTTTGAGGGCACACAATGCTTTAAGTTTTTCAGTTCAGAGAGTAAACAAACGAAATATTTGGGTTGTCGACTTTTGTGCAAGGTATATATTTATTGGTTGTTGTTGCTAAGGCCACTTGGACGAACCAAGATCCTTGGTTCGTCCAAGCCACAGACCGTGAGCCACACAGCTTAAGGCGAATTGAGTTCTTTTAGTTTGGACGAGCACTTCTACTGTGAAAGAGCGACTTAGCTTAAGTCGGTCCTCGAAATTTAGAAGCAGGGACTAAGCAAAAGACCCCCAAGTTTGCCCCCCCCCCAAAAAAAAGGTATCGTTTGAGAACTTGAAGGACATTGTGACTATGAACCTAATTTATGTGTCCCTCAAAAGTTATCGTTTGAGAACTTGGAGGACATTGTGACTATGAACCTCTTTTGTGTGTCCCTCAAAGGGTATCGTTTGAGAACTTGGAGGACATTGTGACCACGAATCTATTTTACATGTCCCTGAAAAGGTATCGTTTGAGAACTTGGATGATGTTGTGACTATGAACCTGTTTTGTGTGTCCTTCAAAATGTATCCTTTGAGAACTTGGACATTGTGACTACGAACCTATTTTATGTGCCCCAGTCATCATTAATGAGCACGGCAGATCGTAAGTCGGCTCGAACCCCAAACCCGTAACTCACCAGTCACGATATTGCTGCATTTGCTGACTGAATATTTATAGTATATATCAGTTTATATATCAATTATATCAGCCCAACTATTTATTCGAAAATTAAAAATGAAATGTTGTTATTTTCAATGTCCTGTTTCCGTCCGAAAAAGCGTTGTTTCCGCTTAGTAGGGAGCCAAGATATTTTTCATCCGATTTTGAATCTATTTTTAAAAAGTCTTAAAGAGAGATGAAAAAATTTCTCAATACAGGTAAAATCAAGTTACGCAAATACATTATTATTAAATTTTTATAACTTGAAACCAATACTTAAATGAACTTTTTTTTATTATTATAAATCCCGTATCGGTGGAAATTGATCAGCAGAAAGAGTCTGAGGGAAACGGGAAGAGTGTGTAATGCTCCTGATATCGCAATGTTATTTCGTGTGTCTGAGGCTGTGGTGTGGCTGCTGTTGCAAGGCGCAATTTGCGAAACCTCGCAACCACACGCGGAGTGCAATACTTACGACACTCCCTCCCCATTGCCAGCTGCCATCCCCACTGACACTGATTCTTTTCCTCACCTGTCAATCATCCAGGATGAAATCTCCACCATCTAATAAATCGCTCTTTTCTCTCTCCCTATGTCCATCTGCTGCCTTTTGCGGAATCCTCTGCCTCGACTCGACTCCCCCTCCCCTCTGATGTTGGACTGTCCGAACTTCAAGAGCGTAAGTATGACTGGATGTCAAAGTTTACTCTCTGTACTTGCTTGTGTTTAGTTTCATGCAAAATGACGTAAGCATTAATTCGGATTCATCGTTTTTATCTACCACAGCATTTCTTAACTTTTGCTTATTCACGATTCCTTTTTATAATCGAGATTTTTTTTGTGGTCCCAGATATTAAATTTAATATTACCATACAAAACTAAATAATTATCCATAATTAATTTATTTTTCGGTAAACAATATAGATATGTATAAAAGTTGTTTCAAGGATATAAAAAATATTAAAAGAAAATCAAGTTGTGACGGATGTCCTTGATTTTTACTGCACAACTAATTAGATCTTGCTGCAGTATTCGACATTGCTGGACATAAAGCATTCTGAGCGTTGAACGATATTTAGACTTAGTAAGTGTTCAAGCTGATTACCCCGTTTCACATAAATTTGTGTTGCTGACTTGCAGAAGGTTATTGCAACTAATCTTTCATTAAATTCCTGTGTTAGAATCAAATTTACGCGACCCTCAACATTTCGTTTTTCTACCTCATTTGGTACCTTGACTGTCAGTTTAAAAAATGCTGATCTGGTATATTAAAATTTTGTAAAGAAAACATATTTAATTTATAGTACATTCATGTTGAAATTAAGGTATTTGGCAGTTAAGTTCTACTCCACATATGCATAATTGATAGTTAATATTTGTTTTTTTGAAAAATTGAAGCCTGTAAAGCAATGCTAATTGCTTATATTTAAATGTTTAATAAACGGTAATCCGTAATAAAAATTATATTTTTCATGCTTTATGTAATTATGCAACATGCAATTGTATCAGATTTAATAAATTAATTAGTTCATTAGAAAATTTTAAAAATGCCAAGTTTTGACTATATTGATTTTTACTGTTTATATTGATCTTACTGCAGATTTGTCATTGTTGGTGTTAAACATTCAGATAAGAATACGGATTTAATAAATTATTAAGCCGTACAGATTTGCTACATTTATGCAAAATATTCCATTGAAAATTTAAAAAAAGTTTTAAATATAAATTGATATTAAAAAATAAAAAAATCATTCACGAAACGTAGTCATATTAAATGCTGTTTAAATATATAGAAACTATGTAAAATGAATTTAAACCAAACGTATTTTGTTATGGTTTTTGTTATGATTAATATCGAATTCGGAACATCCAATTTAATTAGATGGTATACATTCTGCACACACACACGCATATGTATATATGAACATTTATGTTTCTGGAAATAGAATCCCCAGTTCCTCACCTAGTTTCCTCATATTTTTTAAAAATTTATTATGTTATTTTCAATTTTTCAAGACGTTTTCTAGAATATGTATCGCCTTAAAAATCGCCTGTTGGTTTGAAATATTCAGTTTTTCGATTATGTGTTAATTTTAATTTAAGTTACTCCATTATTCCGTGCATCTCAAATTGATGTTAGTTTATTTCATTAATCAGTAGTAATTTTTTTAAATCGTATGGAAATAATATTTTGAGTAATTTTTAAATTTATGTTATCAGTCATGTATTAAATTTCATCCTATAGTATTTTACCTTTTTCTCTCAATAAAGGTAAAGATAACAGTTGCACATAATTATTGTTCTTATTCCTCTTACCATTTTATTATTTGATTATGCAATAAACTATGTGATATTTATAGTTTTTCTTTTCTTTTCATGTTTGTTTACTGTTTTGCTGAACCACAATTTTCTTTTTCTGCTGTTGTTGATTTTAGGGGGTAAGTAATTTGGATTAATATAAGTTACTTCTTTTTATCTAAAAGTAAGAATTTCTCTATAATATTCATTTGTTGGTTCATAAATTATAATGTAACACGTTTATTAATAAATGTGTTACATTCGAATTGCTGACTAGCTGAACCACATCGTATTAAATAATCAAAATTTGATAATTCACCAAGTTTATACAGTTATTTTTCATTTATGAATTTTGATTTAATTTTTTTATGTTATTACGAAGTGATGCTGCTTATAATCTCGTACGAATAAAAAACACTAGATGTGATTTAATCATAAATATATGTCACTTACTTTTATGAATTTTATAATCATTTTTGTATTTGTTACTGTAATGCTTTATATCATTTCCATAAACATATACTTTTCGAACATAGAATTTCTTTTTTGTAATCATAGAATAATAGCCATCAATAACAATACTTTCTTGTATGAATTTGTATTTGTAATTTGAGAATCATTTACATGAAACATAGCGATGTGCCACTTCTGTGAACTTCAGAATAGAATTTTTCTGGTGAAAAGATGGAAAATTAGCCACCTATCATAAAAATTGAACAAATATAATGCAGCCTCTTATAACGATAAAGCAAAGTAATCATTAATGTAGCCTAACTATGAATTATTAACGACATACGATGCATTGTATAACAGACTGAATAAGATCGTATGTCAAACTGCGCACTTAGCGCATCGGCTGCCTTTGATGTTGGATGTCCAAGAGTCAACTGAGAATACTAGATATTCAAAGCAGGTAACAGTAGAATAAGCTAAGCATCGTAACAGGGCTGACTGATTAAAAATAACTTAAGCTGCCTACTTGATAGCAGCTTACCATGAGGAATTTACAGGGCGGTCACCACTTCGCTGATGGGCCAATATGGTTCACTTGTATCCACAGCCACTGAGGGTAGCCGCCGTGGATTTGTCCATAGGGTCTACTGCGCACCCTAGTTGCGCATCTGGCTGCCTTTGATCGTTGGTGAAAAACCGCCTCCGAAGCCATTGTCCACCAAGGCTATTTTATCGTCTGCCATCATCGACCCCGATCAGCCGTACCCCCTAGACCCCCTCCAGACGGTGGTAATGGGTTTCAGTGGGCCATAGTGTGGAGGGGCCTTAAGAATGTTGTGAGAATTTTAGATATATTAGTTCAGCGAAAGTAGGTTGGCGAGTTCGATATTTACCGGTTTGAATCAGACTATACTGGCAAGAATGTTTGTTGGCGTTCGAAATTGGCTTTAAACAATAGGTCCAGGAGTTATTAATATGTTACAATGTTATAATGATGACTGTTCCAAACCGAACAAAAATATTTTTATTCAGTTTTTATTCAATATATTTAAAATTTTTACAATAATTTTCAATATCGTAATATTTTGAAATTCGATTATGTGGCGTTTTGTAAGAATACAGTGTGTAATTCTGTTATAAGAGCAAAAACTATGGTTGTTTTTCTTAATTATTTTTCCTTATTACATCATCTATAACTGCTAATTTTCTCCGATCTTCTACCTTTGACAGTTTTCTGTTCAAATCCAATGCACTCGCGATTCTATCGAGCAACTTTAAACTCCCATAATAAAAACTAGAAAGAAAAAAAATCGTTAAAATCTTCGAAACCCACGCGATTTCTTCGTGATACTCTTGAATCGATTTTATTAAATAAAACTGTATAACACCTTGAAAGTATTTACAAACCATCGTTTTTGTCTCCAATGATTACGTAAACGATCTCATTAGGAGGCCCGACGTCGTTTCTACGCCCGTTTATTTTTATTTACAATCTGCATGGGATTTCAAATGAACTCGGATTTCATGCGTTTTCGATGATGATTTGTTTTCGGAGTCGGAAAAATGCTGTAAACGATGCCGGGTCGCTTACTTTTGGAAAACGATTTTATTTCGACTGCCATTAAGCTCTAAAACGACTTTTATTTAAAGGGTAATAAAAGAGTTCATCCAGATTTAAGCGAGTCTGCTTTGATCTAAAGGGAATTTCGTTGCTTTTTTTTTTAAGTACTTTGCAAACGGTATTCTTTTCCTTTAATGAATCTTGAAAGGTTTCAATAGTTGTATCGTTGTTATAAAATTTACGTTTGCATTTATTTAAAGGTCTCTTTTTCGATATTTGTAAAGTAAATTTTACATATTTTTTTATATTCTATTTTTTTTCCTTTATTTTTTAAAGTGATGGAAAATTTTAGAAAGGACGCGGTTTTTTGTCTCTTACTTCGTTATGTGGTGTTTTTTACCCGATCATGTTGAGGTTTAACCTTTTTAGGCTAGTATATTTCGTTTTACTAATGTATTAAATAGTCTTTCACTTGTTTTATTTAATTATATTTTGAACGATTACTGGGATGTATGTATTTGATATTGCATTAAAAAATAATTTAAGAAAAAAGTGGGGTTTTTTTGGAGGGGTAGGGGGGTTTGATAGTCTCTCTTTTTTAACACATTTGGGACTGCTGACGTGATTTCAAATTCTAATCCTGGTTGTTGCTGATATAAATTCACGTCATTTTAATTTCTATTGCTGGTTGCCGCCGATGTGAATTCACGTCTTGTTATATCTGTTTCTGAATTCAGTTGCATGTCTAATAGACACAGTTATATATTAGACTCGACTATTGGAATGTATTTACGTTACATTTCGAAAACATATTTAATGAAAAATAGTTTAAATTTTTTTTATAGTAACCCTTAACATATTTGACCCGATGACGAAATTCACATCAAGTTCTATTTATGCTTGCACTGACTTGATTTCACGTCAAATCAAATTTTTTTCCATTGCCATTGATATGAATTCACGTAATTTCAAATTATTTTGCTGGCTTCCGCTGATGTGGGTGCCGAACGATGGCCAAATGGTAGAGCGCTGCTCTTCGGAACCGGAGTTCGTGGGTTCGAATCCCGCTTCTGGCATGGATGTTTGTAGCCGTTCGGAATCGGCTTTAAACTGTAGGTCCCGGTCTCATTAGCCCTCGTGTGCAAAACAGTAGACCGTAGCGCTCCCAACCAAACCAAACCGCTGATGTGGGTAGCTCCCAGTCTCATTAGCCCGCGTGAGCAAAACAGTACACCGTAGCTCTCCAAATCAAACTAAGCCGCTGATGTGGATTCACATCCTGTGTAATATAATTTTCTGAGTGCGGTAACATACCTTATAGACACGGGAAGGGGTAAGCCTCATTTGCCTGTCTCTAGATTGTTAACAAATATAGTAGAGTGAAACAAAAGAAAAAAGTAACTATTAGGATATGTGTATACTCTCAAAGGTATACCGTCGTGTGTGTGTGTATGTGTAATAATGGGGTTCGTTGCTTAAAATATTTCGGTTTTGGTTTCAAAGTTTTATATGTCAATTATTTTAAAATGGTGGCGTTTTTCTGGTTTTGGGATTTGCACACGGCACTCTGTCAGTGGGATGGGTTTTTAGAATTCGCGAGAACTTTCTATGCGGCATGATTGACTGTCTCTTGACGTCAATCATGACGTCGATTCCGGTTTTGAAATGTTTTAAATAGGCGAGCACCAAGGTTCGAAGGGTTGTTGTTCTTGATTCTGGTTGTTGTTCGTTGTGTGTTTTTATTGTAATAATGTGAAATAGGAATAAATGAAGTTAGTCCAAGCTGTTGTCGTTGCTGTTGGTGCCTCTGCATGCCACTCTCCGCCTGTTTCATAGAGGACTCCCAATGGACACAACTACATTCTGTGGGATAGATGATGTGACGGCTACGGTCGTCACGCACACACACACACACACACACACACACACACACATATATATATATATATATATATATATATATATATACAATATTCCTCCTGCTAGTACTAGAAACAAGAAAAGAGGTGTGAACAATAAGAAGGCATTCTGAAAGAGAAATTCCTCACCCTGGGTGCCGAACGATGGCAGAATGATTGGGCCGCTGTCTGGGCTTCGGCAGAGTTCGTGGGTTCAAATACCACTGTGACGTGGATGTTGGTAAACGTTAGGAAACGGCTTTAAGCAGTAGGTCCCGGTCTCATTCCCTACACCTCCCTACATTCCCTACCCGGTGGGCTGTCGATTGCTGGCCAATACAATCGTGTGTTTTGCAAAAAAGTAGACCGTAGCGCACCGAACCAAACTAAACCCTACACCATCTCTCCGTAGCAGTCCAGATTGACACTAGGAGTAAGTGTGACACTAGGAGTGGTGTCATCTCTTATATCGCCTCCCTAAAGCATGTAGAAAGTAGAGGAAGGGGTAAAACATACACAGAAGGAGGAAGAACTACACAATATAAAACATAAAAAGATTAGGAAATAAGCCTTTAATAAGAGACGGAAAAAACAGCGCATGCTCATGGAAACAGAAAAACATGGGGAAAATAAAAAATAAATAAAGCTTTGCACTCACACACAATTATTAGAGCACCGGAATCGGAGAGAGAAAAACAATCCCTTTAAATAGAACTCACTTGAAAACGCAAAAAGGAAGATAACTTTTACTACCTGTGTACACTCGTATTTAATAAATTTTCAATTTTTTTTATTGTGTTTATTTGTGTTCAATTTTTTTTATTTGTGTTCTTGCCTTTAACGATACAAGTTTTTGATATCCAGCTTTACAGTTGCATTGTTAGTTTACAGCATGTTACCTTGATGTCTCATATAGGGTCCATTGGCAGAAACTTTGAATTACACATTATCGGTATGTAATCGGGCAAATATTCAACCCCTCAGTCGATTCCGTGGTACAAAATTGGAGTATTAATGATGGCCCATGGAGTATAAAATAAATTGCCCATGGGGTATTAATGATCTTCAATCGGTGTGAGCTAGCAAGAGTGTTTACATGCATATATAAATGTGTGTTACCTTTTTTTAAAAAAACTTGTTTTCATTCATGGAACAGACTACTTCCGTAATTTTAGAGATTATATTATCTTTGGTGAATCGTACGGTACTCATCCGATTCGCACCATTAAAGACTCGCGGATTCTCTCTAGTGACTTACGATTTTATTAGACTGTGAAGAAATATGAGATGATGAATAATGAAATGTGTCACCAAATGTTTCTTCAGAAAGACACAAAATAATAAAAATTCGCTGTTAACAGTTTTCTCTTCGACTGATGGGAACTGAAAGCGCCAAAATGCAATCTGTGTAGTTAACTTGATTATAGAACGGGCCCAAGAGTCATTTTTGACACGAATCGGGGAGAAGAAAAAAAAAAGTGCCTTACATATCGGCACATTTTTATTCGTTTAAAAATGTTTGAAGCCACTTTTCGTCTTATCATCGCAAAAATCTGAACCATTTATATCTTCTTTCTCATTTCATTCTTTCCCTTTCCCAAACCGAGTTATATGGGAAAAGAAAAAGGGAAATATATATGTATAAAAAAATAACCGACTCCGTTATAATGACCCACGTCTTGTTTACAAACCTTCATCCAGTGTTGCCATCGCCGTCAAAACTCGCCCCCTTACGAGATTACTTTAAACTCATTTATTTTTATTTATTACGACCCGTGGGAACGTAAATGAACGTATTGTTACCAGTTTCTCCGCTGATTTGTTTTTAACGGAAGGAAAGATGCTCTAAATGACGCCAATCCTTGTTCGCCATGAGATTCTACCGACACTCATTAAGCTCAAACGCGAGTTTACTTAAATGCCATTAAAGGATGCTGCGTTATTATAAAGGTCTGGCTCGTTCTTAAAAGGGGTGCCTACCTCTTTTTTTTATTTTAAAAACTCCCTCCTCACTGGCAATTCTGCTTTAGGGGGGAAACCAAAAAAGGCAGGGTATGGGTGTGGTAGAAATGTCACCCTTGGGTATATTTTATCATCATTTTCAAGTGATTCTTGCGAGTGAGTGAATGTTATTCGGATTCACTTCTGGGCATGATTAATATGCAAGTAAATGTACCTCGTGGTATGTATGCACCCTACCGCAACAATCCCAACACCTTTAAAAATATGAGTAAAATCCTACTTTTCTTGGTGGTAAGTGATTTTACGGGGCTTGTAATCTCTGAAGCTTTATATTCATTTGTTCCTGCTCGATTTCGGTATCTCATATTCTGGAATGCACAGCCGCCTTCTCTTCCCAGAATGTCATAATTTTTCATATTTTGCCTTTCTCCCCTCATCTCTGATGCACTTTGGTATATTGATATTCACTTTTTGCTTCTACAAGATATCCTGCCTCCGTTGTCTGCGGATAGTATTCATCCATGTATATTCATTTTGCTTGTCTTTTACCTGTTTTCTTCAATTTCTTTCGCTCTGCTAGCAGCCGGATAATCAGTCACTGTTATGGACCTTCATAGTGTGTTTTCAGCGGTCAGAGAGGGATGTTTGCCAGGTGTCATTTTTGAGTTTCATTGCTTCGTTTATCCTCGAGATAAGATTTATAGAAATATCAGATATGTGCTTACAGTGATCATCGGTGACTGTCATTCAACGTTAGAAATGTAAAACTAGACAACTTCCTGTTCGCTGTGTTGTCATAAGGTTATTCTTATTTTGTGGATTTCAGTGTGAGATTATCTTCTCTCTCTCTTCCTGTGTGTGTGTTTGTATATATATATATATATATGTATATATATGTATATATATATGTGTGTGTTTATATGTGTGTGTGTGTACATACACACATATATCATTCACATTAGAAATGTAAAACTTGAAACTTCCCGTTCGCTGTATTGCCATTAGGTTATTCTTATTTTGTGGTTGTCAATGGGAGATTATCTTCTCTCTCTCCATATATATATATATATATATATATATATATATATATATATATATATATATATACATATATACATACATATGTGTGTATGTATATGTGTGTATATGTAAGGAAAATTCTCAGGGGTTTTCAAAACTTAAATCAAGGGCTAAAATTTCTCGCGTCATTTTGCATTCCCCTTTTTAACCCCTAAACTAACTTGACCACTGGGGCAACAGTTTACGCCCTCAGAGAAAGGGCCTGACCAATTATAATCCTACATGGCCCTAGCGGACAATTTAGGAAGTTTCCAAATAAAAAGGAGATACACACTGTCGGAGACATATTTTTCTAGAAATTTTTTTTTTCCACAGATGTTGACCCTGGTGTTGCGTGTCTTGTACATAGAACTTCATGCTAGCTGACCCTTCAGTTTGTCCTGTCCCTATGATGAAGTGGGAACCCGTCCTTCAACGTTATCTTAATAAAGCTCTTTAGCTGAAACGGTATCATTTTTATAACCATGACTGCAATCACCCATCTAGAAGTCCGTCGCATTATATATATATATATATATATATATATATATATATATATATATATATAGTGAAATTTTAACCTAAAATTAACCATTTTAATTATAATTGTATCTTAAAATAAATTTTTGGTGATTCCGTCCCTAAAATTGCAGCTTTAGGTGAAACTCTTTTGTCCACCCCTTCTCATTCGTGAAAATTGGCGACTTTGCATACAACAAAATTAATTCCTTCTTAGTTCCGCAATTCTTGTATGACTCCTTTGGATAACCACTTACATTACCATAAGTGTTGGGTGTAAAAGTAGTCTGGAATAGCATTTAACTATTTATTTAATTGTTCTATTATTTATTTATTTATTTATATTTAATTCCAAATATCGGTTCTAAAACAACACACATTTTATTACATTTCTATTTCATTCTGTTGTTGTTATTGTTTCTGATGCCACTGGGTTAAACCAGGCACGATTGAGCCATACGCTACTCGTAGTAAGGCAAATTGGTGCGTCTTTCTTTTTAACGTGCACCACAATGCTGAAAGTACGAATTTTGCTCAAGTGAGTCCTCGTAATTTCGAAGCAGGGGCCAAGCAGAAGACCCATAGACTTGGCTTGCCACCCCCAGAGGTATTGATTGAGAACTTGGAAGATATTGTGACCACGAACATATTTTAAGTGCCCCAGTCACCTTTAAAAAACACGACGGATCTTAGGCCGGCTCGAGAGCTGAACCCGCAACCTTCCAGTTACGGGAGCGTTGCCTTTGTCGACTGAGCTACCACGGCTCTGAATTATAATATTATCTTACATCATCATCATCCATCCAAATAGTGTTCATTCTTTCTCAAATAAATTCACATTAATACTAATTATTTTTAACCTTTTATTCAAACTAATTATTTTCATACATCATTTCATCCAATCTCAATATCTACCACGGCTCTCTTTTTCATTCTACATTAAGGGGACAAGAGACCTTTTTAATGACAGAGTTCGACCAAAAAATGTGAAATGTTTTGTTTCTAAACATTAAAGTTTGGTTTACATTTTAGTATAAACAGATATTTTTTGAATAAAAAAATTATTTTACGGTAATAAAACCTTCCCCCCCGCATGTGTATTTTAAATTTATTTTTTTTTCCTTTTGACAATTTTTGTATGGAATTAATAATTTTGAAATGTACCAGATGTGTTGCTTTAAATACTTTATGTATTTCTTGTTCAAAATTTTAAAGATTGTCTATTAATGTCTGTGTCATAAAATCGGGTATGCTTTTAAAATCGCAAAATATTTTCTGCAGTCACAGAGGTTTTAATAGTGTGAAATGGCGAAGAACAATTGATAAAACATCATTTTTCGTTCGACCTATTTCAGTATTATCAGTCTTGACTACATTAGATCTTAGAGTATAACTTATCATCAAATTGATTTCAAAGCAAACTTACAACTTGCATTATCACAAAATAAATAAATAAATAAATAAATAAAAATGGTTGTAGTTGTACGAAAATTAACTTTTATTTGTCGATTGATATAATAAAGTTGGTTAGTACTAAAAAAAAAAAAAATTATCAATATTTTTCCAGTTTATCAGTATGTAATTCCTGTTTTTGTATAATCAGTAGTTTTTGAGGCCTCTGACTAGATTTTTATCCCTCCATTCCATTATAACTTGAAATGTATTATATGAATAATATTTAACTTAAGTGAAAATTGATACCCTTTTTATTTCAATTTCTAAAAATAAGAGCGATTGGTTCGTATGCTGTTCATTCGGAGCACTTTTAAGGAATATTGCTAGAGGAGTCGATTTTTGTTAAATAGTCTCACATTTTAATAAAAAAATGTTATTTAATATTTTTTAGTCTTATATATTTCATTTAACAACGATATGCATTTCATTATAAAAATATCGTTAAAAATCTAAAAACTGAGAATCAACATCCCTTGTACCCTTAAGCCTTTAAAATAGATTTTTGTTTGAAATAAAATATCCTTAAGTGCATCTCTAACATAATCATAGTCTGTTATCCAGTAACATAGCATATCCAGAAAAATTATCCAGTAATAGCAGAGATATTAGCGTTGTGAACTAAACATATCAGTTTGAGTACAACTGTTTGCATGAATGTTTGAAACGATTAAGAAAACTCTTGTCTATGTTAACTGAAGGTATAGCTGCTTGCTATCCAAACTAAATCAATATAAAGCTGAATGATGACAGAACAGGTAACACTGTCTTTTGGTACTGGAGTTTAAATCCTACTGCTGATATAAAAGTTCATAGCGGTTCTGTATAGGCTAAGTTCTAGGTGCAGATCTTAGCCCTCGTATAACATTCAAAAGATTACAGCTCTCCTCTTAAACTCCATTTATTTATTACATAATTTGATGGGTACATCCAAAATGTCTTTATAAGCTAGACTGTGCATCAATAAAAGTACAGGCAGGTCCACTGGAAGATAGGTGTTCTGCACTCCCTGGGTAAGAGTATACTAACATTGATACACGCAGAATATATTGATATGATGTTGGCATGGAATTGTAGAGAAGAATTAATGTAAATTAGGCATTTTTATTGAATGAAAGCAAGAGTTGTGTAGTCAGTAATACCTTAATACTTTTTTTTAAAATCTTTCTAAGACTTAGTGTGTAGTATTTCCTAAATTGCTATTAGAGTAATTGGATTAGACAATACTTTATTACAAGCCGGTTTCATATAGACTTATTTTACTGAAAGCTAAGTTAATTACAAATTTTAAGTTGAGATATATGAATTTATGTTCCAGTCTCATCCAAATCACTTAAATTAGCGAATTAGCCCTCTGGCAGAAAAACGTTGGTTGTAGCGTTCCTAGTTACAAAATAGCCATTAATAGCAATTTTCCAAAACATAAACGTATTACTTTAAAGTTTGTAAATGTTTTCTCAGTTTCACCGCTTTTTATTTATTTTTCTTTATGGTATACCTTTTCCCCCCGTAGCGTCACTTCCACTGCAAAATGCGCGAAAACTGATGATCATATCGCGAAAAGATTTTATGCAATATAAATTGTCCTCGGTAGTCGTGGTTTTATTTGAGTATATCTCCACCCCTTTACACCTCTTCCCCCCAGGTAAGGAGAAAATCAGTAAAAAGGAATTCCTCCCCCTTTTCCGCACGTACAGGAGTGGAATATAATTTCCCCCTCTACGCGCGAATCTCTCTAAAAAGTGGGAGGGGGGTAGGGTTCTTTTTCAGGAGGACAGTTAATCAAATGATTCATAGTCGTCATACATGATGGATGGTGGCGTATGCGAATATAACTCCATTCCTTCATTGTGATGGATGAAGGAAAAGTGACTTTAATCCGTAAAAGAGACGAAACGGGAATAGTAGCAGGCAGCAGGGAGGGTGAAGACGTCTTTTCAGATCAGATGAAGGTATCTTTCTGCATGACGGGCAGACAGAAAGTGTATGGGGGAAGGTTTTCTTCGGATTCATCTCCTCTGTCCACTCTCTCTCTCTAGAAAACTATTTGCAAGAGCGTCCAAGCGTGAAATTTTTCATAAGACCTAGGCCCGACCCCGCCCACGCTCGATTACGCATCTCGCCACCCGAACGGGAGACCCCTTTCTCCCCCTTCCACTTCCCTCCGGTTCATTGTTCTGTTTTATTTCCGGGAGAACCTTTTTCCATCCAGAAATGTAAGTGGTTTGAAGGATGGACGGTGGCTAAGAAGTCGTTCCTCCCAACAACCGCTTGGAAGTTTTACACTTTAAGTTGAGAGTTGGGGGTGGACGTTGAGCGCTGTAAATAAATTTGATTACGTGTATTTTTCTTCGTTTCATATATACATTGTGCTCCGGCTTAGCTGTTTTCTCTTGACCAGCCTCGGAAGCTTTATGTCAGATACGTAGCTGAAATAGACAGCTGAGTGATGTATCAATTTTTCATACGATTTTAGTGGTTGTGGCTTTTTAGTAAATTTTGGGTGCATTTTTTTTCTATCTTTTGGAAAGTTTGAACTTGTTTTAAAAGAAATGAATTGAATTTACTCTCTTTAGAGAATTTAAAGGGTTTGCCTGGGGTCTCAGACGCAAAATTCTTATTTTCTTAAGAAAATTATTATCTCTTTAAGAAAAGAGAATGAAAATGTTCCACAAGTATATATTTATATAGCCATTACTATGTGTATAAAAAATTGCCAAATTTTGTATTTTCAATAAAAACTGAAAAATTGAAACTGTAAACAGATTTTAATTTTAATATAACTCATTAAACAAATTACTGTTTTCAAATTACTTTTTCACTTTTACGCAGAGAAAATATCATAAATTAATTTGTTATTAGAATTTGTAAAACGTTATGTTACAATATTCTTAATAATTCGTAAATCAAAGAGTTTGGAGGAATATTTTTCTCGTTGAAAATATTTTTACCTATTACTTTGAAATAAAAATCCCTGTGACAAATTGAAGAAAATAGATCAAAGAATACCTATAAGATTCTCATTATGTAATTTAAATCCGTGAATAAATTGATTTGTCTTCAGAATTTGTAAAACATTTGTCTGCAGTACTTTTAATAATTCACAAATTATTTGGAGAAATATTTGTCTTGTGGATAATAATTTTAAAACTATTACTCTAAATAAAAATCCTGTTGAGAAATTAAGGCAAATATACCAACGAGTATCTGTACAAAAATTCAATCAAGCATTTTAAATTGAATTATATCTATATTAATTTGAAGTTAACATTTGTCGCCGGTATGTAATATAATCTAAAAAGTAATTTAAATTTTGAAAATGAATATAACATTCTGTTTTGGGGGAAGTTTAATAATTCAGATTAAATCCTGGTCGCGAAACAACTATTATATAAAAATTACATGTTTGTCCGCTAAACAAACCCGGATGATATACAGTTGCACAAAATCGTGGATTAGTGAATAAATACCACAGCGGTTTATGAGCAACACTGAGATTTTCTATTTTTATTTTTAAACTGTCTTATTTCTTGACAATCTGCAACACCACAGTTTGTTTTATAATTAACATTGTTTTTAAACTGTTAAATATTAAGCTGTCTCTTGAATCTGAACTAAGTTACACGAAATTTAAATTACAAGAAGACGCGTTCGCTTGTTTGATGTTAATTTTTCTTTAGATTTTATCAAAGGTTTACGAATACTTTAGCAGGAAATAGTAACAATTTAAGGGTAATTTAACTACTGTTTCTGTAGTTTAGGGCTGAATCCTTTAAAATAGGGTAAACGATAAAGTAAGAATGACTGAGATATAACTGATAGCTACAAACATTTGAGTACTTTTATGGATTAATGCATCTGTGCATTAATCGATTCGTATGAGCCTGTTCTCTTATTACCTTATGGAAATCTGTTTTTCTCCTTTTCTTATTCTTTAAAGTAATTTCTAAATAATTAGACCATATTTTCTAATACTTTTGTAGTTTCTGATCTTGCTGTTGAATTACAGAGATAATTCATGTTAATTTTATAAAAAAATTTAATGTGTTTATTTCTTTAAAACATTTTTTAAAATTTTGTTCATTTGTGACTCATTTTTATCATTGAGATTAGAATTCTTTTTATTGACCCTAAATATTAAATATAAAATAGCGATATAAAAATAAATATTTGTTCATAAATAATTTTTTTTAATAAACGGTAAGTATAAAAATACTTGTTTAAGGATTTGTTTTAAGTATACAGCAATTAATAACAGAAAATCCTGTTTTAACGAGATAGATGGTCTTGTATCAAAGTTTTGGGCCAAACAGCTGAACGTCAAATTAAACATTGATGCAAGATTTGACATTGTA
This sequence comes from Pardosa pseudoannulata, assembly GCA_032207245.1. Classification (NCBI taxonomy): domain Eukaryota; kingdom Metazoa; phylum Arthropoda; class Arachnida; order Araneae; family Lycosidae; genus Pardosa; species Pardosa pseudoannulata. The sequence goes on along the minus strand of CM063504.1, from coordinate 28,649,822 downwards.
GGGTATAAGGTATCTTGAGCCTCGAACTATATTTAGGTATAATAAGCATTAAAGGTGAGAGTCTATTCAGTGAAACACGAATATTGCAAGTACAGTTTCTTTAAACGTGTCTGTATTAAGTTCTTGCTACTGCCCTCCCCAAACATTTCTTTTTTCCAACTTCATTTGGGAACATGCCCCATAGGTTAAGAACTGTTTTAAAATGATAATTTTATCCCACTTTGATCCGGATGCAATTTGAAATCCAGATGCAATTCCGGATTCAGATAATGCTTTCACTGTTACAGTTTTACCAAAAGAATTTTAAAAATTGTGGCTTGAAAATACTGCCTAAATATATTCAATTTCTCAAGAGCGGACGGAAGCTGTCATAGAAAAATCTTAAGACCTTCATATAACCGAAATCACAAACCACGTTGTTCATGAAGTTTCCCATCCATTTTTCAAGATCTAGGGACCCGTTTTCACGACTGCCTTGCATAAGTTAATTCTCTTCGCGTATTAATCATGCGGATCTGTCAGATCGACTTGCAATTCGTACAAGATTCACATGGAAATGATGATAGAGTATTCCCCTGAGTCGCATTTCTTCCTTCCCCCTTTCCTTTTTTCCTTCCCCCTCTCGTGGAAATTAAGGAAAGGCGAGTGGCAGTTTTAGAAAAGAGAATCTGGAAAATTCCTTTAACAGCCCCAAATCCTGGAAAATAGAACGAAACCCTTTTAATGGCCCTTAAGTGAACTCGCGTTTGAGTTTAATGAATGTCAGTGAAACCTTGCTAGGAACAAAATTCGACGTCGTTTAGAGTTCCTTTTTCTCCCGTTACAGACAAATCATCTGAGGAGACTGGTAACATTTCGTTCATTTATGTTCCCTAGAGTGGCTGTAAATAAAAATGAATGGCCTTAAAGAGAACACTTAAATATATACGCCAGTAACGAGATCAGTTTTCGACATCGTTTGTGACAAAAATGAAGGTTTGTAAACAACGCGTGTGCCATTATATTGTGTCAATCTTTGTGAAATTTAGTTTGGGACGCATTAGTTACTTTTAATGAGAACGGTTTAATAGCCTTCCTATATCTGCTGCGTTGCAAAATAATTGAACTGGGTGTTGAAATCTTGCTGTAATGGTACTCTATTATTTTAACCATTTCTTTCCGGAGAAAATATAATTAAGTTTGACTACTTTTTTTATACGTACTTCTGCGTCATTTTCTCATAACAAAACCGGTGAAGTGATTGAAGTTCTGTAATGGGCTTTCACGAATTATAACTTTAAAGACTTACTTCTAGAACTCGGTGCTGGAATCTCTTTTCTTGGTATATGAACTGCCACTTTATTGCTTAAGGAGGTAACTGGTGTGTCTTTTGTATTATAGCGGCATTAACTTAAAGTGAACACTTAATTGATGCTTATAAGCACTTTAATTTTAGTCTCTTTCATAATCGCAAAATCTTTACTATGTCTGCCTGTCTGTTGAGGCATGGTTCAAATATTTAAACCACACGGTATTCGGAAGTTAAATTCGCTTCAAAGGAAATTTTTGGTAAAGTTACTACGCGTATATAGGACTGTTTCGTATCCAGCAGTATACTTATTATCTGGAATACCACTAATTATATGACTAAAGTTTGCAATATGAAAAATAATAGTATTGAAATACACTATAACAATGTAGTTTTGACATGTCAGGACTTCCAAGAGAAAAATTTTAAAGATTGGATTGATCCAAGTACACCGGTGTGCAAAACTTAAACAACAGTTGGGGTTTTTTGCCATAACTCTACGAAAAATCATCTGAGAGACATTAAATTCAGAAATGAGGGAGAGTTTTGATACATAAAGGATGACGAAAGCATTGGCGATGAAAAAGGAATAAAATACATACGGAATGGAATCAAACAAAACAAGCTTTATTGGACGCATAGTATCGTGACTCATGATTGTCTATCCAAGAGGAAGAATAACAAGCAGATATTTCATAATATGGGATATGCCCTCCCCTAACTGCAATGATTGCTTCGCACTGTCTCCGCATGCCCAAAACCACCTGGTCCAACTTTTCTTCTGGTAGGAGTGCCCATTCCGCAATAAGCATCTGTTTGAGTTGTTGGGTGTTCTCCGGAGGATGTAAACGTGCTGCAATGCGTCTCCCCAAAGCATCCCACACATGTTCGATGTGATTTAAATCACAGTAAATGGGATTTAAATCAGGGTAATACGCTGGCCAATCCATTTGAGTGTTATCTTCACTTTCCAGTAGCTCCTCAACAGCAAGAATCCGATGTGGCCGTGCATTGTCTCCGTTACTGTGGCCAGACGCCTTCACAAAGGGAGCTTATTCGCTCACCGTTTTGAACGCTGCCACCCGTTGAAAGCTGGCCACCTACGCCACCGTTTACAGTGGTGCAGAAATCCCAAAAATTGGACGCTGATCAGTGGAGTCGTGTCGCGAACTGGATTTGGATATCTAATAATTAAAGAAGGGAAATTATATATAAGAAAAAAATTAAAGCATAACGACTGTAGTGCTATTTTTCACGCAGAAGCTTCATCCAGGCTAGCAGCTTTAAATTATGTAAAAGAAATAAAGAATAGTATAGGGAGTGTTATTTTAAGAATAAACACAGCTAGTCAATCCAATATAAAAAGCACGGACAACTTAATTTCGTGGTCTAGAATTATGACAGATATATATGAAACATGTTTTGATTTCAATTTTGATAATATTAAGATAAATTGGAGTATAGCTCATGCCGGAAAACTCAATAATGAGATGGCAGAAATTTTGGCGAAAAATACTACAAAATTAAAAGATAAAAACTGTATTAAAATTTCCAATTTCTCTGTTAAAAAATTATATAAAATTTAGTGTTTTGGAGGATTAACAAAATGAATGTATATAAGAAAATATAAATAAAGGGAGAAACGCATTTAAGGGGAGGAGTTAATATGTAGGAAAGTAGATTTTAAATTACTGTCTAAAAATATTTTATTTTATAACGAATCATAGGAGTTTCCCAGTGTATTTAAATAATATTGGTAAACTGAGCACTACAAATTGTGATTGTGGTCAGTCGGTAGATCATGAACATTTTCTGAAAACTTCATGTAAATTTATGAAAATTTGTATAGAAATACAATTGAAGGAATCGCAACTTGAATATTTTAACAGAATCGATAAGAGTAAAAATTTAATTAAACAGGAAAAGTATAATATACTGGATAAAAAATATTCGTTTATCAAATATAAACTTTGAATGTATTTAAAAAATTTAGTGTCTATTATTTTATTTTTAGTTTAAATTCTTTTTTAAGGCAAAACTGGTCAAAGAGGGCTCGATCAGTTTCTGCCATCTGGTCCTATCCGAGGAAATCCCCCTCCAGTCTCCCTTACGTAAGATTTTTATGTCGCTTTCAACAGTCAAGCTTCCTAATTGGAGGTCTTTCCCGCTTTGTACTTCCCATAGGTTTGGCAAATATAAGCTTTTTTACTTGGTTGGTATTGTAGCATACTCAGCTCTAAATGAGCTGGAAAAAGGATAGCGGAGGCCTACGTACAGACTAAAAATCTTTATTAGAAACACAAAATGTTAAAGGTATGATGAAGATACCGATGAAATATGATATATAAAAGTGATGATCGTTGCAGGAATAAGCTACCTAGTCGTTCGGAGAGAAAAAAGGGAGGGGGGGGCACTCTCAGTCGCTCTCCCGACGCTATCAGCCAGTGCACTGGAGACTCGATCGGTCAAAAAATCACTCTGGGCCATGAACTCCGGTCTTTTTATATCCCGTCTGCCCGCAGATTTCTATCTCAGGTGATCGGACATCTGGTTGACGACGTGGTGAGGAACCGCTTTGTAGAACTATAGCCGGACAGTTGTAAGCCCGGTTCCAAGGGGAGTTTGCAGTAATCGGGAGCAATCTCGCCGATCATTAGTCGATGTCTCTGGACAAACCTTTGGAGAACAAGGCAGGAAAGTAATGTTGCTTCCCTTACAATGTAGAGGATTTCTGTCGTATGAGACTCTTTCTTCGGGATGCCATTGAAACTAACACTGGAAACACTTCACCAGCATCCTAATGAATTTCTCAGACAGAATGATAAAATTGGTCCTCGGTATTAACAATCGTCTATTCAGCATCCTATTCTGCGTGAAACAACGTCCTTTCACAAGGTAGAGATGAGCTCAGTTCAAGTGCTCCTTAAAGGCGCGTTCGCTATTTCTACATTATGCCGTTTTTTTCTCACGGTAGTAGATAAGTCTGTATCTGGAAATTTAACGTAACGAGAATTCGTTTCAGTATTCTGAGCTCTAAATAAAAGTTCTAGCCACTGAATCACATGACTTATTATGATCTTAAGGATGTCTGGTAGTTTATATTTGCGATAGATTTCAAAGTTAAATATTGATCTCCACCGTTTTCACAAACTATGCCAATATATTTCTTGGTACCTTGCGGTCAAAAATCAATAATTTGTTTTTCATAGTAAATGCAGAGCATTCACAGCCATAAAATGCCACAGATCACAATAGGGTTTTAATATCAAATTTGGTGCAAGAGCTAATGCATCGAGATTTAGATTGTGGTACAAAGACCTTGATCATCTATTAGCCATAGAAAGTCTGTTATTCATTTCAACAGTCAAATTATTGTTGTTAGAGACAACGATTTTAAGATATTTGAACTGTGATACTTTTTCAGGGGTATGTATATATTCAAGACTAATAGTAGTGAGTTAAATGTATTACAGACAGTTCTTAAAAATTTACTTTTATCTTCTTTGGGGTATAGCTCATGCCAGAAATCTCAGTAATGAGATGACAGAAATTTTGGCGAAAAATGCTACAAAATTAAAAGTTAAAACTATATTAAAATTTCCAATTTCTTTACTGAAAAATTATATAAACTCAATGTTTTGCAGGATTAGCAAAATGAGTGTATATAAGAAAATATAAATAAAGGGTGATTAAGTTCAATTTACTAGCCTCATTTACATTAAACAATAAAATAATTAAATTCTTACATCTAATTTTTATTGCATTCAAAAGCATATAAGACTAACATGTTAAGTTTGTCTTATTGTCTGGTGAAATGGCTGTTGCCATATGAAAGGAATTTAAAAGTAAGAGACTAATAAAGACTGGGTTGTTGGAGTTTGGACAGACGAGCATTTACATTTGGCCTTTATGGCTACCATAAACCTAAGTTGGTGTGAATGTGGATTCATGCGGTCATTCGATCTGTCTTTTAGAACGCGGTTTCTCTTGACTTCAATTATTTTAAAAGAGTTAGCAAAATTTTATCCAAGCTCATTTCTGCAACTGCAGGGAGTCGAACCCACAGACTCATAATTCTGAGTCGACCTTACGTTCTAGCCACTCAGTGAATAAGGTCGTTATCCGTTCTCAATACTGTGGGCTATAAACATTAAAGATACCACTTCCTTTTTTTAGGCCGGACGATGGTCAAATGATAGGGTGCTGCTTTTCGGTACCAGCATGTATGGTTTGAATCCCATTGCTGGCATGGTTGTTCGTAGCCGTCCTGAATCGTTTATGAGAAGTAGGTTTCGGTCTCATTAGCCCTCGTGTACCCCAAAATTAGATTCCTGGTGGAAATTACGAGTTGCAGTTGCTCTTCCCAGACATGCTGTATAGGGTTTGAGGTCTGTAGGTTCTAGCTGGACAATATATCCGGCGAATATCATCACTTTCCAGAAAATTATCGACCAAATGAGATCTGTGTGGCCTGTGTTGTCTTCATCAAAAGGAATTTAGGGTTAACTGCTGCATGGAAAAGGCGAATATAGGTTTCCAATATCTCATTCCTATACATTACATTAGTCATAACACTTCTTTTAAAGACATGGAGGAATGCCATCCAAATGATGGCTGCCCAGACCTCCGCTACAGAAATAGTTGATTTCTTGGAAACTGAAGAGCATGTAGGAGAATCCTGGTACTTTCCTATTGAAATCACGTAAAGAATCAGTAATGTAACTTTTGATAAGTCAGACTGCGGCTTTTGCTATCAGCCAACAAATGCCATCCAGTGAGGTCTGCAAAGCTGACACCTCCCGCCCTAAGATGTGACTTTTTAAAAGGCCTTAGACCGGAGAACGGAGCGAATTAACTTTTCATGTGTCTCATGTGAAGGAAAGTTTTCTCTTCTTTAGAATGTCGTTTGTGGATCTCGGACCCTTGAGTAGAGTTTTGTAGAGCCGCTGCTTTTGTTAAGTCGAATTGACTTAGTTTTTGAGAGAGCCAACTTGTTCTTGGTAGGATTTCATTGGAATCTCCTGTTATTTTACAGAGTAGTGGATACTCTAGAGGAGGCCACATGGATCTTATTATTTTTGAATGAGGGCCTTGCTTAAAGGAATCGCTAGACTCTGCAGATATTTTTGAAGCCATAGTATTTATTCCATGTATCCATTTTACCGGACAATTGTTTGAGATTAAACTCTAATAAAACACAGTCATTAAACTCCTGAATTTTATCACTTCCCATACCTGTTTGTGATTGAACTTCTATTTAGGTTATCTCGCCAACTTGGAAGATATTTAAGTGACTTAAGCGCAGTATATACCTTATATCTGAAATGAAATTTAAAAAATATTCCCCATTGTAAATAACCGTAATCAAATTTTGTCTAGCACAAATAAATTGATATTTGGCGTAGAAGGTTTTGTCTAATTATGGAAAATCCGTTTTTTCGCAGCATCATAATTTTGACTATTGTTTTAAGTTTTAGATGGGCTACAGTGGTTAATCTGAACCAGAACTCAACAGTAAATAGAAATCGGTTTGATTTGAGATACCAGTAATTTGAATTGCGTGTTCTGTTACAAATTTATTAAACTTGTAAATTCCATGCGGCGTTGGGCTCATATTTTTGCTATATCTAGCGTAAAATTGAAGATAAATTTAAACAGATTTATACTTTTGTCAATTTTGACGAAAAGACAACCTAAGTTGGAACTATTGCATTTTGAATATTTTAATAAATCGGAATAAAACTGCACGTCTTCACAGTATTCATGAAAAGAACTCTTTTGACTCTGGATACTAACACTAATTACTGAATAGAAACTTTTGGATATCTTTAAAACTCCAGAGAGGAATTTAAAAGTTAACTATTGAGTGATTAACGCTAAATAATCGCGTTGGTGGGTAGTCAGAGCTTTGATGTATTGTTGTAATTGACGCCTTAATTACTTTAAGTACGAATTTAATGTTTTAAGGAAGATAATATCCGTGCAAAATATTTTACTTTGTTATAACTTAGAATCTCTTTAAGAATATTGTTAGCTAACAAGGAAAAAAAAGGCCTTAAAAACACAAAATCTACCGTATGTTAACAAACCCTTTACTTATCTAATCTGTGCTCGTGTAAGTATTTGTTACTATAAGAAGTTTATATATTACAAATATTAAAAATAAAAATAACCCCGTTATATGTTAATACTATTTCACCGTTATCAATATATTCATTATTTGATATGCAATAGTGTAAGAATAAAAATTTTAATATAGAATTGGTGGTAAATGTAGCCTTTATGCTAAAAAACTCCAGTCATTTTTTAAGCGTCATTGATCTCCATACAATGAATTTAGGTTAATTTACTTTTCTTGTAATAAAGTAGTTTTAATTATTTATGTATCTGCTATATTTAACAGGCGAATATTAAAAAAAAGTCTGTACCCTTTTCTCCAGTTTATTAAAAAAATTTAAAATATGTCGAAATTTTTGTTTTGCTAGTATTATATAGGCGCCAATGCTTCCGCTATACTCTGAAGTTTTCAGATTTTTCGGTATGTTTCCGATATTCCGATGGGAAAACTATTTCTTCCGATTTTCTACGATATAAGTCTAATATCCCTAAAATTTCCCGTTCTTCCCTCTGCCCATAATTCTGTATTCCAGCAAGAAGTAAAATGAGGATATAAAGCCAAATATATATATATATACACACACACATATATATATATATATATATATATATATATATATATATATATGTATGTATTTATTTATTTATTTATTAAAAAAATCAGAATTGGTTTTAGACAATTTCTGTCAAACAAAACAGTAGAACAATTATTATTTGTAAAATGCAGTAAAAGTTTAAAATGCTTCGAAAATGAATTTGTTAAACAATTTTTGAAAATAGCAAAATCTTTTAGAACAACATATGGAAATGCTAAAGTCTAATATGTTTGTTTTATATATTGGGTAAGCAGTATTACAATCTTTCACCTTTTTAATTATGTTTTATATATACACTAAAAAATGTTATTTCAATAAACGTTAGTATTTGTGTACTTTTAAAGCATTTGTGAGTATTAAATTCATATATCTTTAATAAATTAAATAAACTTTGCCATTTTCCCCTATTTTTCCCTTTTTTAAATTTATATTTTTATTTATACACTGAAGCCCAGAGGCGTTGGGGTAGCGCTTCGCGCTCCCACGCCACAGGTCCGAGGTTCGATCTCCGGGCTGGGCAAGGTTGACTCAGCCTTTCATCCCTTCAGTGGGTAGAGAAACTGAGGACCAAGCATGCTTGGGAACTAAACAGTGGGGGTTCTGCGTAAGGCTGACCACCTAACCGGAACATATGCTTCGCACCTCAGGGCTCTTGGTCTAGAAAACGGAGATTGGCACCGTAGGCCCTGGCGCCCTAGGGACTGTTTCTCCGAGGAGTTTAGTTTTTAATTTATATACTAAAAAATGTTACTTTGATAAACTACAGATTTCTCTCCTTTGGAAATTGGCACCTATGGTATTAGCTGTTCCTGCATTTTTTACTTTTTTTTCTATTGTTAAAGGAATAATGCTTAACTTTTTGGCAAAGGATTCCACCTATGAAAATGTATGCGTACGTTTGTCCAATGATATGCTTAAGGAGGCATAGAAACCCTAAATAATCATTTTTATCTGAAGTATTACAGCAGAAATAACGAGCTGCTTTGTAACTTGTGTTGAAAGCTTCAGTAGCTTTCTGTAACGTTCAAATTTTCTAATGTGGGTGATAATAAAAATCTTTCTTCAGGCTCTGAAAATATTCAACCTCATGTTTATAAAGAAGAATATCTAATTTTAATTCAGGTTTGTCTATAAGTGAAGGCAATTATCAGTTGCCTATGAAGTCTTCAATATACAGATGCCTATGTGACTATGAAGTCTGCTTCAGTATTTTGTCTGGGTTTACTAGTCAAATAAGGACTCCACAAAGAAGATTTAAAAAATTCCTTACCTTTATCTTACTTTCTTTTCGTAGTTGACAGTAGGATTTAATTTAATGGGATTTACAATTTTTTGTATTTAGTAGTCGGTAGTCGAGAATAATAAATATGAATAAGAAGTTCTAGCCCAGGGGTGATTCTAATCCGAAAACTGTATAAATTATAAAATTTTTCCCTCGAAAAATTTTCAAAATAAGAAATTCCGCTTCAAATAAAAAATATATAAATGAATTTTGGAGATAGTTAGAAAGTTTTATATTTTTTCTCACCCTTTTTCTTTTTTGACGCGTCCACAAATCTTTTTTCTATCGAAGAACAGTAATAATATGTTATGTCATTTTCTTTTTAAAGCAATATGTTACAATTTAAATTTATGTATTCAGATTAAGAAATTGAATTTTTGTTTTTCAGATAACCAACACACCCATTGAAAAATGTGTGTTTGTATTATTTTATACAGAACACACTTATATTTGCAACTCTATAGTAAGGTGATACATACATTAGAACATATTAATATATTGATATTCGGTAAACGATAAATCACAATATTAAAATTCAGATATCATCCAGCTCTAGTTTTGACACCCAGAAATTAACCTTAATATAGTTTTTATTTTAAACTATCATACAGCCCGTCATATGACGGGATCAGTAAAATTTTTAATTTTCCAGAATTGTGAAGTACCCTATGAGGCAGGTAAAACAATGGTTTGTTTTTTGGCTGAGAATTATCTTACAGCAAAATATTATCGATAATTAAATTTAAAAATATCACATATGTACCTAATCTATTTAAGCCACATATAAAAGAAAATTATTTACGTATTATCTAAGTTCAGTGATAAAACGTATGAAAATAATGCAGACGATATTTAAATAATTTAAAATGAGAAATGATTAAATGAGATATTTAAAGGAAAGACGTCATAATGCTAGAAAAAAAAATGTTATTTTTACCTACTTATGATATAAATTGATAAATTTAATCACCTGCTCTTAATCGGAAAAATAATGGCATTAAATGTTAGAAAAAGGGGGAAGGGGTGGATTTCGAACGTTGCTAACCCTAACTCATCAAGAATCCAATATGGATGCCTATATCCATTCTAGTTCCCACCGCTTCATAAATTCAAGGACAGACGGACAGATAATTTAGGCTATTATTATATACGGGGTTAGTAGCGTATATTTTTTCAGAAAATTATGTAGGATTTTCAGAAACTATTTTCTTACTTAGAATCACCCATGTTGTAACCACTGTTTTACTTACGATTTTTTTGATATTATGATTAAATGTAATTGATTTATTAATTTAATTGTAACTGTACAATTAATTCATTTTAAACTTAGTACATAGTAACTTGTAAGGTACTTACCGTCGTATAAATTTGCTTCTCTTTCAATCATTTAATTTAACATGATAAACAATTTTTGCACTTAGTTGTTGTTGGTCGGTAAGTTTATGAGTCGTGATTCGTAATCTTTGTTTTGAATATGTTTTATTTAATATTATGATTAATTGTAACTGATATATTAATTTAATTGTCCTTGAACGTTTAATTCATTATATACTTCGTAGTATATAGTAACTTTATACGGTACTTACCGTCGTATAAATGTGCTTCTCTTTCAATCATTTAATTTAGCATGATATACAATTTTCGTATTTAGTAGTTGTTAGTCGGGAAGTTGGAGTCGTGATTCGTAATCTTTGTTTTGAATATGTTTTATTTAGTATTATGATTAATTGTAACCAATATATTATTATATATTTAATTGTCCTTGAACGATTAATTCATTATATACTTAGTAGTATATAGTAATTTCATACGGTACTTACCGTCGTATAAATTTGCTTCTCTTTCAATCATTTAATTTAACATGATATACAATTTTCGTATTTAGTAGTTGTTTGTCGGGAAGTATAGGATTCGTGATTCGTAATCTTTGTTTTATGCATATTTTATTTAGTATTATGATTAATTGTAACTAATATATTAATATATTTAATTGTCCTTGAACTTTTAATTTATTATATACTTAGTAGTATATAGTAACTTAATACGGTACTTACCGTCGTATAAATTTGCTTCTCCTTCAAACATTACTTTAACATGATATACAATTTTCGTATTTAATAATTGTTAGTCGGAAAGTTTGAGAGTCGTGATTCGTAATCTTTGCTTTGAATATGTTTTATTTAATATTATGATTAATTGTAACTGATATATTAATTAATTTAATTGTCCTTGAACTTTTAATTCATTACATACTTAGTAGTATATAGTAACTTAATACGGTACTTACCGTCGCATAAATTCGCTTCTCTTTCAAGTCATTAGCCGAAATGCAACTTATTGATTTAATATTGATCAGGAGACTTAAATTGCGAAAAGACTATTTAAAAGAAATGCGATAATAAAAAATCGTGATTTAAAACGATATAATTATACGGTATTTTGATTTTTTATCAAAAAAAAATTTTTTTCAATATTTTAATTTTTATTCATTTTTTATAATTTCTATTTCTAACGATTTAAGAAAAAAAATATCTTTATCAATTACTGTTCTAAAATTTAAGATAAAAAGATCTTTCTTTATAAAGTTTTAGATCAAGTATTTTATTTCTTTAGAAAAAGTTGGTAGACAGATTTATTTTAAAATACATTTTTTTTAAATTTAGAATAATGAACATGTTTTAGCTTATTTGTTCACAAAAAAATATTGAAATACAGCAATTCTATGCGATTTTTTTTCAAATCAAAAACATTTTTAGCATTAGATGAAACTGAACTTTTTTTAAAACAATTACCACTAAATGATATTAAAACATAATTTTTCTGAATTTTGTGACGATTATAAAACATCTAAATTCAAAATTAAGAATATAATGTTATGGTTTCGAAGCGTTTTGGCGTTAGGATTTTTTATCAATTACACGTATTTATAAAGTTTTAAGATCATCGGCAAATGTGCAACAGTTCTCCATTCTGCTTTTTAAGCATGGTTGATCATTTAAGAAAAAAAAAAACTGTTTCTCAACGATTTTAGATTCATAATTATGGTGTCATTTTTAACATTTTTATTAAGAAAAAGATCTGTAATTTTGACGATTTTCTTTCGGATAAAGCGATACAGAAAGCTTGGACTTTAACTGTTTTTTAGAGGACATCACGTCTTTAAACCTTTAAAAATTCGATTTTTTGATTTTTACATTTCTAAAACCTCTGGACGTTTCTCAGTAGTTTAAAACAAGCCCTATTGAAAAATTCGAATTAGAACTTTATAACTATACAATATTTGCATAACACTGACTGAAATCTATACATCCAGTTGAAATTAAATAAAAGATTTCCAGAAGCTCGCAGAGCCAGAATTATTACTGACGTTGTTAATTTAAAAGTAAAAGCGATTTTGTGGGTAACCGGACATTTTAATATGCTTTAATATAATTTTAATCAAGTTTTATTAAGAATTTCAACCCTCTCATTTGGAAAGTATGCCTGAAAACGTGGGGTTATCCAAATGTTGTTTAAAATAACAATAAAGTGTGCTGTTTTAATATTTAATGATATTCAGATCAATTTTAGGTCTGAATTCGGCTACAAAATGGATAATAATGCAAGATTACTGGCATGCAACAATGATCAACGGCAAATTCGTTCGGCTGAAGTGTCTACGTTTTTAAAAATAGATTTTTGATTTTTACATTTCTAAAACCTCTGGATATTTCTGGGTAGTTTAAAACAAGCCCTACTAAAAAATTCAAATTAGAACCTTATAACTGTACAATATTCGCATTTAACACCGACAGTATACATTCAGTTGAAATTAAAGCAAATATATCTAGATTAGAAGCTCGCAGAGCCAGAATTATTACTGAAGCTATTAATTTAGAAAAAAAAGGGGTTTTGTGGGTAATCGGACATTCTTAATATGCTTTAATATAATTTTAATCATTCTGCATTAGGAATTTCAATCCTACTCTTTGAGATTTGGAAAGTATGCGCGAAAACGTGATGTTATTCAAATGTTGTTTAAAATAACAATAAAGTGTAGTGTTTTAATATTTAATAATATTCTGATCAATGTTAGGTCTGAATTTGGCTACAAAAATTGATAATAATAGAACATTACTGGCATGCAAGAATGATCAACGGCAAAGTTATTCGGCTGAAATGTCTACGTTTTTAAAAACATCTGTTAGATTACTTAAAAAAACTGTTTATTAGCGGTTTTAGATTCATAATAATGATATCACATTTTTAGCGTTTTTTCAAGAAAAATATCTATAATTTTGATGATTACCTTTTGGGCAAAAATCGTTTCAGCATTAGAGAAAGCTGGACTTTAACTGTTTTTAAGAGGACACTACGTCTTTAAACCTTTAAAAAATCGATTTTTGGTTTTTACATTTTTTAACCTCTGGACATTTCTGAGTAGTTTAAAACAAGCCTTACTGAAAAATTCGAGTTAGAACCAACTACACAATATTTGCATTTAACACTGACAGAAATTTATATACATTCAGTTGAAGTTAAAGCAATGATATCTAGATTAGAAGCTCGCAGAGCCAGAATTATTACTGACGTTGTTAATTTAAAAGAAAAAGAGATTTTGTGGGTAACCAGACATTTTTAATATGCTTTAATACAATTTTAATCAAGTTTTATTAAGAATTACAATCCCACTCTTTGAGATTTGTAAAGTATGCGCGAAAACGTGGTGTTATCCAAATGTTGTTTAAAATAACAATAAAGTGTACTGTTTTAATATTTAATGATATTCAAACCAATGTTAGGTCTGAATTCGGCTACAAAATTGATAATAATATAACATTACTGGCATGCAACAGTGATCCACGGCAAATTCGTTCGGCTGAAATGTTTACGTTTGAGGTTTGTAAAATAAGAAAAAGAATCAAAATCACTAAAGTAAAAATATTAGAAAAAGATGAAATATTGGGCTTATCTGGACAATTTTAAAATATTTTAAAGAAAATATAATGTAAACGTGAAGTTTTAGTTTTAAACTCGTTTTACTGAAATTGGTGTTTTCCAACTTGTGCTCACTCTAAATAAAAACTATTGTACATATTGATTTCAAATTTCCACAGTAAATACATTATAGAACTGCTATGAAACTCTACTAACTTTTATCATTGTTAGTTATTTTATTTGGCATTTATAATGTTTGAAATGTAATTTTAAACATCATTTTACCGTAAAAAGTTAAATTTCCAGGTAAAGTTTCTGATTCTTTTTAAAAATTTTAATAGGTTAAAAATGATATCTAATAATTGTTGTTTTCATATATGCAAAATTTGTCATTCTTAAATGGCATTTAAAGCAGAGTGGTAAGTATGGTGAGGGAAGAAGACTTACGTTACTTTAAAATTAACATGCATTAAATTAGAAACAAAAATAACATTATAAACTTGTTCCACGAGCATTAAAATAATATGACTATCATATTACCCACGGAGTCGGTTCACAGCAACTACAAATAAACTGTTTATATTATACTGCGTTGACCAAATACAAGAAGAGAAAATAAATGCAAAAACCCAAAATGCACACATTAAGTAAATAAAGAAAAATCATTATAAATCTTCACCAATACAATTAAAGACATCGGTTTACAATTTTAAAACATCGAAAATTGGATACATGTAATAAACTAATAATTAACTGCGGGTTAAGCACAAGTATTCCTATCAATTATTAATAAAACCCATTTTGTGTTGTAAGTGTGCAAAGTGTGACAGATTTTTTTTTTTTTTTTTTTTTTTTTTAAATTTCTAAAACGAGCAATCACATTTCACTTATTCAAATTATAAAAAAAACTTATTTTCTAAAAATGTAATAAATGCGGCAAAAAACTATTAAAATATAAAGAACAAATTTGGAAAGTACCATATAGTTAAAATTTTTATTAAAAGAATATAAATCGGAAAACAACAAAGCTTCTTCCATTTGAAGTTGCCAAAACGAGATGTGTTTCCCTTAAAACTTTTACTAAAATATTGAATTTTAAAGTTTCTTAGATTTGTGTAGTCTCCCAAAATTAAGGATACTTTTTGTAATCAAAATTAGGAACAAAATTTTAATAAATTCTTTATTGATATTTATGTATTATTCTTTATTACTCGCCCTAAAAGGTTTTATCATTGCCGAAAACCTGCAACAGTTCTTTTTATTAAAAATTGGTAAATTATGAGCATTTGTTTTTAAATCAAGCGTTTTTAGATATAGTGATCTCTGACCTTGAGGTTTATTATCAACAAAATATAAATAAATATAACTTACTTTAGCAATTTCCTTTCGGATAAAAAAAATGTGTCAGGATTAGAAAAAACTGGAACATTTTCTCTTTTAACATTGTCATTAAAACTTAATGTTTCTTAGTTTTAAAAAGTTTGTAAAACTCTTAAAGGCGAAATTAAGAATAAACTGTTAGGAAACTCTTAATTAATTAGACGTATTCCTAACAAGTTTTAAGATCACCGGCAAATATGCAAGAGTTCTTATTTCTCTTTTGAAAAAACTCGGTAGGTAGATTATATTAAAATGCTGTTAAATTTGTGTAAATTCAAAATAATGATCTCAATGAAATTATCAGGAAATAAAATTAATTTTGGTGATCTTCTTTCGTATTACAAGTATTTCAACATTAGAGGAAACAGAATTTTTCTTTTATAAGGCAACGTGAATGAAACAGGGATTGTTTATATTTTTCCACCTTATTATTAAACATTGTGTATTAAAATCCTTTTCATTTCCATTTTAAGGGCATATCTATGAGAATGTACTCTATTTGAATGGCTCTTTTGATTAAATTTTTTTTCTTTTAAAACATTTTGTAAAGTTCTTTTAATTTTTTAAAACTTTTATGTTTTTGTCAAAGTTTTTGAAATATATTTGAACCTTCTACACAAGACAGTGCGTAGAATTTCAGATATCTCTTAAAATTATATTTTATACAAATATTACAATGACACTGCGAAATTTGACGGTTTTTTTTTGTATATATATATATATATATATATATATATATATATATATATATATATATATATATATATATATATATATATATATATATATATATATTTGTATCTAAACATGGAATGAACTACTTATTGCTAATTCCATTTAGTTTTATTCTATACATTATAAAAATCAGTGTAATAAAATTAACATTTCCATGTGAAGTTAAAATAAATAAAGGTTTGGAATTTTTTTGGGGAAAAAAAACATGGACAAATGCTTTAAAGTTTTTCATATTTTGAATATCGTGAAATTTAGCTGATTTTCAATTAATGGTAATTACAATTCTTGTTTTAAGGACAGACGCACACGAAGACATAGGGGAGTAAAACATTAAAGGTTTTATATTTAGGTATATAATATTTTCTGTTGCAATTAACGGTAATAATAACTTTTTGATTGAATGAAAATGAGTGCTTTAATACATAAAAATTATCTATTAATTGAAAAGTATTTGTTATAATTTTTTTTTTCGTTCATTGTTACTCAATATGTGTTTTCAGCTTTCGCAAGTTTAGAGATTTATTTACTTTGGAAGACTGTAAAGTTTGAGTTCTAGTGGCGCCATCTCGTAACTCTTTTGATAACTTTTAATAATAAATGACGCGTTTACATTATCCCTAGTATTAAATTGTTAATTTCATGTTACCTTGTTGAATTCAATTTTTCTTTGTAATAGTTCAATTTTTAAATAGCAATTTTCTGCCTGAAAGATATAATACATTTTTTTTCTTTTTTCAACAGCAGGTAAGGTGTGTGTGTGTGTGTGTGTGTATATATATATATATATATATATATATATATATATGTGTATATATTTGCACATATATACTTATACATACATACATATTTATATATATATATATATATATATATATATCTACACACACACACACATATATATATATATATATATGTATATATATATGTATAATTATATATATATGCATATATACACACATATATGTGTATGTATGCATATGTATATATATATATGTATGTATATGTATATATATATATATATATATATATGTATGTATATATATATATATATATATGTATGTATATGTATGAGTGTATATATATGTATATGTATGTATGTATATTATGTATATGTATGTAAATATATATGTATATGTATGTATGTATGTATATATATACATATGTATGAATGTATATGTATGTATATATATATATGTATGTATATATATATATATATATATATATATATATATATAGATAGATAGATAGATAGATAGATAGATAGATAGATAGATAGATGTAAACTAGTTAACTCTATTGTATTTGCCTGTGGAAATTTCAATTTTTAAATGTAAATTCTTTTTAAGTTTTAATTTATTACAAATTTTAATTTTAAATAAAAAATTAAAATTTTTTCGCCTATTTTTCAATTTTAGTAATTTTGCTCCAAATTGTTTTATACATTTACTGAACTATTTCACACGATTCAGCATATGTATTCGTTATAACATACATATATATGTAATAAGACGGACTTCATGATGAGTGGTTGCAGTCATGGCCCATCAAATGACACCGTTTTAGCTAAAGACCTTTATTAAGATAACGGTGAAGGACGGGTTCCCACTTCATCATAGGGACAAGACAAACTGAAGGGGTCAGCTAGCATGCAGTTATATGTAGAAGACCCTTAACACCTGGATCAACATCTCAGTCAAAATCTGTGGGAAAAGATCTTCCTCCGACAGTGTGCATCTCCTTTTTGTTTGGAAATTTCCTAAGTTGTCCGCTAGGGCAATGTAGAGTTATAATTGGTCAGACCCCTTCTCTGAGGGCTTAAACTGTAGCCCCTGTGGTCAATTTAGGTTAGTTGTCAAAAAGGTGAATGAAAAAGGACGCGGGAATTTTTAGCTCTTGACTTAAGTTTTGAAAACCTCTGAGAATTTTCCTTACACACACATATATGAATATAAAAACATACATGTATGTGTGTGCATGTATGCGCAAATTTTATATAATTTTTAAAGCTTTTATTAGTCCTAAACACTAATGTTAAATTTACATAATTTTTTACTTAATTGTGTATTTTTAAAGTGAAAGATAGCAAAAAATCTCGTCTAGCTCAGTCGGTAGAGTACGAGACTCTTAATCTCGTAGCCGTAGATTCGTACCCCACGTTGGGCAAATGTTTTGAGCCGAGGTAGCTCAGTCAGCAAAGGCAACACTCTATACTCGGTGTAAACTCAATAGGCACTCCAAGGTCACTGATTTTTCCCCGATGACCAACTGTAACTATGGTAACGACAGTTGGGGAATGACATTACTCTTTTTTCCCACTGTGTTAAGGGGTGTCATGCATCGTGTGGGCTCTCCGTGCATGATGAAAGTATGTTTATTTAGACTACACTTTGAAGAATACTTAACACTTTACACAAAATTTTATGTGTAATTTCAGACCTGTTTCTAAGTTCATAAATTTAAGATAAATCCTATTTTATAAAATTACAACAGTTGCATTATTTACAGAAATAATATCATTAAGATGATTGAATATTTCGCTAATTTTAATGAGTAATTAGTTATAATTTCTCACTATTTTTCTTTATATTTGTATGATTCTTTTAATTTAAATATCAAATATATTTCTTAATAATTAATTTATTTAAGAGAATGTAGTTTTGAAATTCCTTAAATTTAAGTTGTATGTTAATAAGTATATTATGAAGTTATGTGGACCATAGTAAAGTTTCTATACCAAAATTGTACTGTATTAATTATTTTATGATTTTAAAAGAATTGAAAGACGTCTTAATGCAATGACAATATTTTGTATAATTTTATTATGTATTTAAAGATTTATGGTCTGTTGACACATTTTTAGAAAGTGAAATTTTCGTTAGAAGGTAGAGATTCATAATGTTTTAGTAAGAATTCTAAATTAAAAGAAATTTTTGTATTTTTAGAAAAACATCTGTGATATATTATAACCATTTTATACATATTGTTAAACTTTTCTTTATGTAAATAATTAACGCATTTATGCACAACTGAAATTTTTGACTTATAATAATAAAGCAAGTCGTCTGAACGTATTGGAATCAAATCCTCAATTGAAGTACTGAAAATAAGTGTGATTGCATAGGCTTCTTGGTCGCTACCATAGTAACCGATGGCTGGGAAACGAGAAAGTGTGACCTTGAAGCGCCAATAGATTTTACATGGACTATAGTAACTGGAAGTTGCGGGTTCATAGCCCGAGCCCGCGTAAGATCTGCCTTGTTCGTTAAGGGTGACTGGGCGCGTGAAATATGTTCGTGGTCACTATATTCTTCAAGTTCTCAAGTATAGCAGGTAGCGAAAAATGAATTTGCTCAGTTCAATTTGAGCTCGCCCCGAAACTTAATTCTGTTTACTACCCTGGAGCTGTCTTTTGCAGCTTCGAATTTCTTTCATTTTCTGCTCTTTTTATTTTAAAGGAAGGATGTAAATGTTCATCTAGTTAAAAATTAAATAGTCATGGAATTTTGTGCAGATTTGTCTCTGAGAGTATTGCGTTCAAACATACTTTATCAATAGATGTTTGACAAAACCGTATATTTTTGTTTCATTGTACTGTTGAATATCCCCTATATAATAATAGCCTAAGTTATCTGTTCGTCTGAAATCAAATTTATGAAGCGGTTCGACCTGGAATGGAGAGGGCCATCCATATTGGATTCTTGATGAGTTAGATTCTTGATGATTAGCAAAATTCAAAGCGAGTAAAGTTTATGTTGTATCGATCCTATTCTAAAATAAGTTGGTATAAATATGCTTCATATCACAGCGAAATATACTGTTGTATTTAACACTAAACATACCATACAACGGGTCAAATGACCCATAAGGTTTATGTAAAAAATGCGATGGGAAATGAATTAAAAATTCTTATTCTTTGTCTTTGCAATACATAAAAATTGACAATATACAATTTTGTTTAATTATAATAAAGTTGATTTGTCTATTTCCTTCCAATTTTCCTATTTCATACATTTATAATCAGAAAAATAAAGTCGGGTCATTTGACCGGCTATGGTAGAAATAGGTATGTATTAAGTGTTGGTATGTTTAGTGTTAAAAGTTCGAAATCCCCCTTTTCGAGCGTTTAATACCATTATTTTAAGGCCTATTTTCCCCGGTAAAAATCAGGCAATTAAATTTATCAATTCATTATATAATAAATAGTTAAAAATAACATTTTTTTTCTAGCATTATGACGTTATTCCTTAAACCATCTCCTTTAATTCTTTCTTATTTTAAATTATTTAAATATCGTCTGCATTATTTTCATAATACGTTTTATCATTGTACTGAAATATTACGTAAATAATTCTTTTATATTTGGTTTAAATAATAGATTAGGTACATATGTCATAATTTTAAATTAATAATCGATTACTTTTTGTTGCAAGATAATTCTCAGGCAAAA
This sequence comes from Pardosa pseudoannulata, assembly GCA_032207245.1. Classification (NCBI taxonomy): domain Eukaryota; kingdom Metazoa; phylum Arthropoda; class Arachnida; order Araneae; family Lycosidae; genus Pardosa; species Pardosa pseudoannulata. The sequence continues at coordinate 28,629,060 of CM063504.1, read as the reverse complement.
AACTAACCTTTTCACACAACTTTTTTTTACCTTCTTCACAGGGTGCTTTATAATTCTGAATAATTAAAAATTTTACTGATCCCGTCAAATGACGGGCTATATGCGAATTATGAAAGAATTGTATACATGCGAATTGGAAAATTTTAGGGCATATCACTCAGGGTCATTTATGAAGTATCAGCCGAGTGTCCACCGTTTTTCGCCGATTAGTCGTCATTTCATCGACTCTGGACTGACCTTCGAAGGTCACACTCTGCATCACCTGCTGTTATTGTTTGTTTAAAAATGTTCTACTGCAGTTGTGGTTGGTATTTGCTGTAGGGAATACTTTCCTAAACGTTTCCCTTAACACTTTGGCATGTTTATTAATCTCCCAGGTATAAAATAGTGAATGTAACTTAGCGAAAGTTATGTTCATTGGATAATAAAAATCTTCATAATAAATTTATTTAATACAGAGGTTAATACATGCAAAATATAGGAAACTGAATATAATACTTCGAAATTTAAAGCATAAATTTCTGAGAAACGAAACGACCATAGAAACTTAATAGATTGTGTAGAATATTTCTTGCATTTGAAATTGTAATTTTGTATAAGTTATAAATATATATATATATATATATATATATATATATATATATATATATATATATATATATATATATATATAAATATATATATATATATATATATATATATATATATATATATATATATACAAGGAAAGAGAACTAAATATGTAAACTAATGTAGAGATTTTGTATAAAGACCGCCCATTGCTGTCAGGATTGTCCCTCAATTTGATAGTTTAATCTTGCTGTAGTAAATTTAAAGTCGAAAGTCCTCATTAGCGCCCGAGAAAATTCTCAGGGGTTTTCAAATCTTAAATCAAAGACAAAACTCTTTGCTTTTCCTTCTTTTAACCCCTAATCTAAACTGATCACTGGGGCTACAGTTCATGCCTTCTTGGAAGGGTTCTAGCCCATTTAAACTTTATAGTGCCCTTGCAGCCAATTTAGGAAATTCGGAACGAAAAGTGATGCTCGCAGAGACAGACCTTTGGGACAGTTTACGCCCTCAGAGAAGGGGTCTGACCAATTATAATTCTACATTGTCCTAGCGGACAATTTAGGAGATTTACAAACAAAAAGATTTTTCCCACAGATTTTGGCTGAGATTTTGACCCATGTGTTAAGGGTCTTTTTACATATAACTTCATGCTATCTGACCCCTCAGTTTGTTCTGTCCCTACGATGAAATGGGGCGATGAGTGGGACTTTAGCTAAAACGGTGTCATTTTTATGGGCCATGACTGCAACCACTTATCGTGTAGTCCGTCTTATTACACACACACACATACATATATATACATCTTCATTTTAATTATAATATCATGTACCTAATTTTGTTCTTAGAATTTTGTTTGTCTTCATTCAAAACATTAACTATTAAATTACGCCACTTTTAAATATAAAAGTTACCTAAAATTTAAATCAGTGTAACATCGTCTCCTAACAAATCGCCTAAACATTTTCAATTGTTACATTTCTAAATGAAGCGTAAGTGTATGTTTGTTCAAGCGGAAGTTATCAATCAACAAATACGATATAAAAGGGAAGGGCTCATTCATTCAGAGAGTTCGTTTGGGATTAGCTAACTGTATGGTTATACCTTTGGGCTAATTTATTGTTATGTACATGGAAAAGAAGGTAATATTTACTCTTTAACAACTCTAACGCAATGCAGTTTTTATCAGTTGATGTGTGAATTGGCAAGAAACTGGTTTCCAGTGAAACTAATATTGTAATTCAACACCAGAATGATGTGTTAAAGAAAAGCTGTTGAGACAGATGACACGATTTTATTTTTTCACCGGTCAACAAAGTGTAAAATAAACGTCCTTTCTATTTATCTTTGAAGCTATTTATTTATTTTGACTTATTATATTATGAGAAAAAAAATAACCCCTGGGCCATAGGTATATTAATATGAAGGATACATATGATAACAGATTAATTATACATGCATACTGTATTTCTTAAGTGTAACATGCACCATGTTTTAACATGAAAAAATAGTGGGAATTATATCTCGTATATAACGCACAGTTAAAATTTGATATAAGTGAATTTCCAGATTGTAAACTAATTGCTCTGTAGACCCACTAAATCAAAATACAACGTTCTTTTCTATGTTATTCTAATGATGATTCCATTCTTAACAAGAAAAGCCCCTGAAGTTAGTTGTCGCTATTTGTATAATCATTCAGTTGTCTTCCAAATTCGTACCTCACAGCGCGAATCTTCTGTGTTCGCTCGTGGATTGCGCCAGCGACGCAACAGGCGCTCTCCTGGCACTTCGGAGGTAACCGGCGAAACGGGGTGGCACTCGCGATCTGCCCACCATCACCGGGCGATGCCTGGATTTCTTCGCGGCCATATGGGCCCGGTTAGGTGCTTGATTGTCGGTTGCCTTAGGTCAATTAAGAGTGAAACTACTATGAATGTGCTGAAATTGAACACCTCGTTCATCATCTCCGAGTTCGTGAGTTTTACAGGTGGTATGGATGTTAGTAGCTGTTCGGAAAAGGTTTTGATTATTAGGTCACGGTTTTTTTAACCATCGTGTAGCACAACAGTAGTCCGTAACGCTTCAAACCAAACGTACATCATCCCCTTTTTAAGGGTTGCTGTATGAGAGATTTTATTTTCTTTATTCCTCTTCATTCTAAGGAAAGATTATTGTGGGACAATGTGCGAATAAGATGGAGAGCAGATGTAACTATAAGTTGCAATCAGGGCAATATGCAGCAGATAATGAGAACTGATCTTTAAGTAGAAAAGTCGGCATTCAAAGTTAATTATTAGTGTATCGTGTATCACGTGGGATGCACAAGGGACTATATTTTATATCATAATTTCTCACTACGTTCCTGATGCAGACAGAGGTTGGAAAGAATTACGGGAACCTAGTTAACCCTTTGTCTGTCCTGTACATCACATCCGAACGATGGCTGAATGGTTAGGTCGCTGATTTTCGGTATTGAAATTGGTCGGTTTGAATACCACTGTGGCATGGTTCTTCGTATACGTTCAGAATCGGCTTTAAGCAGTAAGGTCCAGTCTCATTAGACCTCGTGTAGCAAAAAAGTAGACATAGGTGCTCCAAACCAAATCAAACTTTTACATTACATGTGATCTACACAAATAATGTTTTATATGCGTGTGTATCACACATGAACTATGGATTATTATTTTATATCATAAAAATTTCTCGCTTCGTTCTTGATGCAGTTTAAATTTTGAAATTACAGGAGCATAGTTAACTATTTGCCTATCCGTATGATATACACATCTAATATTTTATAAGCTTATGTATCACATGTGATACACAATAGACTTTATTTTATATCATACAAATTTCTCACTACGATCCTGCTGCAGGTAAAAGTTCTAAATTATGTGAATAGAGTTAACGTTTTGCCTGTCCTGTACATCACATATGGTATACATATCTAATATGTTTTGTACGCTTGTATATCGCATGTTATTCACAATTAACTATCTTTTATATTCAAGCTTTTACACTCAAGAGCCAAAACATTATGACCACTCCTACATTTTGCATTGAACTCGCCTGAATGACGTGGAAGGCACTTGATCAGGTGGAAGTGGTATTTAACTGCTGCTGGAGAGTCTGAAGAATCATTCTTTCACTTACTTCTGTGTGTGATGGGAAAGGCTGCAGATCTAAGCGATTTTGATAGAGGGCAGATTGTAATGGCTCGGAACAAGTATTTCCGAAACTGCACAACTCGTGGGTTGTTCGCGATCTACAGTTGTTAGTACTTACGCAAAGTGGATGAATGACGGTGAAACCAGCAGTAGACGACATGGTGTTGGACGTCCACAAGCTATCAAAGAAAAAGGTCGTCGGAGACTGTCTCGCATGGTCAAGCAAAACCGGAGCCAGACAGTGGCTCAGCTGAAAGCTAAATACAATGCAGGGCCATGTATAATTGTATCAGAGAACACTGTTCAGCGGACACTGTTGGATATGGGACTACGCAGCAAACGTCCCACTCATGTGCCTTTGCTGACCAAGCATGATCGCGATCTGCGCCTAGGCTGGGCCCGGGAACATGGATCAGTGGGAGAGATTTGCCTGGTCAGATGAATCACGGTTTGTCATTCATCACGCCGATGGCCGTGTCAGGATACGCCGTCTTCCAGGCGAATAGTTACTCCATCAGTGTACAGTATGTCATACACAGGCCGGTGGTGGTAGTATTATGCTTTGAGGGCCGTTCTCTTGGGCGTCTCTAGTACCCGGGGTTGTGGTAGAGTAGACCATGAATGCTACAAGGTATCTGAACATCATTGCAGACCAGTTGCACCCTTACATGGCCTCTGTTTTTTCAGCTGGAAATGGAATATTACGACAGGACAACGTCCCGTGTCACAAGGCTAAAATTGTGTTGGAATGGTTCCAGGAACATGATGCTGAATTCCAGTTAATGTCCTGGCCGCCTAACTCACCGGATCTCAATCCGATAGAACACATTTGGGATGTCATGGGATGGCAGCTCAGAGTTCAAAGACCACCAATTCGCAATATCTCGGATTTGCGTAACCGTTGCTTAAACATCTGGTACAATCTGTAGTACCAGACTTGTCAACCAAGGACTTGTGGCATCCATGCCAAGACGGGTTGAAGCTGTGTTGCGCGCCAAAGGTGGGCCAACTCGTTGTTATTGACAGGTGGTCATAATGTTTTGGCTCTTCAGTGTATATGTTTTATATATTATATCATGACAATTAATCGCTACATTCCTGAGGCAGGTGAAGGGTTCAAATTAACGGAACACAATTAATCATTTTCCTGTCCTGTATATCACTTATGATCTACACATCTGATGCTTTATAAGGTTATATGTCACATTTGATGAACAATCATTTAAAATATATAAAAGCTTGTGTAAGAAATGTAGTTCATTATATATCACATGTGATATATAAACGCATAAAGTATTATATTACTATATCATATGTGTTGAACAGGACAGACAAAGGGCCGTAGCCAGAAATTATATTCGGGGGGAGGGGCATAGTTTTTACTTCACTAAAACTACAGGTTTTCTTATGTATGTATACTCCTAATGAGTGTCATAATACAATGGAATTTTAAAATGTCAAAATAATTAAAAAAGGATATAATGAACAAATTTAGATTGAATATGTAATGTAGTAACTATACAAAGAATGTAATGGTAAAATTAACATTGAAAATATATAAACTATACATGGTATTAAATTCTAATTTGTAAAACAGATGCATAACAACAACAACAAAAATAAGAATAATTTTGAAACGAAACGAAAATTTTCTTTTTACCTGTAAAATTTAAAGTATGTTTTTTTTTTGTTTAAATTTTCGACAAAAAAATTTCTCAATTTCTTCCAGTTGTGCAAGAATATTGTAATGAGTTGCCAGAAGTGCTAGTCAATCTGATCTTTCATGTCGAATTCAATTTGCACCTATTCTTTAACTCAACGTCAGTGTTCTAAGCCCACTTTTGTCAATGCACAGCTAGGCAGATGACACACACACACACACATGGTCCATTTTCTTTCCACGAAACGTTCTTTTAGAATTTCGGAGGGAGACCTGTCCCCTAAATCCCTCCCCTTGCCTACGGCCCTGTTATAGAATACGAACAAAGTTAGATTTCTTGTATTGTAATATGTAGATTGTTATGCGCGAAGCATTCCATGCAATACATTCAGTACTTGTTATACGGATAACAGATGAACTCACGTGTTTAATCCTTCATTCGTTATGATAATAGGTCGTTAAATTTATATGATAGATGTCAACAGTTTGTTTATAGATTTTCCTCTTCACCAGTTAATCGGAAAGCAGAAGTCGCGTCGCCTGTGTGAAAAAAAGAAAAAAAAATTACACATCTGTCTTTAAAAACACTAAAACTGTTATTTTTAAAAACCTACCATAGAAATTCTGCAGAGTCTCCGAAATTTCTTTTTTTCTGCGCACACCTTTCAAAGCACTGAACAGAATAAATCGCCTATTTCAAAGATTCTACTCCTTGTTATACTGTGTTGGCTGGTAAGACAAAAAGAAAAAAGCAGCGACGGGAAAAAATCCTGAAAGGGGAAAAAAATCGAGCGGGAAGGGAGAGTGAAGAAACTTTTTTTTTCCTGGTAGGGAAAAAAAATACAGAAAAGCTCATTTTGTCAAAAACCTTCTTCAGATACAGATTTTTGAATATATTTAAAGAGATCAGAAACAGGAAAAGCATGCGTAGATATCAGGGTACACTCCGGAGCGGAATTGCGTATATAAAAGCTTTATATATCTACGAGGCTATGCACCACCTACTCCTTCAATATGTAAAATAATAAAATTTTCTCCGTCTGTCAAGAATTTTCGAAAAGGAGGGATTGAGGACTCTTTTGAAAGTCAAAACGGGAATCGATCTCGGGGAATCTGCATGTTTCGCTAGCGGTATTCCGAGAGTACCAGCTGTCGAACTTAGAGAGAGAGAGCGAGAGTAGCCAACAATCGGTGTGTAAACGCGGACCGTTTAATAAATTTAAAGTAATATCGTGCGATATCGCTTCCCGGATAGGAGACCCGTCTTTTGTTTTAATATCCGGATATTCCTTTCTCACAAGCTGTGCTGGAATTTCCCCGCTTTGCATATTCTCCCGGTGCAGTTATCGGGGGAACAGATGGTCCTTAATGTATACCACGGTCCCTGAAGAATTTTAAGATGGGGGAAGTCAGAATGAAGTGCGAAGAATGTGACGGGGGGATGAAAGGAAATTTTGGATTTACACTTTAAATATCGCATTTACTAATACGGAATGGCATCATTTGAATTTCGTCTCGGAGGAGTATCGGCAAAGTTTAAAGGGTTATTATTGTCTTTGAACTTGGGGTTGTCTGTAGCGAGGGAGTTTTGGCGTCCGGGAATACATACCTCATTAAAAGACAGATACGAATGTTATGTCTATATAGGATGTTTCGTAGGAATCGTTCGTTACATTCCGCGTGTTAAAGTATAAGTTAAGGATTTGTGTTTGCATTTATTTGCATCCAGCGGGGAATCACATAATTAGGTATCCCGCCGAGGTACCGCGAATAAGTTTCATTAATGAGCATATTTCGATTAAAGTGTTTTAATAAATATCCAATCATTGCAGTAGTTGCGGGGAGAGAGCCGAAGTCTTTTAATTGTATTTTCAGTTATTAATACATTATGAAGACAAATTTATTAATAGTAACTTTCCCACGTTGAGTGGGAAGTGGCTTTCAACCCTGTTTGGGGGAAACAGCCTTTAACTTTTAATTTAGGTTATACCACTGCATGTTATTATCAATATTTCTCTTACGTGTAAGTGGGGAAACGAATAAAACACGTTTCTTCTGATGGGTATTAGTGGGAAAGTAGAGAGCATTTGTGGTTTTCACATTGGAAAACTAAAATTGGGTCTTAAAAATAGAAATACTTCTTTAAGAATTTATAATTATTCCTATAGTTGTATTCTTTTCTATTCTTACACTCTTACTATTTTTACCGTTGTTATATAGTTTGACTAAAGATTTTATTTTGACTTATTTGATTTAAATTTTTTGAAGCAAAATTTGTTCCTTGATGTATTTTGTAATATTTCACAGCTTAATATGTTTAATTTTTCATTATCAGATGTCGATTCAATTTGCACTGGTTTTTTTTTAAATAAAAAATTAGTTAAAATTTAATTTCTTTAATAATTAATGTTTCGCTACAAATATTTTCAGAAAATTACGACATAAATTCAAATTTTATTTTATTTTACTATATAATTATTTAAAGGAAGTACTGTCCTTACAGCATATATCAATGCAACTTCTGTAAACATCTTATGTATTATTTTACTTTATTAAGTAAAAAATTTGAATATCACTCTTATCACTATGATGCCAATATGCAACTTTTTAATTAATGTATAAACATATAATTATTCTGTCTTAATGAGATGTGTTATAATTTTGAAAATGAATGAATTGTTAATTATATAAATAATATAAAAGCTTTTATGCGGAAGCTTTAGTTTTTGTGCAATAAATTCGGTGTATGAAATAATATAATTAATGGGTTAGACTAATGACTCCAGTATTGACAGTTATAAGTAAAATTTTAATAATAATCAAATACATTAAAGGTGACTTCAAAATGAAAAATGTCCTCAGTCACTTGTATTGAGTCTTGTGTATACACAATATAAAGAAGTATCTGCCCGGATAGGTAAGGTGCTTCTTTCGCGGGTTCGAATTTCACTGTTGGCATGGACGTATGTAGCTGTTCTTAATCGACAGTAAGCTGTAGATCCCGGTCTCATTCATCCTGCTGTAGCAAACACAGTATACCGTTGGCGACGGAAACAGCTCTCTACTGTCATCGCCTTTTTAATAGTTTTGTAGTATTGATGCTTAACCTTCTAAGCGGTTCGCACGTACAATTCCGCCAAACCGATGATGTCTTCAAAAGCGGTTGTGACATCAATTTTCGACCTTCAAAAACGTTCCGAAAATGGATGTAATGTACCAGATTTCTACCAGTGTTTTTTCTGCCAATATTTGAGGTAGGAGGGTCAGGTCGATTGTTTAGAAACTGCATCCCTCTTTGACATTTTTTGAGGGATGCACCCCTATTCCACGAGGCACAAAGACGCTGATAGCTTTTCATGGCTTTGTAAATCTCTATTTCGAAGTATTTCTTTTGGGGTAACAGATGTATCTCTAATTGCCCCACTTAAATATCTTAGATAACTTTCATAAAAGAATATAAATAATTCTCTTAAAGAATATTTTTATTTGTACTTTTAGAATCCATTATTTCTTATGGGATGATCTTCGAGACTTGACTAGCTTTATGTGTAATAAAAATTAACAATCTATAATATCTTTTTATAAATCTATTTATAACCGGAATTAAAGGGACAATAACGAGGATGGGTTTCCCGTATTTCTAGTCGACAAAGGGTGAAGTAAAAAATTATAGAACGCTTTGGCCATTGACGCAATAAATCTTTAGCGTATTTTTGGAGACTTTTTTAGTCGGTGTGTTCCACTCAGAGGGTTAATCGTAGTTAATTTGGTAGAATCTATATAAACGTTGTAACAAATGTAAGTCTATTCATGCATTGTGGGAAAGAGTTTTCTAACCGTACGCTTACAACACATTAAGTTAGAGACATAATGTATTTTGTATCTTTATTATGAACTAGAGCCTTAAGAGAGTCTTCATTCTCGGTATCTTTTCCTCATTTCTTTTGGGGGATTTTCCATTGAATTAGCATAAATATAATCGAGTGTGTGTATATATATTATTGCTCTTTTTAGGATCCGTGACGTTTGTTGTAACATTACCTAATATTGTACAGTAGTTCTTCGTTATTAGGAAAAAAATCTTAATTATTTGTTGTTAAATTTTCCTCCGTCTACCCTATCACATGATATGATCATATAAAGGATAATATCCTTTCTGCTTGAGGATAGATTACGGAACAGCGTTATTTTCATTCATGGCGTGAAATAAATATGTTAATTATTCATGAGTGTTAAGCGTGTGTAAAGTTCGAATAACGCCGGATGCTTCAGCTAGTTTGTAATAAGTGACTGAATATGAGTATACAGTCTATTTTTTATAGTGATACGTTTTTTTAATTTAAAACTTTAATTTTACAATCCATACTTGTTCCGTATTACTAATTTTCTCACCTATTTTTTATAGGGATATACACCTCTTCATCTGGCTGCTATGTTTGGACGAGAAGAAATTATGGAAGTCTTAATAAATACATACGGTAAGTATGTATGCATTGTATACTATAATGACTTAAATGAAAACACATAAATGTGAAATGTTAAGATATTTCTTTGGGTGATTTTAATTTTAGATGAAATTATTCCTGAATATCTTAACAAATTTCTAATGGAAGAGTGATTCTTAGATTTCAGAACTATTTATATAAAAACCATTTTAAGCTGTAATTATGTTATGGGTTCTGGCTGAATGTTAAAAATAAAGTATACAAAAATATCTTAGTTAAGTCTATTCTATTCTTAGTATTTACAAATTTACTATAAATATGCGATGTCTCGTACAATTGAAACGGAAGATAAAATTTCAGTATTGCCAATAAAACAGGCAACAGGAGCTAACGAAATGTTTTGTAAAGCTGCTAAGTTAAAAATAAGGTAAAATATCAAGCGAAATAAACCCATATCAAACTGAAATGAGGTTGATTTATTTATTGTTGACATCAAATATTGTATTTTTTTTACAGGCAAAGTATGGAATGCGGGTATTCTATAGCATGTTTAAGCGTTGCATAGAACAGTGATGCAAAATGTATGACGCGTGGGTCAAATACTGATCTACGAAAGCTTTTTAAGTGCCCCCCTAGTTGATTTTCATATTATAAAGGAGAAAACAAACAATCATAAATATAAAAAAGTTAAAGTATAAATATTCAGTGCAAAATTTATTAAATAAAATTCCAACTTCACGTTGGCTTACTGATCTTTATTGTATCACTGGGAGCTTAGTAGAACTTTACATTGTAGAACGAGTATGTACCGCCTCAGAATGTTTAACTAATTGACAACCTTAGCATATGTATATCTGTTAGTAATGTATAGTTATATTTGTTTTGTGTGTTTCCAAATTATTGGTACCGTTTTTACTACATTTTTTATCTTCCTTTCTAAATGACGCTAATGTCTTAGTGATTCACGGGTTAGTATTAGAAGAAAGTAATAATGAACTAAATTTGATTCACTTCTCAAGAGGTCAGCCATCGGTGATATCGAATATCTATCTGTTTCTCGGCAAGATATGAAATACCAAAATACAGAAGGTGTTCACACATTTAGTAACGATTTTCCAAAGGTATAAACAAATAAGAATTTTATTTTATAATATTCTCAGTCTGATAGCCCTTTTGTTGAACTATTAGTTTATAGCTTGTTTTCCAAAATAAAGAGTATTATTTAAACCATCAAGGCGTTTTTTTGTTTTACTCCTCCTTCACATTATTTTAGAGTCGATGCAGTGTTTTAGGATGCCAATTATAAAGAGCCTGTATCAAAAGTCCAACTGTATTGTAACCATCATAAATACATCAGGGTACTACGGTGGGATGCATTAAATGCAACATTCAGTATGTCATATAGACATCGTATGGACATCGCCAGGACGTTTATTGGAACATATATAACTGTTAGGGGTAAGGCGAGCCGCGGTAGCTCAGTCGACAAAAGGCAACGTTCTCAATTCAGAGGTAGCGGGTTCGGAACCCGAGCTAGCCAGTGTTCCGCTGTGTTTCTTAAAAAGGTGTCTGGGGAATGTAAAATATATTCGTGGTCACAATGTCCTCCAAGTTCTCAATCAATACCTCTGGGGGTGTCAGGCCAAGTATATAGGTCTTCCGTTTGGTGTCTGCTTCAAAATTACGAGGACCTACTTGAGCAAAGTCAGCCTTTCACCTTAACGGTGCATTAAAAAGGCGCACCCCTTTGCCTTAATACGAGTAGCGTATGGCTCAATCGTGCTCTGTTTGTCCAAGTGGCATCAGGAACAAGAACAGGGGTAAGCATTACTTATAATGTTTTCCCAAATAGTACACAAGTTCCTGTGGACATCTAGTCATATAAACGCCTGTCAAGTACCTTAGGTACCATATGGATGTCCTCTAGAAACTTTGTGCTGTTAGGTATTTAAAGTATACTAGCCAGACAGTTTATATAATGCGTAGGCATCATATAGAATACCTGCATTTCATAATTTGCCTGTAACATACTTATACAGTAATTTATTTTTAATTTATTTAATCTTTCGATTTTCTTACATCCGTTTCGCGATTTCAGTCAAAACTTCGGCACTAGAGTCGTTACTAATTAAGTATCACTTACGTCGCATTACTGTGCATCATATCTCCTTTCACTATATCCGAGCGTTCACTTTTAACTCGGAAGACGCTCCAGAGAATCATTTACGATACTTAGAGAGGCATTCAAACCACACGAGCAATCATTTTCATTTTATGGCTTTTCGAGACATTACTGGCGAGACAGATATCTTTATTTGGGAGTCCCGTAGATCTTTGTCATTTTCCCAGCGATAAATAAACCATAAATTTTTGAACCCCCAAATCCTGCTATCATCTATTGATTTAAGACGGCCGTGGACTCTTAAAACTAATTTTTATTGTTTTTAATAGATTTCCCTGAAAATGTAGTCCTTAGAAAATTATTTATGTAAAGTGGTTAAAAATAGATAGTAAAATATAAATTATTTTTACTGCTTTTTATTGAGTCTCTCAGAAGCTAGTATGGTTAACTCCATTTCCTCGTCGGATTTTTATAAATTTAAATGGAATTAATAATATTCTTTTTACTTATTAAATAGTATTTATTGCTTTTACAATAATAAATATTGTTTATTAATTAAGATTTTTAATGAACCAAGAATTTTTAAGTTTAATGTATTGGAAAATAATAATTTTTTATATTTTTTCCTAGACTTTATCGCATAGATCTAGGAAAAATTAATATATTAAAAAAATTAAAGTAAATTCCTAATTAGGCAAAGGAATAATTAGCAAAGGAAAATTTTATTTTATTTACTTTTTATTAAATAATTACAATTAATATAAATATGTTTATACATATTACAGAATCGCAATTTCAAAGTGGCAAAATAGAAAGCGAATTTCCAAGCAATTTTCCATTTTATTTTCTATATATGGTATTGGACTATTATTTTTTTTTGTTACTATTTATTCGCTTTCTATTTTTTTTTTTCGTTTTTAATTTATGAAGCTGATCGTGGTCTATAATTTCTCATTCTATCCATTTCTTATAATACTTCATTATTGCAAGGAACCTTTCTAGTGAGTTACGAGCAGTCCAGTTCTTTAATTAATAGTCCATCTAATGATTTCACACGACTCAAGTCGACATATGCTTGACTGCGAAGAGTTTTCGTCCGAGATATATTACTGCATAATCTACAGTGTTACCTTGCATCTTATGTACTATTTATGTCCATGGCAGTATTAATGTTAGCATTCTTCGTTCAGCAGTGTTGTAGCTGCGTTTGGCGGGAAATTACACTGATATTGGCTCAATTCTGTGAACACCATTATTCCCAAAGTTCACAGTGACTGATGGAAATTAAATTTAATTAACCTCTTGAAGACCAGCACGTAAATGCTGTACGAGTTAACCGTTGTCGTTTACGATATCTAGAAATTAAATCTAACATTTAAAAATTAAAATAAAACATTCAGATCCCCTATTACGCATACGCGACGCTGGTCTCTCAATATCAACCTTAGATCATCATATGGAGACGACGCTGGACTGATAAGAGTGAAATCGCTGCGTCACGTATACGAGACTTGGCCGCGAAGGGGTTAATGAATTAATGTTTAAAAAATTATTAACATTAATTATCATCCACTACAAGTTAAAAAAAAGTATTTAAACTTGATTTGATCAATAAAAAGTATTTTATCAACGATTGAAAATCTGAACAAAATATATAAAATACTATCATATAGCCCGTCTTATGACGGGATTAGTAAATTTTTTATTTTCCAGCATTGTAAAGTACCCCATGAAGCAGGTAATAAAATGGTTTGTTTTTTGGCTGAGAATTATCTAGTACACGCTCAATAATATGTCTATCTTTATACTCCTATACAGTCTCCCTACATAAGGCAATTTGTCGCAACGTCACGAACTACTATAATGCCCTTCCCATTCGTTTTCATGTTTATAGCAGCCAATTGACAAACAATAAACTGCCCGTTTGAAACTAAAGCCAGAAATGTCATAAGTTGAGAATTTGCCCTACTGCGTGAAATGGCTTTATTGTGAATGCAGTTTCGAATCAAACTGAATTCATTTAGTCAACCCCGGTAGTTATGTATAAAAAACACACAAACGAAAAAAATTCTTAATTTTCAAAGATATATATAACTTAAACGCTAGATATTTATTACTCCGTGCAATAGACTGCTATACTTTAATGAAAATAATTTGTTCTTAATACCGCTGATAAAATTTTCATTGCAGCAAATAATAATCGATGATTAAATTTTAAACTATCACTTATATACTTAATCTATTATTTAAGTCAAATATAAAAGAAAATTATTTGCTTAATATGTAAGTTCAGCGATAAAACGTATGAAAATAATGCACGCGATATTTAAATAATTTAAAACAAGAAATGATTATATGAGATGGTTAAAGGAATGACGTCATAATGCTAAAAAAAATGTTATTTTTACCTATTTATTACGTGAATAAATTGATAAATTTAATCGCCTGCCCTTAGCCGAGGAATCCATTCCAGGTACAACCGCTTCAAAAATTGGTGGACAGATGGACAGATAACTTAGGCTATTATTATGTAGGGGATATATAGGGAGAGTGAACTAATAGTAGGAATTGAAAAAAAAAAAAAAAAAGGTTTATTTTATTTAAGGCTTATTTTACTGTTAGCCTTTGAAAATACCCTTTCCAAGTGCATACGTATTACGGCCAATTTTATTTTTAAGATACTACTTCGACCAAGGGAAGATAACGTACGACCCGCCACTTCCTTGATGAAATGGGAATAATTTGCATTTTAACTATCCTCCTACAAAAATGCGATATTTTCCTAAAAGTGGGGTTGTTAGTGTGTAGAACGGCCTATAGAATAATTAAAATTAAATTATTCTAATTTAAGTTAAGAGGATTTTACTTAAGGTGTTAAGTGAGATAACTTATTTTTCTCTGCTTTTACAAGTTTGGGATTCATAAAACTTTGGTGTGTAAAAACTTCTCTTCAAGAAGTACATAAAAGAAGTATTTATTAAACCTTTCGTTTAGTAAATACTTCTTCGCACACTTTGTTTTAAAAAGAGATTGATTTAAAAGTCATTTTAAAAGGTTTTTTTTTTTTTTAATTTTACTTAAAATATTTGGAAATGTCTACTAAAAAAATTCCGAACTGAAATAAGAAGTAATATATAAGTTACACATTAATACATGATTTTGATATCAAATTGTACTGCCTCCCTTTCTCTATAGATATGGTTATGATTAATTTAAAAGAAATTATATTAAACTTCAGAATTATAAGATATTTTTAATTAATTGGCAAATTAAATGAATTAATTGAAAAATGCAATTTAGGTGTGCATTTTTTCTTTTGTCT
>CM063504.1:28533774-28608774 GCA_032207245.1 Pardosa pseudoannulata | reverse complement strand
GCATGCATATATTGTCATCATATATGCTTCTTATAAACATTAAACCTGCTTAATTTCTCAATTAGTTAAAGAGTAATAAAAGAAATAAAATACTTTTCCAATGTCCCAACCTGCCCCACTGTATGGGGTAGGTTGGGACACTAAACAACAAATACAAAATACTGTTCAAATTATTTTTATTAACTGTTATAAAAGAGAAATAGCTGAAAATTGTCCAAGTTAATACATTTTTCAACAAATCTTATATTTGCAGCTGATTCAAGCATATTAGCATTTACAGCAGAATGCTTTCTGTTTGTTTTTCTTGTTCTCACCATTTTTTTTCTGAAAAAAAAAAGATTAATAAATTAATATTTTGACATGTTAAATCAATTAAAAATTAGGCACCAAAATATTAATTATTTTGCTTGAATTTATATTTGTTTACACTTTTTAAAATGTCCCAAGGTGACCCATCTATGTGTGTCCCAACCTGCCCCATTTTACATAGTATCTTTTGGTAACTACTATACAGTTAGGCTTAACAATACAATTTATTTATTATCATAGAAATAATAATAAATGAATTTTCTTTCTTAAAAATACACTTTTTTTTTAAATATTTTGATTTTTTTTTTCAAAAAATTACTTTTTAAAATGCACATAGGTGTAATTTTGGGTTATTTAAAACAAAGAAAATGAAATTGTTCCTTACCTATAAGCACTATTTTCATCAAAATTCTTTGAGAGGTGACGAGGAAGGCCATCTATCAATACACATGAGAACTAATTCCTGGTTGCAAATTAAAGCCTGAAAATAAAGGTGTCCCAAGGTGGGCTATGTCCCAAGGTGCCCCACTCTCCCCTACTATCCTTTATTATAAGTTTTAAATGTCAAAAACATAAAAAAAACGAAAAAACCATTCATAATTCTCAAAAAATAGAGAAAAAAATGTTTAATAGGAGGTTTCCCCGCGAAACCACTGTCCGCTAAAGGGTTAAATGCTCATCTGCTGCTTTGGAATTAGTAAAATAATCATTGAAAATATGAAACTGACCAAATAACCAGTAACGAGAAAAAGAAAATGACTGTATAAGCGGTGCGCTTGTTCACTATTACACATGTTCCCTATTAAGTTAGACGGGACTTAAGAAAACTGACCATATAACCGGGGTGACCTTATAGCCGGTACTGTCTGTATATATGTTATGAACTTAATGTCATTTACCCAGAACTAATATGTCTTGTAATATAACAACCCATTAAAATCCTTACATTTTCTGTGTACTTATATAAATATCAAAATTTTTTTTTATAGGTCATAAGTGTTATGGATGTCAGTAGAATACAAATTCACAGGTTACTGCTTGAGTTTAAGCAACTTTTAAAGTTGAAGGTCAGCGGCAATTTGTAAACTTACTGTTTTAAAAAATAAAAGTTACCTTTTGACATGCAGAAAAATCATGAAATATTTATGACTTTTATAATTTACCTTTGTCAACTGTGTTGGCATTCGTCAACGTACATTTATTTGAATGGTTTTAACCTCTTAAATGTGCGAGAGGAAATATGTCTGGTAACTGGAAAATATTTCGCGATTTTTTCTGATGTATGTCTTACTCATTTGCAAAAATGGTATGTTTGGATATAATTTTTTGCGTGTGAATTATACAATTTCTTTCGGTTGAAATCTTGGTGCATCCATTTTATCATTTTCTAGTAAGTTCTTTTAAAATCAGTTCCTTTGCCTAAATATGTTTTTGTCTTTTTATTGTAGATCATAAAGTGAAATTATTCTTACTTCCTTATATTTGTATAAATATTGAGTGCTGATAATATGCACTTACGACAGTTATTAAATTTCGACCTTAAGGGAAGAGCATTTATCAAGAAAATAAATATCAAAAGGCTCTTACCCTTTCACCTGGCCATTGTTGCCTTAAGAGGCACCTCAACATTATTGGCATTATAGACAGCCTAGTATGTAGTATGCCATATGGCAGAGGAGAGTTCATCACATATTTTATGTGAATGTGACTACTACTGCGCCAAGAGATTTGAATTCCTTGGGTATCACTTCATTGAGCCGTGGGAGTTGATTAACTTCCCGGTTAAGTTGCTGTTGAAATTTATATCAGCTATTGGTCTCTCTGAGATTTAATGGTTATTGTTTCTTAACCTTGTGATGGAGCTTCTTGCTCCAGTGAATGGGGGGGGGTCAGTACAATAGGCCTTGGGCCGCAGTGCTGGTTCCCTTGTGGGCCGCCTCAACTTAATTCTAATTCTAATTCTACAATTTCACCTTCGGGTTTATTGGGACGCACTGGAAAGAAGTATTCTTCAATCACGATTTAAAGATGAAGCCTTTCGTAACGAAGAATACATTTATGTAACACGACGAAACACTAAAAAACGAACATTCTACATAGATTTTAAAGAACAACTCAAAACCGAAATAAAATGAAAAAAAAATCGTTCTTCCTTTTTCGTTGCCATTTGGCAAGGGAAATACTTAAAAAAATACAATTGGAAAAAACCATGGATCATAGTTCGTCGTTCTCTTTTCCACAATAGTATTCTTTATCAGCCAAGAGCTTATACAATAGGGATTTTATAAGCGATGGAAATTTTATAGCGGAAACGTTCAGTAAAGTTTTTGCTCTTGTTGAATAGAAATAAAATTCATAAACGAAATACAACATTTTAGAATGAAATCCCATATCACTGGTCATTAGCTGGGGATGAGAGAGTATTCAAGAAATAAAGTTGTTTTAGACTTATATATATATATATATATATATATATATATATATATATATATATATATATTCGAAGCAATAATATCTTTCCAATCGTGTAACAATGTCGACTAAACTGTAGAACAAACACATAGAGGCATTTGAATTACTTTTACTTTGTTCCACGTACGGGAAACACATTTGACTGATATACATGATATGATGTGTATGATATGTATACATACATACACACACACACACTTACTCACTCACTCACTCACTCACTCACTCATACAGAGCTTTAACGTGGAAGCTCGCGTTAACTCGAGCGCGCTAAACCAACACCTCCTAAAGAGGTGTTGGCTAAACTGGCTGAACTGTGCACACTAGAGATAATTCGAGCGGCGTTGTACTTTTGTAGATATTGCACTGTGTGTTGTGCTAAAAGAGATGGAAAGGAAAAAGGAAAAGAAAATAGAGTCCTTACATGTATAATAGTTGCAATGTTGGGCTATGTGCTGCACCTTGTTTCGGAATATATCACACAAAAGAAAATTTCGATTAATTTTATAAATACTAGTATTGTTTTTATTTATGTCTTAAAAGTATAAATAAGTATTTTTACTGATAATAATGTTTATTCTTAAATGGAAATTAGAAAAGAAAGATAAAAAAAAAGTCGATGTGCGTGTAATATTACAATATTACTATTTTCTGCAATGTTATCAAAATCCAAAATTGCAATAAAAATTTTGATTATTTTTGTATTTTTGTAATTTTCTTGGCAAGACAACGTTCTAAATTGTGTTTTTTACATTAAAAAAATTTATTTTACTTTGGCCGGCATTTTTTTAAAAACTGTGCATTAAGGGGTTAATTTAATTTTTTTCTTCAAAGTTTTCTTTAATTTAATATAGTTTTCAGCTAAATAGTTTATCAAAATCTTTGAAGCACAAAATGTTTTAAAGAAAAAAGTTCTCCGAACGTAGACGGATATACCTTAATATAACCTATAAATAAAGCCTAAATCGTAAAATAATAATATTAATTGTTAACAGTCATCAAATAGCATTGAACGCATCGTAAGACGTAGGCAAAATTGGTCCAGGGAAGCAAGTTTTCTATAGATTAGGGGTGGACAAATACTTTTAAGCGCGGGACAAAAAGGAAAATTTCAAAATGTCTCCCGGGCCGGAGGACTATACCGCGTACGCTGTGCTCACGCGACTGTTTTGAGCAGAGTTTTTCCCTGTCCAAGAAATTTTTTTTTAATAAAACACTATAAGTATAATTTTAAAGCATTTGGACAGATAAATTTGACAGTTAGTAAAAGATAATAGTAATAATAAATTGTCTTACTTAGGTGTATATGCGAACAATTTGTGCCCAGTAAAATATGTCACGTAATTTTTAAAGAAATATGATCCATTATCTTAAATTAATGGTCATTAAATAAATCAGTAAATGAAAAATTTTGTTTTGGTATTTATATCTGAACGATGCAAATTTCATTATTTATGTGTACACTACGCATACAAATACTGTTGATTTCAACAAAATCTCATATAAGAGATTAAAAAAATTGCATGCAGGATTTTTCAACTGGCCGGATAAAGTAAGCAAAAAGGCCGGATCTGGCCCGCGGGCCGGCTTTTGCCCACCTATGCTATAGATGTTATGCTTTTGTAAGAAAATAGTCAAAATGCAAAATATTTGGATTTTTCCCAGAGGGCGGTGGGAGTATACATTATTTTGACTTAATTCTGATTCATCTTTTGTATTTCAGGTGCTGACCCCAGCTTGAGAGATTACAGCGGCAAGCGACCGTTGCATTACCTGCCGAAGAACCAGGCTGAACGTAAGCTCAGAGTTTTTACTCGTCCTCCGCAGCAAAGGAGGTTACCGTCTTTTAGAGAGTTTCGCCAATCGCTGCGCCGAGAAACCTCTGAATGCCTCCGTTCGCTTTCTTTAAGTGCAAGCTCGCAGCTTTAATGGATATGCATGCATGTTTGATAATATCTCTCGCTCACTCCCGATGTTTTCTTCTACTCACATGAGTGTATTTAAAGTTGAACTTCTCTAATTCAAATTTCAAGGGGGATGTATTACATTTCGAATTATTCAAAATTCTAATTATTCAATTTCGTTAAAATACGTAAGGACTACTTTATTTGTGAAATACTAGTAGTAATGAAGAAAAATCAATATAACAGCAACTTTTTTTAAATTTAAAATATTCTTTTTTTTTTCACAATAAAAAAATGCAGTTGATACATGATACTTATTCTATTTAAAAAAAAATTCAAAAAATAATAATCCCCGTTTTAAAAGCAGTATACAAAGCTTCATGCATGGGGTTTTTTTGCCCTAACACTGAAGAAGATGCTTGTCAAGTTTCGAAACAGCTGTCTGTTCTGCTTTCGTTTTTATACTTGTGCTTCTTAAATCTCGCTCTTTTCTTTCTTTTTAATAATTCTGCATAATGATTTCTTCTTTATTTCTGTTTTTTTTTTCTCCCAAACAAATGACCTTCCTTCTGTTTGCATTTCATTTGTTTCCCCATCTATTTTTTCTTTTTTCAAAACGAAGAACCGAAACAAAAAATGGCATTGCAGAACATAATACTAATTCTATTTTTAAAAAATAGCCAAAAAAATCATCCCAGTTTTAAAAGCAGTATAAAAAGCTTCATGCATAAGAGTTTCTTGTCCCAACACTGAAGAAGATGCCCGTTAAGTTTCGAAACAGCTGTCCGCTCTGCTTTCGTTTTTATACTTGTGCTTCTTAAATCTCACTCTTTTCTTTCTTTTTAATAATTCTGCATAATGATTTCTTCTGTATTTCTGTTTTTTTTTCTCCAAAACAAATTACCTTCCATCTGTTTGCATTTCATTTGTTTAGATTTCCCATTTATTTTTTTTTTTATTTTTTCAAAACGAAGAACCGAAACAAAAAAGAGCATATCAGAATTTGAATTACAAATCCAAGAACTTTAAAGATTCGCGAGCAGTGACGCAAATTTTGAAATTATGTTTGCTTATTATTTTACAGACTATTTCAGTAACTGAAACCACTAGTTCAGAAACATTGGAAATATTATAGTTTTTAAATTCACCTACAGAATGGAAAACACTATCATTATCAATAGTTAGTGTTTGAACAACTGGTCTTAACTATAGCTTCAATAGCTTTAGGATTGTAGTTGGTACTATGTGTTCTGTACCGCTATTTTCTCGTTCTCCATGAAAAGAATCAATGTCTTTGTTCTTTATTTCATCAATAATTTCTCTGTCAGACAAATAGTCCACAAACAATAACATCTGGATCGGTATTTAACCAAGATTTGTAGGTGATATCGGTACTGTATCCCAATATCCTGACTAAAACCCTAAAAAATGACCAATCGCTTGCATATGTGGATAAAAAAGGAAAAAAAAAACAAATACTGAAACTACATTGAAACGTTTCTTCACCTTCTTTCTGTCGTTTTCTATTCTTTGTATAGCTTATCAGCATCAAATGCAAACAGATTAAGACAAAGTGAAGGGGTGACATGAAGAAAATTCGGATATTCATGGGAAGAACATAATTTTCGAAATGAGACTGCTCTCAATCCGAATTATCCCAACATTCTTGACTTGTCTGCGAATTAACTCAGTAGTTTTAATATTCTAACATTACATTGCATAGGAAATTCAAGTGGGATTTGTATAATTCGATTTATCCCAAATTTCGGATTAATTAAGTTCGACTGTGTGTGTGCGCATATATGTACACACACATAAATATGCATAACATCGAATAGTTGCGAAGCTTTAAATTTGTATGTAATCTTCTACTTCAAAAATGTAGTCACGATTGCCATAAAGCAGTTGTAGTTTCTTAATTTTTCCTGTTTTTTAGTTTGTATTTTCTAAGAATATTTCTATGATTTTATTTTACACCGTTTTTTATTGTAAGTATAATTAGTAATAAATATTTTTATATTTAAATTAAATGGTCCATATCTAAATCTTTAAAACCGCATGCCAGATTTACATGGGGGTTATTGTTAGAGTGCAAACAAACAGCTGTCTGCTTGCTTTCTATGTATTTGTGCCTTACTTATGTCGTCTTTGCATTTAATGTTAGGTTGAAGAAATATTTATCAAATCGGGTTATTGAGATACAAAGCGTAAAACCAAATGTCTCCGCTTTTATTTCTTTTAACGAATAGATAATTTTTACATACGCATACATTAGGAAAATTGTGTAACGCAAGTGATTGACACTTGACCTGGAATAGGTGTAAATAATGTCACGAAATTTGGCGATATATCATCCGATTTGACCTCTTGTCGATTGAATAAATCTTGATATAAATTAAAAGGAATAAAAATACAATGTCTGTTTATTTTTTAGTTCATTTTGGTTAAAATGACCATAGTCGGTCAAAACCTTCTTTTCTATACTGAGTATAGAACAAGAAAAATTATCAATTTAGTACTACTTAATTTAAATTATGCAAAAAATCACAAACATACAAAATGTTTTTAAAAAATAACAAAGACTTTAAAATCTTATAAGAACATAAGAAATTATGTATTTGTATTCTTTTCTGAATCAGAAGTCATTACTATAACTTTGTCCAAATCACTTTGGAGCGTTAGTTTGAGTTTTTAGCTATGTTACTTGCAAATAGATGGCGATACTTGTTTAAAATCTCTGCAACTGAGATTTCAAGTATTGTGAATAGCTTTTTACATTTATCAAACTGATTTTTTTTCTCTCCAATCTATTTTTTTTTTTTAAATGATTGAATATTGTATTCTTATCAAAAATAAGCCTTTACTGCAAAATAAGGCGATTTCACGCAGTAGGGCACATCTCCGTTTATAAGAATTGTGGATTTAGTTTCAAACGGAAGAGGAGTTTATTGTATGTCTATTCGCTGTTGTAAACATAAAAATGAATAGGAAGGGTATTATAGTAGTTCCTGAGGTTGCAACAAATAGCTCTATTTCAGATGTCTGGTTAGTTACGAATGTAGTTAAAAATTCTTTACAAAATATCAACTGACGCACAAGTGAATTTAGTTAAAAGCGATTAAAAGTATCTAATGGTTTCAGGGGGGTGGTTGACCCTTGTTGAGGAACGTTACATCATGTTTATTTATAATTATTTCTTATATATTTCCCATAGGCCCCATATTTTCCTGTACTATTTTTTTTCTGTAGTGTTATATTAAAAATGTTAAGTCCATTTTCTATTCTATTGGTAACTGCAGATGAAATATTTTTCCAACTGAAACATGATACATATTTTATTTTAAAACAAAAAAGTCAAAAACAAAATCATCTCCGTTTTAAAAGCAGCATACAAAGTTTCATGCATAGGAGTTTCTTGATATAACACTGAAGAAGATGCCTGTTAAGCTTCGAAACAGCTGTCCGTCTTGCTTTTGTTTTTATACTTGTGCTTCTTAAATCTCGCTCTTTTCTTTCTTTTTAATAATTCTGCATAATGATTTCTTCTGTATTTCTGTTTTTTTTTCTCCCAAACAAATGACCTTCTTTCTGTTTGCATTTCATTTGTTTAGATTTCCCATCTCTTTTTTTTTTTTTCTTTTTTCAAAACGAAGAACCGAAACAGAAAAGGGCATTGCAGAATTTGAATTACAAATCCAAGAACTTTGCGGGATAAGAATTTGCTGTAAGAAAGATTTGCGGGCAGTGACCCAAATTTTGAAATTATGTTTGCTTATTATTTTACAGATTGTTTCAGCAAATGAAACTGCTCGTTCAGTAACATTGGGAATATAATCTTAAGATATCTCTTTCAGAATTTTGAAGCATATGTTTTCAAATTCTGAATACGCATTGGTAATAAATATTGACTGAAAGAGATGGGGGGGGGAGGCTTTATACAAAACCAATATTTTCGAGAAACTTAATTTGACGAATAAAATTTCCGTTTTTTCAATGCAGTTGACAATACAGACAAATATATTTATGACAATCACGGTTGCGATGCTTTTACTCATTTAGCACAATCCGAAGAGCACGTGTAGTTAAAAGAATGCTATAGATGCGAGTAACATTACCTTCGCTGAATTCTCGTAATTTAGAATCAGTAGGAGAGTAAACAAATGAAATATCTGACTTGCCAATTCTTGTGCAAGGTATATATTTATAGGTTGTTGCTAAGGTCACTTGAACGAACCAATCTCGTGAGCCAGAGGCTGCACGAATTTGTTCTAAAGCTGTGCCTTACGTTTTGATGAACACTGCTAGGGTCAAAGAGCGACTTAGCTCAAGTGGGTTCTCGTAATTTTGAATCAGGGACCAAGAAGACTCCCAGGCTTGGCTTGCCACCTGTAGAGGTAATATTTGTACTTGGAGTACATTGTGACCACGAACCTAGTTTACTTGCTTCAGACATCATTAATGAACACGAAGATCTTTGATCTATTCGAGCTTCGAACTCACAGCCTCCGGTTATGAAATCGATGCCTCTGCCGACTGAGCTACTGCGGCTCTCGTATTAAAATATTTGATGCACTTTTAAATGTGTATAAATTAGTCATTTTTAATTATTTTTTATTAGCGTTCAGGTTTTTCAAAGTCTGCAGCGCCCTGCATACCTTTTTCTATGTACTGATGCTTCCTGCCCCTTTTCGAATACATTTATTTTGCTTCTTATATTTTTTTAATAAAAAATAGTTTCAGTGTTGCGGGAGGAACACGTGGGTTCTTGAAAAATTGATGTTCCGTATGATTCATCTGTCCTGATGTCCAATTAATGAAAAAAATATTAAATCTGTTGCTAAATATTGGCTGAATTTAAAACAGTATCGCACTATTTTAAGATTTTAATTTATTGTAAAAGGTCAATTAAGTTGACTTTTTAGATTTTTTTTTTATTTACTAAAATTTTACTCGCTTTTAAAGCCTTCTTTACAAAAATTATACCTGGTGATTGAACAGCTAATTCTCTTGGATGATATCTTTCCCTATTTAAAAAGAAATATTGGGAAAAAAATGCTCTAATTTATTTGTGAGAAATTTTAGAATACTCATTTTCAAGCGCAAATAAGAGCATTAACAGACATCAGTTAAAAAATAAAAGAAAAGCATCCTACAAAATTTGCTATTCTGTCTCAAGGTGTGTGTGTGTATATATATTGTGGCGTCCTGAAGTATGAGTAGGCGAAGCCGTCGATGATACAGCTGGACAACCGTTTACTCTGGATTAAATAATTTATTCGAGTGAAAAATTATGTACAGCTGTGTACAGGTTTCAACAAATTCTAATTCTGAGATCTCGTGCTGAGATAACATTAACAGAATTACAATGCGTGGGTACAGTGAAGCTAGTCCTCCTCGAACACTGGAACAGTTCGCTAATTAGTGCCGGTACGAAACACTGACACTATAATCTCCGGGCTGACGATCTATACAGTCGGGTTCCACACTGAGGCTCAAACGCTCAGAGTGCGTATCACGCTGGAGTTCGTTGAAGAAACTAAGGATGCAAAACGATCCAAAATGAGAGTAAAGATCACTTTCAGCGACCTACTTCTAAGCACGAAGTAGAAAAAATATTAAAGATAATGGGAATGACTCGAGATCCCAAAGTCGAGAGTCGACTTCTTAGCAAAAGCAGAGACGCTGACGGTCTCCAAAGCAAAGCAAGTTCCGGCAATCGGAGAGACAAGTGGACTCCTCTCGAGCTCCACAAATCAACGCCTCCAAACAACTCTCAAAGATAAAGCTATTTTCTTGGCTCAGCCATCTTCTTTCACAGGGGTCCCGGCTGCCCCTAGCGTCATTCTTCCGGAATCTTCTAGAACCAAGGTGACGCAATCTTGGGGTCAACCGCCCGCCTAGATCAGCTGATCCGTTTCCAGATGTGGCCGAAAGGTCGTCTGTAAGTCAACCGACCAAACCAACTTAAATTCATTTGCGGCATCGGTAACTGGGCCCATATGTGTACTACAGCGTCGCTCGATTAATAATTATTACCCGAGTCTTTTGAGGCAGTAGACACCGTAAAGGCGTAGACATACTGGCTCCGGTGTACTGACACTTCTTAATGTACCGCCGCCAAAGCGACTGCCTCGGCATTGTGTCACAAACGGCTTTGTCCGGACCACGCGTGTCTACCTACCGCTAACTATAATGGTCCACTGCGAAAGGTCACCTTGCATTCTTCTTTCGCTCGGGTCATGTAACGGATCGTTACAATAGATAGGTATGACATGCTTATGACAAGTCAACGAGTCTATGATGTCTTGATAATGTATCTGTACATAACTATATTCCTTCTCGGATTAGCATAATCTTAAAATGCTTTTAAAACTGCTTCTAAATTATTCTTTTGATCGGCAGTTAGTTTAAATGTATTAAACAATTTTACGGCTTCTTCACCAACACAATGTTGAAAATTCGCTATTTTCACATCATCCGGCTTTTTAGCATGATTTCCTGCTTTTAAAAACATTTCGAAATTCTGTTTAAACTTTCTCCACTCTTTGGCCACATTTCCACTCAATTTCAAATTCAAACACTTAGGTGCTTTACGATACGTATCCATTATTTAAAAACATATTATTATTTTAAAAGTTCGACCTCGACTACGCCATGTTATTACTAGTACCTTTATTAACGTACTAACACATAGTTACAGGTGCAACAAAAAGAGAAGTCCACAGTTACAAATACAGTTGTATACAACAATTTTCGTCGGTACTCAATATTACAAACGCCCCCCTCCCCCTCGAAAAAAAAAATTACCAGTCTCGAATTCAATAATATATAGAAAATCACCGAGCTAGGGCACCCATGTTAGTTTTCTGCAATGGAGAGTTTAGATCCATTTTTTCAAAACTGCATTAACGATAATTCGCAGAATAGATAATATAACTCAAAAAGTAATTCCGTTAATAAACTGAAACTTACACTTTTAATGTACGTTACATTGCAAGATTCCAAACATATATTTTATATATAGCTTCCGTGACGCAAACTTACTAAAAGGAGGGAAAATATTTTCGATCTTGATCAAAACTCAGATATTTCTTCTAGATTTTCAACTACACGAATTATTTTTTTAAAAAAAAATTACGACATCATTATTGAATAACAATTACGACCACCCATTTACAAAGTAACTTTTTCCCGAATACGGATTTATTGATGTAACGACAAAACTTGTGCAGGTTATTGAACTTTCTATTGAGAAACAACGTTACTTCCCATCGAATTTTAATACGACGATCCGAGCATTGGTAAGGTATCGGAATACTGTAAGCTGGCTTCCATAAAGAAAATATTGCGTGAAAAGCGGCAAAATTTCTATTTTTCCTCCTTTTGTTTTATGTGTAACGAATAATCTTCGTATTACTTTACTTTTTGTCTCGGCTATAAAAAAGTAATGCGTTCTAGTTTGAGTATCAAATTCTAAGTGTGATACTAGTTTTTTTTTTTTTTTTTTTTTTAGGAGGTTATTAGCCGAGACCTTAGGTCTGAAAGTTCGGTTTGCTTGCAAAGAGGAAAAAATTAGATTAAATATATTGTATTTACACTAGTGTAATGCGCACTTTTTTCACCTCAAAATTAATTAGCACATGAATTGAAGACAGTAGCGTACCCAGAGGGGGTGCAAAGCAGACTTGGTTCTGGGTTATTAGCCGCCTGCGTGCTAGATAGTATTTTGCCGGATCCTACCAGTACTGATTCCCTATAGATTCATATCTTAGCGCAGGGGTGTCCAACCCAAATCTGTAGGTGGGCCAAAAAACAATTTACTGAACTGAGGTGAGCCGCACATATAAATATAAAACAAATAATCAAGATTTTTTATTGTCGTGCAATATTCAAAATATGCATTTTTACAGTGCCAGCTGAGACTGTACATAAAAGTTGTGTTATACATATATCATAACTACAACGACAATAAACATTAACTGTACGGTATTTATAATTACCCCCAACACCTTCCTCCCTAATCATGAGGGTTAAAATATTATTATTATATTTATACTATAAATATATATTGTATTTTATTCACAAGCACTACCACATGTATTATTTTAAAATTAATGTGAAATTTGCTTTTGTATTTTACTAGAGATATTTTTAATATCAATGGATAATGTAGTTGACGCGCATCGTAGCTGATTGGTCATGTTTTTTATCAAGCAACCTGTTGCAACACTTTGTTTTTACCAGGTTTAATTTGGAAAAAAATTATTCGCAGCGATAAGTAGTTCCAAATGCTGATATAATGCACATTGCCAATCGTCTTAAATTTGGAAATTTACCTTCGGCGATATATTTTTGATAATACTCAATCTGATTGACAGAATATTCTAGAACACTCAAATTTCAATCTGTCCAACCCTACTCAAAGACCATGTTTACGTTGATTACTATCAAGTCTTAACGTACGTAATATGTGATATCTATTATTGCAAACATTAACAACTAAACTTCTATGTTTCAACTGTATATAGTCAAAATGACCAAAACTATATAGACAGTTGAAAACTTCAACTGGGCCGCAAAAAGTTTTTAAATGGGCCGCGGGTTGGGCATGCCTGTCTTAGCCCATCGCATAGAAGCTTACTGATGCGTTTATATCCGTGCTTGCTTCTCAACGTCTTTCGTACGCCCCACAGGTGGAGCATATGGTTTTTCGAAGTGCAATTAAACTTTTAATACTTTCAAGCTAGGTCGTATAGTATATGTACAATTTGTGTGTGGTCAGTTAATGTGTTTTTATATAATGTGTACATAATATAGACGACTTATAAAAATAGTTGCATTTAATTGCTTGAATAAAATAAAATAAAATAAAATATTCTGCTTTTTATTACTTCAGAATTTTACTTTATCTGTTTATTATATTTAAAACCTTAAATTTTTTAATCTTTTTTTTATTTATTCATATTAACATAGCCTGTAACGTAGCGTAGCTGGTCGAGACAAATTTAATCTAAGTGCAGCCTCGGAACTAAGTCCTCCTGGAAACTCCAGTTATTAAATATATTAACCATGTGGGGGCATCAAATTTTAGTGAACTTTATACCTTTTTTCTTTATAAGTAAAAGCGAATATTTTAAAAGCAATTTTTGTTAAACAACCAAAGAAGTATTTGTTAAATATTAATCACGGTTTGTGAAAACAATAATTGCAGACGCGAAGAGCAAAACAAACATGATTTCTCACTAAATATTTGAAGTAAAATCCTCGTTTTCTAAAAGAAATATAGGTCTTTAGTTAGCATATTTTAATATTATTTATTCTATCGGCCGCCCTAGAAATTTGGCCGCAATCCTCACCTACTAGCCCCAGTCTTAATGCAAAGGAACATGTGCTATCCTAAAGATTTCTTCTCGAAATTGAAATATTTTATTATACTTTTATAGGTGTTCTTATCTTTAAAAAAATTGTTTTTCACTTGTTACTTTTTTTTTATCACGAAGAAAAAAATTTAAAGATCATTTTTGACTATGAAATATTTGAAACACCAGTTAAAAAATAGTACATCTGAAATGTGTTTAAATGGACTACGGGTATAAAAAAAATATCTTTAAGTGAAAAAGTTCTTAACTATTTTTCACAAACAAATATGAAGATTAAATATAACGTTTTAAAACCTAATATCTATGAAATGTGTAATTTCATTATACTCGCATGCTTTTAACAATTTTTTCTTAAATTGTGACCATTTTTTAATCATTAAATTTTAATAAATTTTTCAGTGATTTTAACATGCAGGAATTTTTGTCCTCATGGTATCTTTATTATTTTTCTTAAATTATCTTGATTTTTTAATTTTACAACTTGATAAAAATGAGTTATACAAAAGTTTGAAATTGGAGAAATAAGATTGTTGAAGCGTATTCTTTATTTTTTACCAAGTGGTAATTCTGCAGAAATTGCTTCTTTCATGGCAGTGACGATATGCACTCTCTGAAAATAGCCTTAATCTACATGGTGAGATGCTTACTTAGATGGGTAGAATGTTTTGTTAATTTCTTAAACCACTAGAATTGTGGAAACGTTGTTTACGATCCTACCTCGCTCCAGCATACTTAGGGTAGTATTTGATGAAGTCTCTCGCAGTTCTTTGATTCTAAAGCAAGTTCTTCCTAAAACTTGCTATGAACATTGTGACTATTTTATTAATCATTATATAATTTTAATAAACTTTTAACTGATGTGAAATTTTTTCCGATTCTAGTTTTAATAAGCAAGAATTTTTGTTCTCATAGTATCATTCTTATTTTTTAAATTATCTTTAATTTTTAATTTGATAATTTGATAAAAATTATATCAGTCGTACAACAGTTTTAAAGAGGAGAAATAAGATTGATAATCTTATATATGTCAGGTCTAAAAAAGGGGGTAGTTGTAAATTACGTGAGTTAAAAGCGCTTTTAAAAAGGGAACTCTTTTATAATAATAAAATAAACGATAAAGACCCACGCTCGCGTAAGCTTTTAGGATAATCCGGTCAGGCGGAAGCATTTAGAAACAGTTTGATGAGCTTGCAAACAGATAAGTTTTTAGTGAGCACGTGGACATGGAACTGCCAACAGCATTCTATGCGTGTCTTCGACGAAAAAGTGAAAATGGCGTAAGTTTCACTTTAACGATGGTTTAATAAACTTATTATTATGAAGAAGACTGTTTTCCATTCGCCTTAATTCTGGATCACGATATATCATATATTATTATTATTATTATTATTATTTGCACCAAGTGGTAATTTCAAACTAAAGAAATTTCCTCTTTCATGGCAATGATGATATGCACCCCCCGAAAATTGCCGAGTCTACCTGGTGAGATGCTTGTCTAGATTGTAAAGGATTTTTTTGTTAAATTCTAAACCCTCTAGAATTGTGGAAATGTTGTTACTATCCTACATCGCTCCAGCCTACTTGGGGTAGTATTTGATGATGTCTCTAGCAGTTCTTTGATTCAAAAGCGAGTTCCTCGTGGAACGAGTCGATTTATTGATGGGCATATAGGTCTTTGTCTCCATTCCAAATTCCAGACTAGATGCTCGACTGAATCTTCGCACCGCCCGAAATTCCTCATGAGGGAAATCCCTTTCTCAGAGCTTGTTATATCTGCGGTCGCATATAAGTTTACTTTCCCCTGAGCTTTGTTGAAAAATGTCGGAAAACAGGATGCTGCCACATTGTTGGCAGTTGTAGTATTGCTGTTATTGAAAGACAATCACACTGTCCACAGCGTTCGAATATCTTCCGAATCGCTAGGGAAATAGTTTTTGATGGGGAGTGATTCTTGTTATTTCTGTCGCCTTTTCATTCCTTTCTTTTTCCCGAGGGGGTGGAGGAAGGTCGGTGTTATAAATGTTTTTGCTTTGTTCATGTTTCTCCTCCAACCTCTAGGTGGAAGTCTTTGAGGGAAGAGATATACTCATATTGTACCATCTGCTTTGTGGATGTATATATTTCTTTATTAGGGTCTCATACTTGGTCTACTACACATGTATAAAATCTTTGATGTTTTGCAGTGTAGAATCTTCACCTCTTTACACTTCAGTAAAAATAGATAACTGCAAATTCATCGAAAACCTGTAGAACTGAAGAAAAATCTTTTGTCGTGAATATAACTAAAAAAAATGTAACTAAAGCCGTATACATGATCTTTAACTTATGGACAGAAAAAAGGAATGAGGGAAATGGCTAAAAATATCTTAGATTTGTTTGCGCTGTTAAAATTGATCTTTGATTTATTACAAGTTTTTACGTTAAAGCCATGACATCATTCAATCACGTCCGCTATATGAGCCGCTCAGAAACCAATGCGGTTAAGTCCATTTTTTGATATTTTCTGATTTTTGGAAATTTTGATGAAGTAAATAATAATCTTCATAGTTATTAAAGGATTTACTCGTTGGTTACTTTTTTCTAGGTTGGACAGCCCTTTTTTTAATAGCTCCTGAATATATTGTATAATAATTTCAGAAGCCATTGTGAATAAGTCCACCTTTTATCAGTATTTTTTTACATAAACTTTGAAATAAAAATTAAATTATCCTTCTTCTTTCTATATTTGTTGGTAACACTGAAAAACATAAACATAAAACTTATGACAATAAATGTTATTTTATTATTTTTACATAAATTTCTTATCTTTTTCAGCTGCCAAAAGGTATAAGTCCTTAAAATTTTTAAGATGCTGTCATTATTTCAATAAGTACTTACGTTTTTATTTACACATCTTGTACATATCTTGTTTTTTTTTTTGGTTTTTTTTTTTTTTTTTTTTTTTTTTTTTTTGGCAGAGTTTACACCTTGAAAAATGACTTTATCCACTTTTCTAATTAATTTAATAAACCAAGAATTTTAAAAACTAATGTATCAAAAAGCATTAATTTTCTCAATTTTTGTGTTTTGGACTTAACCGCATTGGCTTCCGAGAGGCTCATATATCGTTGGATAAAAATTTATCTCTTAGTTTCCTCCTTTAATATTACGCTATTTCGTTGATGCAGTTATAAACCGAGTTGTGATTATTGCAACATTTTGCATTTTTATCCGATACGATTATTTTGTTATTTCGCTTTATTGTTTAATTACTTCGATGGGGAAAAATTGCTTTGAATATTTTAAAAGACAAACATGAAAACATAGTTTTAATTTTGTTATGTTTTCTTTTGCATACAAGCACTTTTGAAAGTGAGGTATAATTCCTTAAGTAATAGTGTATTTGTTGAAATTGAATTTTATTGCTTGATGTTGAGAATTTGAATCGTATCATATAGTTTTCAGATTCTGTCACAGGGTATTACGTTTTTTAAAGAATGGACATTGGATTTCATATATATATATATATATATATATATATATATATATATATATATATATATATATATATATATATCTACTAGACAACTTGACAAACGTTGTCCCGTTTTAACATTGCAAATCCAAAAATTATAAAATATATTTAAGTAAATTATAAATTGTATCGTTTTGATGGAAAAGTAAGGGAAAAAATATTTTAAAAATACTTGACGCCACTACGCGCAGTCATCACAAACGTAATTAGATTAAATTAAAATTCTCCCATCGCCTATACGGGGATTCGATCCCGGGATTTTTAAAGTAATGAAGCCCGTTTCGTTGACCAATGCACCACAGATACGTTGGCAGTGAAGGGTTTCAACAGACATTATATAAATCTCAAAAAGTGCGCAATTCTGTATTTTTAATAAAAAATATTTTTATCGGATCAAATTGTGAATCTAAACCATTCTCGAGTCGACTTAATTGCAGTCGTGGCTGCATTGAACTAACAGTGAAGTCCGTGGTGGAACTTTGCTTTATTAACTGCTAGGTAAACGACATGTTTCTCCGACAAGAGTAGAGTATTAAATGGTACACAAAAATACTTTTCAATAACAAAGTTGGCCCCCACAGCGAGAAATGAAGCGGAAATATTCCCAAGATAGAGCAGCTTAGTCAGCGATATTAATAATCAGAAAGGTACTTAGATCACCTAAAAAGTGAACCGTTTTTCTTGAGACAGCTGAAAAATGTAGCGAGTGGACAGAAAATTATCATTTATATCAGAGTTAGATTAGGGGGACTGGTTTGAAAGAATTTAAGCAGCGAACCCTCCTTTTAACGCATTGACGAACAGTAGGAACAAGTGTAGTTCGAAAATTAACTCTATATGTTTTTGTAATTTTTAGAATATTAGAAGTATAGTTTTACTCTTTCTGATTAAATAAACTTAATTTTGATTAATTCAGCACCTTTAACCTCTTGGCATACAAATAAAATGTGCATCGACGCATCCGAAGGAGACCATTTGAGTGATCACTGGCGCACCAGTGATCACTCAAATATCTGAACAAAATGCCATCGAAGCACGATCAAAACACAGAAAGAATCCAATAATATACCGCCCGGCGTTCGCCGAAGATAGTGCTGGACGAGCTACAGTCATCAAAGTCTACAACGGCACATGGCCGAACGCTGGGCGATTGGTTAGGGCGCTAGCTGATTGTCGGTACCGGAGTTCGTGGGTTCGAATCCCACTATGGCATGGATGTTCGTAGCCGTTCGGAATCGGCTTTAAGCAGTAGGTCCCAGTCTCATTATCCCTCGTGTGCAAAACAGTAGACCGTAGCGCTCCAAACCAAACCAAACAACGGCACATAAAATGGGCGACGAGTTAGAGCCGCCATTGTATGTCAAGGGGTTAATTAAGTTGCGGCTATAACAGCAAAAATTTAAAAATGTAAATGACAGGTTTAAGGACTCAAATAAGCAATTTTTGTGTGCAACAAAGTATTTTTGAGAGTTTTACACGAAATGTTAGTTCATAATCAAACAAAAATAAATAAATGACAAAAAAATAAATTCAAGAGAAAACACGATCGCACTACTCGCCTTCACAAACACGTGCATACTGAAGCTGCAAGTCGTGTAACAGGTGGAAAACGAAATTCAACCTAAAAAATTGTTTCTAAATCATGACACTAGGCTTCTACTTGTACGCCGGTGAATGCACATTTGTGCCGCTATAGCCGTAGTGTCTAAAAACGACATTTTGTTTTGGACAGCTATTGCCGTCATGCCACATCGTGAACTTCGCTTTGACGGCTGCAAACGCAAATGTCCGTCAACATGTTAATACTGAGATTTCATGGCTGGGAAAACAGATATGAAGGAATGGGAAGAAGATAAGAAACTTAAAGAGATATTTTTAAGTGTAATAATTTATATATATATATATATATATATATATATATATATATATATATATATATATATACACATACCATATGAATAAAGACTTTAATTTGTATCGTCGTTTGTAAACTTCAGGTAGCTTCTAGAGACTTATAAAAGGCCTTAACACACGTATTTTAACTTTCGAGTAAATTGTTCAATTTATCATCTCAACGATTTTTAGCAGCCATCAATACCCTGTTTGATAAATACACGAAATACACGCTAAGCTCTGAATTAAATAAAAAAAATTATTTCTGGAAATAAACTTTAACCAAAAAAGAGAAAAGATCTCGTTAAGTCTTACTATTACCGCTGCGTGCAAGACAGTATTTGGCCACAATCGACGAATACGGATTCCCAATAGATTCTTAACATAGAAGTTTGCTATTATGGTCATATGACTGCTTCATATAACTGATTTGGGATTACAAAAGTTAAGCATCTCTCTCTCTCTCTGTCTGTTTCTGTCTTTCTCTTTCCCTTTCTTTCTCTCTCTTTCTGTCTGTCTGTTTCTCTTTTTCGCTTTCTTTCTCTTTTTCTCTTACTCTCTCTGTCTGTTTTTATCTTTCTCTTTCACTTTCTCTCTGTCTTTCTGTCTGTCCCTTTCTTTCTCTCTCTTTCTGTCTGTCTGTTTCTCTTTTCCGCTTTCTTTCTCTTTTTCTCTTACTCTCTCTGTCTGTTTTTCTCTTTCACTTTCTCTCTGTCTGTCTGTCTCTTTCTTTTTCTCTCTTTCTTTTTCTTTGTCTCTTTCTCTCTCCGTCAGTTTCTGTCTTTCTCTTTCCCTTTCTTTCTCTCACTTTACTGTCTGTCTTTCTCTCTCTGTCTGTCTGTCTTTTTCTTTGTCTCTTTCTCTCTCTCTCTCTCTCTCTCTCTCTCTCTCTCTCTCTTACTTTCTCTCTCTACACCACAGTTTTGAGAAAAATTATTTTTCTCAAAATGTATCTGTTTTGTTTGAATTACGTAATTTTATGATGCATTTTGAATTTTGCATATTTAATTCTTATACAGCCTGTTCAAGGATCCTTTGTGTAAATCATTATATATGAATTAAATATGAAGTAACATTATAAATTCACATTAAGAAAACAAAATCTAATGTGGGTATCATTTGACTTTTTGTACGCCTATTAAATTATACGAATATTTTACTGCATTTCAATTAAACTTATTTTTTATTTGAAAGTGAGATACAATTCTTTAATAAAGTTTTCCGTTACATAGCTCTTAAGTTTTACTTTTTAATAACATCAAACATTTATACGATATTAATCAACAATGATCGTAGCTCCAGTACTGCCAGCCTGTAGCGTTTTAATTTTTATTATATATAGGTGTTTCGTTATATAAAGTGCAGATCCCAATAAAAATGAAGGGGCACAAAATACACAATTTTTAACAATCTACGCCTAATTGTATTTGAGTTATGCGAAATACATACATGTATACAGACAGACCGACAGACGTTACAGCAAAATAGGTCGAACAGCGGCCGGATGGGTAGATCTTTGCTCTTCAGTACTAAAATTAATCGGTTTGAATCTTTACTGGCACGGAAATTCATTGTCGTTCGAAATCGACTTTAAGCAGTAGATCCCAGCCTCATTAGCTCTGGTGTAACAAAACAGTATACCGTATCGCTCCGAACCAATTACAACGAAATTAGTGAAAATGGATATTTAAAGTTTCAAAATTAAGGTACAGAAGGAACGATTAATTTAATCAAAATAGATTCATACATGGTATTTCCGTTGAAATCTGAATAGTCAAAGTTTGCGCTGTTACAATACCTTCGTTACTTCGTAAGTAGAAATGAGTAAGCACAGAATCTCGCTGTAGAACAGTGATGTAGAACCGTCATGAGAAGTTTGTCGAATTTTTTTTAGGCCAAGAGCTACTGAGTAA
Source organism: Pardosa pseudoannulata (assembly GCA_032207245.1). Taxonomy (NCBI): domain Eukaryota; kingdom Metazoa; phylum Arthropoda; class Arachnida; order Araneae; family Lycosidae; genus Pardosa; species Pardosa pseudoannulata. The sequence continues at coordinate 28,587,389 of CM063504.1, read as the reverse complement.
GTTTAACATCACTTGGAAACGCAATTGGAGTCAGCGGCTTCACTTGGAAAAGGGATGGGCGTCATTTGGAAAGAGGATGTGAAAAAATCGGTACTAATAATTTTGGAAGCACAAAATATTTGTTTATTAAAAAACAAAAAGTTCTGACTGTTGAAACTTTTCCCCTGAATTTTATAATCTAAAGATGTTTACGTTTTTTTTATGTTTCATATCGTTCGCAACAGAAGAGCGAAAAATTTAGAGCTACGTCAAAAAATGGATATCTATAGGATAACACCATGAATTACTACATCAAGTGACACCATGCTCAATGGTGCCTTTGCATTGAGTACTTGAATAAACAAGGAAGAAAGAAAAGCACATGTATAATTAAACATTCTTAATTGATAAGCATGGTTACAGATATATGTAAATAGGAATCATATGGTTATAAATTGAGAGTGATAGAAAATCAGGTAGCCAATGTCTATTTGAATTTTTTTTTAAATAAATTTCCCGTACATACTTGCGTTTTTTTTTAAAAAAATACGTTAATATAAAATTTAAGTTTATAAAAATAAAAGCGTTGGTTGTTAAAAAGTCTTCTTGAGTCTGTGTGACCCGATAGTGTTTCACGCGGGTTATAGGTTTATTACCTGGAATGTAGAACAAGGGTTTCCACCTTGTAAGGGATTGAGGAATACATTGTAAACCCTATACATAACTCCGGGCCACATTTTCTCAGTTGGTCAACTTTCGTAAAATTCTGCAAGTAGACCTGAAGTACCAGTAAGAAATAGTATGCCAAGTTTATTGGAAACATAGATTTTGTTTAAAACATTTTGAAACCTCTGTGTTATAAAGTACAAGTGTGTCACGACTGTTAGTACAATTTAACTGTAATAAATACGAAAAAACTGTAATAAACACGGGGTTAGGGAATTTTTTTTTAAGTTTAAGCAAAATAATAGAAGTTATTTTAATACTAGTTATTTTGTAGTTGCTTAAAAGAGCAAAATTGACGATTAAAACAGTAATGTAACCAAAATAAAACTTAAGAAAGGATAATTTAATGGGAGTATTGTGGATAGTCAGTTGTATTTACCAATAAACAAGTGTCCACCTAAACCTATGTTGATACTAATCTCAGAAGAAACAAGGAAGTATCTTCAAGTCTAGTGCAATAATGGTTTTTAATGAATTTCCTTTGAAGAAAAACATTTTTATGTATACCTTAGAATACTTCCTGGGCTGCCAGTTGGAAACCCGTTATTTAAAAGCTACGATAACCCTTCCTTTTGAGTAATAGGTAGAAAGAATTTAGTGGTAATTGCTTGCTAATTAAGCTAAACTCTGCTCCTAACTGCAACAATCGGTGGTTAACTAACACTTCTGTCTTATTGGCGTCGATAGTTGTTTATTTTCATTTATATCTTTGCTAAATATTTCCTATCATTCCATAATGTAGCATAAGGAAATCAACCAACGCTCTCGCACCTTAATGTAATGATTGTAATATAAAGAAGACAGTATGAGAATACACTCCATTTAAGAATATACAATTCTCTATTTCTGTTACTTTTAAAACACCTGCAGAAAATGGGGGAAAAAAGGTGGGGGTGGATTTTGGAAGTGTGATGGACAGTAAGTCGAGTAAAAGAAATCTTCACCGGTGGAATAAATAAAAGTAGTCGGAAAGAAAAGAAAGACGATCATATGTCTGAAATTCTCTACTTTCTGAGAAAGAGAGAGCTCTCCGTAGATCCAATTCACATGCAAACTATTGCTGTCTTGGCAGTGATGGATGAGATCTTCATGCAATTTTCTTTCCACTCTTCCAGGGGAAAAAAGAAAGATTAAAAAAAAAAAAAAAAAGAAAGAAAGGATAGGAGTTCGCTTCTGGGTTCGGCAAATTCAAATATCAACTGTTTAAAGACCTGTATAACAGTGGATATGGGTGGAGGAAGGTGTATGTGTTGTCGATTTCTTTCTTTCTTTTTTAAACGTATTTATTAAGGAAGCCTACGGAAGGCTTTCGTCGAATGAATAAACGTTTGGGTAGAAGATTGCGCTCCCGTATGGATAAAACTCAATATATTTTAAGTACACTTTTCAGGTATTTTTCATCCTAGTGTCTTGAACATAGTCGTTCAGATTAAGAATAATAAGGCTTTAATATCTTTCTTTTCGAAGTACGTAATATGCGGCGACATCTATGAAATAGTTCTCAACAACGAATTTGATATGTTTTAATATCAATGTAGCATTTTTTTTTTCAGTTTTCAAATAGAATATAAAGATTGTCAAATATCAATATAGTATTGAAGGTCTTGGTCCTCTTTTATATTTTTTAAGCCGCAGGAAGGTAAAATTGCTAGTATATTCTCGTTAAAACTAACTCATCTGTGCACCATCTGATGTAAATACCGTTATTATTAACGTGTTAACTCTTGATTTACCTTTTACCCTGGCAAGTAGAAAGCATTCGTAATGCTTCACTGCAGGAAGCTTACCCTCTGATTTGATTATTCTCAGTGGTACAGGGAAGGGGATTTTTCATCTGATTCAGTAACCATCTCCCAGCAAAAAGACGTTTGGACTCACTGATTTATTTATTTATTCTTGGTATTCCTTTTACGAAAGACAGGTTTGAGCCCAAGACTCAAACAGCCAAACAAGACTCCCAACCTGGTGCGTCAACCAACAAACCATCTCGAGACTTCACAAGAAATATTTAGCTAACCACTGTTGAATTTATTTATTTGTCTTTAAACTCACGACGGTCCACTGAGGCTAATGGGCGCAAAGGATACGCAATTCCAGGTCAGAGAACCTCCTTCATAGGATAATCTTCAGGAAGGGGTGACATATTTTAGTGAAACGTGCATTCTTATGTTCTACTGTTCATAGGAGGGAACTGGGCGTAAACACTGGTTGGTTAACCAGAGTTTCCTTCACCCGATACTTAAGCAGTTTTACGCTCGGATATTTCTTTTTTAAAGAATAGCTATTAAATCTCACTTGCTATTTTTTTTTCTCCTCTCTGCAACCCCATTCTCGTTTCTCTGAGAAAAAATGGATTTTAACCACTGTTTAACGGATAGGTTTGACAATCCACAATTCGTTAAAATGGAGGTATTGGCTGTATTCGTAAAGTTTTTGCAAGCTCTTATAAATTTCGTAGACTGTATGAATAATTCCAATATCAAACGTTCTTATTAACATATCCCAATGAGACTAATCGTTTTACATGATACCTGGTTATAGACGATACACGCTACCTTTATGATACAATTGATAGATTTATCTGTAGTTTACTGATTTCAACGAGATATTCAACATTTAAAAGAATGTCGATTTCCATTGGTAAAGATATTTTATTTAGTATTTAGTATTTCTTAAGAACCAACGCGCTTTATATGTTATTTTCAGTTTAGAAAAGTACCATAAGTAATAAAATTGATATTACCTCCTCGCTTTTAAGTTTCTTCCTTTCCCAGGAATTTAAATATTAAAAGTAATTGTACTAAGACGAAATACCTACTGAGACAAGTGACACGCTGTGAATGTTCACAAGTCAGTTGTAACTGTTAATATTTTTCTGTTAGCATATGTGGTCAAGACGTTAACAAAACTCATTGAGAATGCAGTTTTGTTGAACATCTATTTCTTTACATTTGCTTAATATTTTCCTATTTATTATTAGAGCTTCAACCGCTTGATTATTATCTTGCGCAATTTGTTGAGTCACCGAATTTTCTTATTTTAATGAAACCCCCTGCTAAGTCATTACTTGAAAACGAATTTGCGTGGGGAAATCTTTGCATTTACTTCGCTGAAAAGCACTCCGTAAACAGTAGCTTCCGAAACTTTCTTCTAACCGTGAAAAAAACAGAGGGAGGAGGGGGGAGGAATTAACACTTAAGACGACGAGGGTGGGGGTGGAAGTACAGAAAGATCGATTAATTACGCTTGCCGTCCCTCCACTGTAAAGGCTTGCTGAACCAGATAACAATGGCTTGACTAGAAGCTGTTTTTACAGCCACTAGATTGTTCACTCACCATTAATCTTTGTCTGAACCTTCCAGTGTCTAATAGTGGCGTAGCCTTTTGTTCGCTTCCTTTTTCTTCCACTTTCTACCAGTTTCTCTCACGGTGAACAGGATCCATGAAATATTCATTAGTCTCCAGTGTTAGTTCTCTCATTCGCTTATGCTTTTGCCCGTATTTTGGAATTTTTTAGTTTGTTTTCTTAGTGCCCCTATTTTTTTTCCTCGCTTGCTATCGGTTTATTTTTTTCTTTTGTGTTCTTAAAAGGATCGAATTCGCTTTAGCTAATGAGTTATTCGATTGCTGATAAAAGACGAATCGAAAAACATGCATCTCATTTGAAATACCGTAAACTTTCGATCGGGGGTGTATGAAATAAATTATTTTCGCCACCATCCACTCAAACTCTTTTTAGGAGCTTCACAAGATGGAAATCTTTCCGTAATTTAGTGAACAACAGTTTGATTTTGCCTTTCCAATATATAAATATTTTTTGTTCCGGCTGGTTGTTAATTAGACTGAAACAGTTTCAGATGTACATGTTTTTATTAAAAGTTCCGTTAGTATGTGTAAAATTAAAGACAAAAAGCAATAAGAACACTTCTTATAAAGTCCGACTCATAAATTGTACTTTCTCACTCACAGATTTGATGTTTTCTGGAATTTCATTGTTTATATCTCAATGAATATTGAGAGAGGAACTTAAAGTCATTTTAGATACTTATAATAAATATTTGCATACTTTCTTTTTTTCGTTTCTGAAAATACTTCGTTATTGAAACAAAATTAGAAACACTTTCACATATTGGAATTGTACAAATCCCTGTTGAACTTGTAATATCTACTACCACAGTCGACAACAATATTTCAGCTATTTCTCAACATAGCCACCGGAATTGTCACAAGTGTCATATGATGGGATAAGTTGTCAAATGTCATAGTCTGCCTCCTAGAAATGTAGGCAACGTATCACAAATGTCATTAGGTCTGAATGTAGGGTGACCAAACAAAGTTTTGTTCAGGTGTCAGAATAGGTAGAAGTCGTTTGGAGAAAGATTGGGATTGTCGAGTGGAAGATGGTTGTTAGTAGCGATACTGAAACGTGATCCGCCCGCCTCCTTAACTAGATCATGAACAGTGGGTTCTTTCTATGTTGTTAGGATGCATAAAACACTCAAACTGCCTCCATAGCTAATGGGACAACATATGTATTTATTAGCAAAACATCGATATTAAAATGCAAAAAGGAAAACATCATTTGATAAATCGCCGAGCCAATCGGCAACCAAAATTCATAGACAAGTGGTCTCAATATAACTTGCATACTTAAATGTTTGGTTGCATTTTTTTTGCTCCGAAAAAAAGTAAGTCAACTGCCGAGAGAGCGATGTCATTCTGTCCAAGGCCCACGGTGATCTCCTCTCTTCTCCCTGCTCTGTCGCTTTCCCAGGATTCCAACCTTCGTGATTTGATCCATCAAAGAAATCGTTTACTTCAGAAAAACCGCTTTTCACCTCCTTGTCTTAGAGTTTTATCGAAAATACCTGCACCAGTATCTGTTTCACAACCGCCGTAAGAAAATGTCAAACCCGGAGACTTTATGAGCCCAGTAGCCGGGTGTCCCGCATTCCCGAGGAACTCAGATGGTTGGGGTAAAGGGTCAACTCTCAGATATCAGAAGGGGTGCATATGCTGTAAACACTGGTCGTGGGTCAAAAACTTTATAGTCGTTATAAATGACTTGGTCAACTGCAACTGCAGGACATTTTGCTTACTCCGGAAATACTCCGAATGCAATTCCACACACTAAACACAATTGGCGATGGATTTCGATCTGCATAACCTTTTAGGCGTTCAAAAACTGCCGGAGGATGGAGAAATGCGAGTTGACATCTAAGCGTACTACAGCGATGCTGATGTAAGCAATCGAGAATTTACAGCTGTTACACACTATATCCACACCCACAATCTAACCGACTTGTGTCTTCCTATGTTGTATTTTTCTCCATCTTTTGGTGATATTTCTAGCTTACTGATATACATTATGTTTCTGTAAATACTTTTGAATCCTTGTATTGTCACTTATACCATCAATGCTTTCTTAATATTAATATGGGCCTTTGTGACAACCGCTAACAGAAATGGAATGTAAATAACACACAACATTAAACCTATATTTATTTTATTGATCTATTATGAAAAGTCAAAACTGTGTTAAAGCAAGCACATATTAGATTATATAGTGTGAAATTCTTATAACATTTTTTCCACAGAATTACTGTAATATAATATGTAATGCATATAATTAAATTAAATGCTAAATATTCTTTTATGGATGGCAAGTTTACTAATGTACACAAAATAGCAAGGGACCTCCCAGAAATGTTCCCATTGGGCCCTTGTTAAGATAGCATTGCATGTAATTTTTACTAACATGATGAAATGAATCCATACTTTTTTCCTCCTTTCATATGAAGAGTGTTTTCTTATCTTAGTTTTTGTTTCTCTAGGTTTCCTGAGTGTATTTCCCAAGCTTTCCTTTCCCATTCTTGTGTGTGGTAAAGTTGTTTGTAAGTTCATATTATGCTTTAATAGAGTAAATATATTTCAATTAAAGTAAAATCCCTTTTTGACACTTAATTAAATAGCTTGTCATTGGAACAATTTTCACTACTGTTTATTAACTAATTTTTGTTTGTTACAGCTGGAAAGAAAGAAAAAGAACATGCCTTAATGAGAATGGGTTCATTGAATAGTAAAGTGAAGCGAACATCTGTTCTGTCTGCAGGGAGAGCTTTAACTCGAATGAAAAGCTGGGGATCAGCAGACAATATACCTGACAGAGTAAGTTTGAATACATAACTTCTTCAACTTTTGTAAATTCATGGTAGGCCTCTTACACCAGACCTCTTAAACCAGAGATTTAACTCCAAGCATACTTTTAGAAATTATTATCCTTAAAGAGTTCATAGATTGATGTACTCTTTCTTGGTAGTTAAAAATATTAGTTTTACTGTTAATGTCATATGCTGTTATCAATAGCTTGTTATTTATCATTTCAAATATATCATTGAAACATACCAATTGTGACATTTTGTATAGTTGTGTATAATAAAAACAAAAGAATAGATGAGTAGTTTAAAAAATGCCATTGTTTAACAAATGAGAAAGATGAGAATTATCAAGGAATTTGGCAATTCTGGACTATCATAAAATTATCAGAAATACTGTAAATTTAAAAAGAAATTAGAAGTTTCTGAACTTTTTTAAAAATAACGATTTCTACCAGTGAAAATTTTAAAAAAATGTACTCTTTAATCACACACCACTTGTTAAAACAAATCACTCTCTTTTTACTCTAAATAAAAAGGCTGACAAATAAATGCCATTTTTATTATAACATCAACTTTATTAAAAAAAGTTCTAAACTCTCAAACAATAATAATGTTGCCATTTTTAAAACACAAACTTTTGAATAACATAAATAATATAATAATCACAACTAGTTACTATTGTAACCAATCACAAAATATAATGTAAAGGGGAAATAATCAACCAGTCAAAATATTTTACACCACCTGTGCTTTCTTTTAAAAATGATTATTAGCTGTTAAATGTGGATGCGACTTCAGAAATCTTCAGGCAAACGAAGATCAAATTGAAAAAAAAAATTGATTAAAAAAGATAATTAGAATATCAATAATCAAAGAAGAAGCTAACATTGTGATTAATGCTATCATAGACAAATTGGACCTTTAAAAAAATGTACAATTTTTAATTAATATGTTGTTAGGCTGCATTGTTTAAATATAAGTAAAATGTAAAAAACCAGAACTGAAAGAGCTGCTTTTTTCTCATAATTATTTTAATGAAACTGATTAATACTGTTTTTCATGTGGGTTATTCTGAACACCTCAAATACAGAAAACAATACTTGTAAGTTTTAAATTTATTGGGATTTTATTTGTTTATATTAAAATTTATGAGTTTAGTTAAATATAAATTTATCTATAAGTAGTTTTATACAAAAATTTAAAGAAATTGTGTATTTATTCGTGTAATTTATCAGGGAAGAAACTGCAAATTACAGGAAATATTTGGAAATTTCTAAATGGCTTCCCATTGTACATCCTGATTTAGTTTTAATTATTTTGAAATCTGAGAAAATAGGTTCTTCAAGATAATATTGTCTATTTAGTCATAGAAAAAGCTAATTCTAGTTGATTGTGCTTTTATCACTTTCACTACCAAACAGACATCTTATAAGCATTGTTGTATATGTTGATTATATGTTGGTGCAGGATCAGCAGTGAATGCATTAAGTAAATAAAAAAATGTTTTTATTGGTTGAATTTATTTAAATAATAGTTGGTAATGTTGTTATTAAATGTAAAAAATCTAATTTGATCTAAAAATTCGTCACTTATTTAAATTTTGAATCTTCTTTTTTTGAAGGCTGTAAATTTGATGCCACCTCCTAAAACATATCCCAAGAAAAAAAAGTCTAGAAAACATGGTGATATTATTGGGTAAGTTTACTCACATTTTAATATGATTTATTATTATTAATGTAGTCAAACAGTGATAGAAATGATAATTGCAAATAATATTTTAAAACTTGAATATTCAACTTTAGCTTAATTTAAGTAATAAAATAAAATTACACTTATCACTTCTCATTGGTTTCATGTAACTGTTTTATCTAAAGTTATTACTCTGTATATTTTATTTTAATGTTACATTCCTTTCCAGTTATATATTAATTTTTTGAATGACTTACAGAAATATGTTACAAGTTTTTTTATCAGAGCAAATTAATCATGTTTTATTTCTATGAAAAAAATAAGCATAATACTATAAAAGTATTTTGTATTTTTAATATATTAGATTTCTGTCAAACTTAAAATTTTGTGTTGAACATGTTGATATTTTAAGGTATGAATATAGTATTCTAATCTTTTCCATGCTGTCTTAATCTTATAATCAGATACTTTGGGATAAATATTTTGGAATAAAACATTTGTAAAAATGACTGTATAATAATTTGTTCTAATAGAATAAAATTTGTAATAATCAGTTCTTTTTCTTTCTTTATAAATTTTATTTAACTTGTCAATTATTAATGTTTACAAAGAAAAGCCTCAATTGTTTTTATCTATGTTTTTCAAAATTCAGTTTTACTATTTCATGTGGTATATAACAAAAACTGCAAGGCACAAATATTGTAGAACAGTTATTTAAATATCAAAGTTATACAATATAAAAGTCAAAATTACAGTTATATGCATATTTATATGTGATTTAAAATACAATTGATACAATAAAGAATACATAAGGAGATAAGTAATTTTAAAATATTGATACTTATCCTTTATTGCTATATTTAAGTTTATATATCATTGTCATGCTGGTCAGAATTAATTTTTGTTGAATGAACAGCAATACATAATGTCAAAATTATGTAGAAAAAACAAAATTTATAAATCATTTTTCAAACTTTAGATATATGTAACATAATATGTTTTAATTTTATATAAAAACTAGCTGCTTTGAACCCAGTTGTCGGCATGAATGGCTAAGGTTTCCCCAATAGAAAATTTCAATTCTTTTAAAAATTTATATCTCATCAGTAAAAACTATTTTAAATATCATATAACACAATTACATAAAATAACACATTTTAACTCAAAATATACACCTACAATGCAGAAGTAGTTTTTTTATTTATTTGGAACAAAAACATCATTCTTTATATTATAGTGTTAATTATTTTTTTATGGCACTTCATCATTGGTATCTTTTAAAGCAGTCTCTAACATTAGGCCCTTCCCCCCCCTTTTTTTAGTATATGTGTCATAATAATGAAGCCCAGTGGCGTTCGGGTAGCACTGTGCACTCCCACGACACAGGTCTGAGGTTCGATCCCCAGGCTGGGCAAGGTTGACTCAGTCTTTCATTCCTTCAGGGGGTAGATGAACTGAGGACCAAGCGTGCTTGGGAACTAAACACTGGGGGTTCTGCATAAGATTGACCACCTAACCGGAACATATACTTCATGCCCAAGGGCCCTTTGTCATGTAAATGGAGATTGGCACTATAGGCCCTTGTTCCCTAAGGGCTGTTGCACCAAGGAGTTTAGTTTTTTAGTGTCCTAATAATAATTTGTTTTGCAACATTTGCTCTTAATTTATTTGTTAGAACATGCAGAAAAACTACCTTTTAGAGTGTCACAGTGCCACAATATATTTAGTTTTACATTCAGTACCTTTATCTTTTAACTTTACCTTTACTTTTACTTTGCCTTGCCTTTTTTATCTGAAGATGATGGTCTCCATGATTTTGAAGGTGCTGTATTACAAAAGTCATCTACAAGTTGTCCATCAAACATTTGTTATCACTTTCTATATTAAAATCAGTGTTCAAGGAGTCAAAATCCTCTTTGCGACTTTCAATTTCATTGCACACTTCTTTAAGAAATTAATAATTAAAACTTTGTTTCAATAATTATTTTTTTAATTAATATTCTTTTTGAAATTTTATCTGTTATTAAAAACTTTATTGTATTACAGTTAGTAATTAGAAGTATATATGAAGAATAAATTCTTATTAATATTTACTTCTAATTATTGACTTGGATCACATGTTGACCAAAGCATGTTGTTTAACTTGAACTGTTTGTAATTATTATTGCTGTTGCATTTGCTGTATATTTTTTCTATATTGTCATAGCAGAATATTTATTTTTGTTGATAAATTTTTTTCTAAATGAAGTAAATATTAAGAATTTATCCTTAATATTTACTTCTTATTTTTTAACTTCATGGGTTTAGTTAGGATGTGATGTAATAAAATCAGCATTTTTTTCTTCATATTTTTATGCTGACATTCACAATATATTATTTTTATTTGAAGAACCACTTTTTTTATTTGCTTGTAGGTTATCTGAAAACTGGAGAGCAAGATCGGTTGATTCTGATTCAGACAGTGCATCTGGTACAGCTTCGTAAAAGAACTGTATTTTAACTAAATATTTTAGAATAGATTTTTTGTTAAAAATTTGTTCTTATTTTCCTATATTTTAAGACATATTTTCCTAAAAGTTACATGTGATTTAATTTAGAAACGAGCTGTGTAGATACTTTTGTTGTTGATATCTTTAGTGCTGATGGATTATACAGTTATTTAACAATGATCTTTGCATACTTGATTCACTTTTTCCAACTTATCTAGAATTTTTTAAATTCTTATTATACTTTATCAGTTGTTTAAGATTTCCTTTTCTTTTGAAATAACAAAATTTATTTGGATCACATGTCAACCAAAGCGTGTTGATTAAATTGAACTGATTGTATTTATTATTGCTATTATATTAACTGTACATTGTTTTACATTCTCATAGCAAAATATTTATTTTTGTAAATTCCAGTTGAAAAGAATTTTTTTTTTTAAATTTTTATTTGTATAGCGTAAGATGTGTTCAAGGTTTTAAAAGTATATTTAAAACAGTTCAGCCAGTCTTATAAATCATTTGCAATTCTGAACATTTTATTGAAATATTTCCATTTTTGTCAAAAATAAGTACTTATTTACAATAACAGGATCTATACATATTATGGTGCCTTGCATTTATATATATATATATATATATATATATATATATATATATATCATATCCAGTGGTAAGGAAGAATCAGTCTTTCTTGGTAAATCATCTTTTTATTTCAAAGTATAGTTTCCTTTTCAAGGCATCACTTGTGCCATTTTCATTTATTCGTGGCTTAGCTAAGCATGGAGTATATTGACATCTCTACGTCTGCTCGCCAACTGTCTCTTATCAGTTTGCATACTGATCAAATTCTTCCAATATGCTTCCACTTGACTGGATTATCCTAAAAGCTTACACGAGCATGTTTTTTTTTCATATATTTTGTTATTACGAAAGAGTTCACTTTTAAATTGTTCATAACTTGCTTAATTTTCCAACCTCCCCCTTTTTACACCTGATATATATATATATATATATATATATATATATATATATATATATATTTATATATATGTATATATAGACATACATATATATATATATATATATATATATATATATATATATATATATATTTATATATATGTATATATAGACATACATATATATAATATTTAAAATGACACAATTTTTTATATGACATGTATTCATTTTGTTTATAAATTGGATTAGAAAAAATATGTCATAATATATTTTCAAATAATGCAATAATAATGATGCATTTTCAAAAGTATTTATTTTTTACTGCTGTATAAATTTGAAAGTAAATATATTATTTTTGTATATTTATTTGAATGTACAAGACTGGAAGTTTGCAGTCTTGAACAAAATTGTTTATAAATTTGAGAAAGATGTGTAAATATATTTTAAATGTTAAATTTTATTTACATTTATATTCCTGTACCCACAGTAGTATATAAGAGAAAATAAATCCAACATTTATCAACCGAGTGTTGTATGGGTCACATTTCAAAAATATTTCTTCATATTATTCATTAATTTTTTTTGCATTTGATTATTATCAGTTCACCTTTGAGATTGAAATTGGAGAGTTGTTCTATATTTTTTTAAGATGAAACACTTAACTTATATCAGAATCTATTCCTTTCTTAAAAGTTTTTTTAAAATAATTGATGTGATACCATTACATTATATATATATATATATATATATATATATATATATATATATATATATATATATATATATATATATATATATAAAATATATATGCCATTAATGTTCCATGTAATTTATTTTTTTAATATCTAACCTGCTAGAACTATAAGACAAAGTTGGGAATGATTTACAATATATATATATATATATATATATATGTGTGTGTGTGTGTGTGTGTGTGTGTGTGTGTGTGTGTGTGTGTGTGTGTGTGTGTGTATGTGTGTGTGTGTGTGTATTAATGATATCAAATTCAATATTTCAATCACTAATGTATGACATGTGGTAAAATTTTATGTTATATTGAGTAAAAAGTCACATTATCTCATTTTCTTATCTATAACTAGATACAATGGTATATGAGTTTCAATAGTCTTAGTAGAATGAGGAAAAAAAAAAAAACCTTCAGCATCACTTTTTTTTTTAGTTTATTAATTTTCTAATCTAATGCAGTTATTTCTTCAAGAATGCAAATTACAAACAAGTTATGATATCTATCTCTCTATAACTGTAGAAATAGAGACCTATACAGAGTTTGTTTATTTAGCATTGAAATTCATGAATTTTGAAGCACACATTAATGAAAGTAGCATTTAATTATGCTCTGAATTTTAAAAAAATCATATTGCTTGGTATTTTTTTTTTTTAATTTGTAAGCAATTTTCTTCCATTCTTTGCCAATTTAATGTCCTACAGCAATATTTCCCTAATTTCTGCATCTATGTACCCTCTCTGTAATTATCACAACCACTGAGTACTTCTAGTAAAAAATAAAATAAAATAAGTAGGTTATACTTTAATAACAATCAAAATATTTTTCCATCTCTAGTGCATAAACAAAATAGTGATAATAATCAATAAGTAAATAAATAAATAATCCCTGATAAAATATAAAATATATTATAAATAATATTTATTATAATTAGAAGGGTGATATTGTTTATGTTGATGACAGTTCATCATAATTTGGTTCACTAGTTGTGAATTTTAATCTGTATTGCAGCTTCACTTTGACAAGCCTGTGTAACATCTACCTACCTCTACCAGACTTTTCCATTCATCAGGAGGTATACACACCACACTTTAGGAAACACTACCCTATATTGTGGATGGAACATTTTTGGCAATATGACAGTTGTTTAAAAAAGTGTGGTTGACCAATTCGTTTATCTCCTTTGCTTCTAACCTATCCATTGCTGCATGTATCTAATGAACTGTGGTTGTGAACTGCTGATTATGAAGTCACATTTCGTCCCTGGATGGATTGTGACATATAGAGTAACATGCCAGGATGATATTGGGTTATCAAAGTCTTTAATGTACCCCAAAAGAAAAAGTCAAGGTATGTAATGTTAGGAGATGTTAGCTCATCCAGGGCCTGATCAAGGCAAAGTTAGGTCCAGGTCCTGGTAGTCTTTCAGGGCCCCCTTCTACCATCCTTTCACAGCAAAAAAAAACAAAAAAAAAAAACAAAAAAAAAAAGTCTATAAAAGAGGATACAAATATTTTTGGATCAAAGTTTATATTAATTTTTTTATGTTTACATGCCTTTGTAGTACAGTCGAATGCCAAAAATCTGTGATTGGAATGATGTAAATAGGTAAACTAGACTGAATTTTAGAGAAAATTGTCAACCTTTTTAACTGTCTTAATTTAATTTCTGAATAAGGTTTCATGAAATATTACTTGAAGAATTAACTAAAAACATTTTCAAATTTTGTTGATTAAATTATTTAAAATTTAATAACTAACCCATCCACCGGCCACCCTCCCCACCTTTTTCCCTTTCAAAACAGTCACCCTTTTCGTAAATTCCAGACGGAACTTACCGTACCATACTAGAGTTGCCGGTTTAAAAGTTGTCAGGCTACTTTTAAATTATTTTCCCTGCAAGGTAAAGGAGTTCCGTTACGCAAAATTAGTTTCTTTCATTTATTATCGCTTTGCAATATTTTTTTTTCCTCAAAAGTGTGCGATACGTGTTATACGAGTGCGAACGAGAAGGGGTCGACAGGTCTGTTTTCGAACAGGAATTCGCTGTCGAACCCCCGTCGACGCGTCCGTTCAGTGGGTTAAGTACCAAATTTTAGGGGGCCAAGGGCCTAGGCCCAGTGCCCGTGCTTTAATCAGGCCCTGAGCCAATCAACCTGTAATGGGCATATGAAGTCTCAACAATAGTGTTGATACGTCCAGCTGCAGTATGTCTTTTCAGTCTGTATAAGATATATTAATCATAAGATTAGAAATTATACTACATTAAATTTTATGTAGGGAATGAAAGGTCTAATATGAGCTTCACATTGGAAAGCACACAAAGTTCCAGACACATCAATATAATTTTTGGTTAGAAGAATACCTTTCCTGTCATTATTGTATGGGATACATTAATCACAGAGGAAATGATACTATATTAAATTACAGATTGAAAGTCAAAAAGCTACTATTAATTACTCATCCTTATATGGCTAATGATAAGGAAATGATACTATATTAAATTACAGATTAAAAATCAAAATAAAATTGGAAAAAGATTGAAAATAATAATACAATCTAATAAAAATAATAATACAAAATAAAGATTCAAAATCAAGAAGCTACTATTAATTACTTATCCTTATATGGCTAATGATAATATAAAAAGGTAGAACTTTAGAACTAACAAAGTGCTCATTTATGCAATTTTTATTACATGGCATATTTTGTGAAGGAAATAATACAACTATAATAAGCTTTCCACATGTATTCTTGCTTTTATTATATAAATATTTTCTTTTATGTCAAGACAGCTAGAGTTTTCTGTTCTGCTTTTTAAACTTGAATTTCAGGGAATTGGTTAATGCTAATCTTAGTTCATTGTAATAGTATAGTAAGGTAATAGAATTGTTTTGTTTTATGCATTTTCAATACCATGTCTGAATGTGCATTGTATAGATAAGTGTGCCATATTCATATATATTTTTTTATTTTGTGTTTGATTAAAGCATAGTTTAGCATTCCTAAGCATTTTGCAGAACTGTGATTAAAATTATTGATTCCTTTTTACTGTGATTGTATTAGAGTTATTTTGACTACAACTATATTTTATGAGTGAAGGAAGTGAGTTTTATATATTCTCAGAATGTATATATTGATTGCATTTTATGTTAAATATTTAATGAGATATTGGTGCATTTACTGAATACTATACTTAAAAATTTTGGATTATAAATATCTTTCTAAAAGTATGGCAATATTTTTACAAAGATTATCAAACCTAATTTATACATTTCTAATATCTGAATACTAAATATTTTCTTATTTAAAAGTGTAAGACTAAAAATATTTCCCACTAAGCAGAATAATTTTCTTCACCATAGGTTTTCTAATTTGCATACGAAATAATGAAAATTACTATATATTAATTGTTTAATTATTAATATATATATTATACATATTATTAATTAATTTTAATATATATATATATATATATATATATATATATATATATATACGAAGAACTTTGAAATGACATTTATTAAATATAATTTCTGTAAAAAAAATTTTTAATACCTTTTTTGCTTACTTTTTATATATATATTATATTATAATATTTTACGTATTTAATTGCGGCTCGCCAAAAATTTCAAATATTGAAAAATGGCTCGGACTATCATGGAGATTGGCCACCCCTGTTATATTGTATGAGATTTTTAAAACAATTTTTATTGGCTTGAGTCTAATGTTCAATTTTTTTTTAAGTTCAATTCATCTGAAGATAGATATATTTGATAAATTTGATCTTTGTGCATATACAAGTACTGTGCAGACACAATGACTTTATGAGTACAACTCTTAAAAAGGCTTTCAAAAAGAAATCTTGAGAAAAAAAATTTTTTTTAAGGCTTTATTTTTTTGGAAAGGTTTACTAATCAACTGCCCCTTTAGAATACTTTTTCTATATGTTTTAAAAAGCTCCTTCAAAAATTTTACTAACTAAAACTAGGGTGTCCAGCAATCAGGAATCACCAGAAAATTGAGCAATTCTGGAAATATCAGGAAAGTGTTTCTTAAAAATCAGGGAATTTTTGTAGAAAAAAGTTTGAAAATAATTTATTCTGTCAGTCAAAAAAAAAAATAAATAAATAAATAAATAAATAAATACATAAAAATTACTCTTGCGTATTCAATTGAAACTGAACATATGCTGTTAAATGAGGATGTGAGAAATATAAGAGGGAATCTTTAGAAAATAAGACAACCAAAGTTTTAAAAAAATCAAAATTGATTAAAAACTAATTAGAACAAAAAATGTTAATAATCAAAGTAGAAAATTAATATTATAATGGACAAATTGAAACTTTAAAATAATAACGTACTATTTATTTATTAATATATGAGGCTGTATTATTAAAAAATAAATAAAATGAGAAAAAGCAGAACTTTAAGAGCTGTCATAATTTTTTATAATTATTTCAAAGAAATTGATTAATTCTCTGTTTCTCACACAGGTTGTTCTGAACACCACAAAGACAGATAAAAATGTTTCTAAGTTTTAGATACATTTTGATTTTATTTGTTCATACTAAAATTTATGACTTTATTTCAATATGAATTTATATCTAAAAGTAGTTTTATTAAAGAATTGAAAGAAATTGTGTATTAAATAGCATGAATTTATCAGGGAAAAAAATTGTGCATTACAGGGAAATATTAGAGAATTTCTAAATGGTTTCACCTTGGACACCCTGAAATCTCCACTAAATTATATTCTTAATTTTTATGGCATATAATTAGTACAAATATAATGTGCTATCAATTCTCTAGTTGTACATTTAATTGGTAAGCACCATATCTCATTTTATGCAAGTCAAGGACAAGTGGCTAAATGATTCCAAAGTTGTTTGCATTGCATTGAATTTTGCATGTCAGAAATGTATATTTTATCATTTTTGGGCAATAAAATTGTAATTAAACAGTACTTTTTTGTTTTATTTACTATCCTAAACATAACTCTTGTTAATGTGGGCTAGAACATAAAACATTTCAGAATAAACTCAAGAATCTCATAGGTTCAAACTATTTAATATATATAATGCCAGCAGTAGTATGCAGCCATTCTTTTTTACTAAACTTCTGCCTGTTTTTCTTTTTTTAAATCTGTTGCCACGCAAATCACACCATTAGCTAAAGAATTATTAAACTTTCTGAATAAAAGTAGACCGTGGAGTACAAATGGATGTAGAAATATTAATAATAAAGAAAGATAAGTTACAAATAAATAATCTAAGCATTTCTACTGTTAAAATATTATTGCTCTCAGTACCATTTTTGTTCTATATTATCTAAGTAATATGATTAAATTGAAAAAAAAATAATATATGAAAATATTAAATTTGTATTAAAATGATCAAATTTTATACAATTTTAATTTTTTCAGGTATATGAGAAATAAATTGTTGCTTATTAAATTTAAAAATATGATAAATTTGCTTTAGTAGATAGAGTATCCTTAGAGACTTTCTCCATAGAATTGGTGTATTTGTCAGCACAAACTATTAACGGCAGTTTCAATAATTAAAAATATTAAATAATAGTTAATGTAAAAATTGACGGACTCAATGAATTTTTACTATTACATTTTACTATTTTTCTAATACAATTTTTACTATTAGAGCTTTCATTTATTGTACTAAGGTAATTTCATGAATTTTTCCACCTATAAAATTTTCATGCATCTCTTAAGGTCTGATAACACGTTAACCTGTGATCGTTGAAAATGCAATGGGTTAAGTTTAGAGTTCCTTTTTCCAATAAAGAATGCGCAATTTATTTCATAGCGGAAATTTTCCTACCGATTTATTCTGGTTCAGGTTGACTCGTGATGTAGTCTTTAATCGGCACAATGAATTTCTACTGTTAGATGTTACTATTTCTACTATTAATCTTTTAATTATTGTACTCAGGTAATTTCATTAATTTTTACCACCTATAAAATTGTCATGCATCTGTTATGGTCTGATAACACGATAACCTGCGCTCTTCGAAAATGCAACTGATTAAGTTTACAGTTCTATTTTCTGATAAAGAATGCGCAATTTGTGTCATAGCGAAAAATTTTCAACTGATTTATTTTGGTTCAGGTTGACGTGTTATAAAGTGATCCAGTTTCGCACAAGAAATACGCGCATTTGTCATCGGCGGCGGGGGGGGGGAAGAATCGTTAACTGAATTCGTTGCTTTTTCAACGTGCACAGGTTGACGTTTGATAAGGTTTTTTGATATAATTTTTTAAAATTTTTTAACAAACTATCATGTTTTGAAGTACTACACTACCGTAATAGTTTTACTTGTTGTATAAGTTTATAATAGCCTAATAGTTGTGGTTTTAAGAGTTTGGAGCGCCACAGTCTACTGTTTTGCAATACGATAGTTTTAAGGGAGGATTCTAGTTTTAAGGAGTAATTTCTACCTGTTATTGATTATTTATCCAGTGAATGAAGTGGTGATGCCTGAAAAGAATGTAATCCGATTCTTTTTGCCACCAGTGATGAAGCCAGAATTTTTTTTTTCGATTTAAAGGCTTAATCTAAACTACAATGAACTTTCACATTCACAAAACAATATTCATTACACACAGCGAAAATACATACATACAAATGTAAGTTTTATACATACATTCAAAGTTTTACATACATATCTTTATATATAATATTCTTCTGTCCGTGTGTTTGTAATAAAACTCCTCCTAATTGTCTGGGCTGATTTTGATGAAATTTTGTGCATGTAATTAAGCTGATTCGAGAATGGTTTGGTTTGGTTTGGAGTACTACGGTCTACTATTTTGCAATACGAGGGCTAATGAGACCGAGACCTGCATCTTAAAGCCGATTCCGAACGACTACGAACATCCATGCTACAGTGGGATTCGAACCCACGAACTCTGGCAACGAAGGACAGCACCCTAACCAATCGTCCATCGTTCGGCCATAGAATGGTTTGGATTCACAATTTGATCCGACAAAAAAATGTTTTTTTTTATGAAAAAATGGCAAGCTTATTGGGATTTGTTAGCTTATTTAAAGCTATAATAGAATAATAGTTGAAGTAGAAGCATTTCGCCCTATCAATCCTGAACAGTATTAAGACAAACGTTAGTATCCTTTAAAAGTACATTTATTAAACGTAAAAGAAAAGGAAAATAAACATCAGCTAACTGCCGTACAGCTACTACCACTGACTGATACATAGCTTCCCCCCCCCCCAAGTACTTATCGGTAGGGAAAGAAACGACCTTCAGACGTATGCAATACTTCACGGCTCGAAAGAAAATTCGTGCATAATATGCTAATATCGTCAGTGGTTAAGAGATGGGTAATAAAATAAAATATTTAAATTACTTATTATAAAAATAAAGTAACTAATTTTCTAACAGGATTATTATAATGCCGCTTGAAACACATCACTGCCAACGTATCTGTGGCGCAGTGGTCGGCGCACGAGCTTCAGTACGAGAAGTTTCAGGATTGAATACCCGTATAGGCGATGTGGAAATTTTGCTTTAATCTAATTAAGTAAGTTAGCGATGTCTGTACGCGTGGTGACGTCAAGTATTTTTAAAATAATTTTTTTCCTTACTTTTCCATCAAAACGAAAAATTTATAATTTATTTAAAACTTTTTTACAGTTTTTGGATATATAGCGTTAAAACAGAGCAACGTCTGCCGGGTCATCTAGTATAAATATATAAAACGGATCAGAAACTCCGTAATTTCATTGTATCTCAAAGAATATATTTGTAACACAATGTGTTTTTAAATTTTACACTCTAAGATTTTCCACTTTTAAATTAGCCTCATGCTTCCCGGGTAGTGCTAAATGAGTAACAGCTTCGCAGCCTTGTATTGGCATAAAATTATATGTGTCTGTATTCAGGGAGGCCCGAGTAAGATATTTTTGTGCCCTCTACCCCCATGCAAATTTATAGCGACAAGTTATCATAATTACAGTCATATAAAAATTATAACATTGAATTAGTAAACAGATTTAAGAAATTAGCATTAGAGTAATATTCAAAATCAAAATCACCAAATTTCCATTTTATGTAGTCATTATTATTATCCCTGTTTAGCCATGCTAAAAATTGAGGACTTTTAAAGACCTAGAGTGACCCACTTTTTTTATTTTTACCTTGTCACACCCACAAGCTCTGTGGTGCAGAAAATAAATAATAATAGAATTAAAAATAATTTATATTGATGAGATTATTTAATGGTTTATGGTGGTACGTTGCTCACAATTTGTCTTATAAATATGCAATAACCCATAGAATAAAAAGAGCACCAGGTTCGTCGATGGAATTAATTATCAGGTAAATAACAGTAAAATTTAAGTAAATAGGAAACAATAGAGTTCATCACAAACACAATTACCTCGTACAATAATTTATTAAAACTTAACGATGGTGGCGTATGTTTGCAGTTTCCCCCCACTTAATATGTGTTCAAACACTCGACTATATTTTCGTTCCCAGGGCACGTGCCCCAAGTGCCCGTACGATAATTAGGCCCTGACGGTATTGCCAGCTGTATTGGGAAAAAAAAAAAACTTTTTAATTTGCCTGGCAGATACTAGAACATATTTAACCCTTTGCCTCTGAAATATATTTGAGAAAAACGTGCTAAAAGTAGAAAAAAATTAGAAAATATATTTAAAAAAAGTAGAAAATATATTTTTTTCTTTCCACAAGTTAGGATTGTCGAGTTACTCGGTCTTTTGTTGCGTTATTTCGTCTTCAGTCGAATTCCTAGCTCCAGAACGTACAAGTCGTGTTTTGTCAATTTGAAGCTTTGTTTTTTATTGTTGAACACAAAATTGATAAAATGAGCCGTTGTGACAAAGATAGTGATGAAGAAATATGAGCTGACAGATTATCGAACTTTAATTTAAAAAATCGTTTATTTTTTTGATTTCCTAAAAATATTGTTTTTTTGTTAAATAATCATACAGTATATATTAAAATGTAAAATAAAAAAAGTTTCGTTCATAAAAACAAAGTAGTTTTCGATTGACTGCGATTTTTCTGAATAACTAAACTTTCTCGCGATTCACGAAAAAACGTCCGCTACACGCGTAGGTTGGCTGTGAAATATACCCCCATGCCAAGTGTTAAATATTAAATAATCAGGAAATATAAAAAATGTACTTAACCATATTGGTTTTTGAGCGACTTAATTAATCTTCAAAACCGCATGCCAGCAAAAACTTATATGAGTATTTTTCCCAATTAATTTGAGTTAGAAACGCAGTGGTGAACGTTAGCGATACAAACCTGCACATTAAATAATTTGGATGTGATAAAACGCTAATTTGTTTTTCACCCTTTTCTTTGTTTTAGGAAAAAGTTGCATCTCTTGGGAAATGACTCCTATCTGCATTCTTCTAATGACATAATAAGAGAAAACAAATCTTCCGATAACGGCGCATTATATGGCCTAGCTTTTATATAAGGAATATTTTTTTCTGTTTTCAAACTAAAAGATTGATGGTATTTATCTGTGTATAAATAGATAACTGTCAGTCCTTTTATCCCTGAAACAACTGCTTTGAGAGAAATCAGTTTTAACGAATATCTTTTCTTCATTCCTGATTTTGATCCCAAAGCTTGCTTTTATAAATATTTTGTTTTTTCCTGTCTGAATATTTTAATATGCCTTTAACACGAAATTAAATCTTATCTGAGTGCTATGCCTTCTTTACTCTTTAAATCTACTGTTCTTTTGTTTGCTCAAAAAGCAAACAAAACCCAATCTTTGCTAAATAAACAAATCCTTTCTTTGGCAGAAATGTTTCCCCCATGATATTTAAAATATATACCCTTTTGCATTTCCCTCTTTATTTTCTTAAATACGTCTTTTCATGACGTAGATTTTTTTTAGTTTTAACTTTATTGCTTTAAATTTATTTACATGTGTATAGTTTAATTTTGTCATCATTCGATCTCGTGCTATTGGCAACTTTATTGTTATAAATTTATTTAAATTTATGTAATTTAATTTTGTCATTACTCACCATTTGGTCTCGTGATAATGGCAGGGCCTCATTTCCGGCAACGAATTCGGATCACTTGCTTGGATTTCTATTTATCATGTATCATAATCTGAAATATCTTTGGAGAGTTAAACAAAACGTTAAATGTGTGACCTTTGCAAAGGTTGAAACGGCATTAAAATGATATTTAACACATTTAATCCCTAATTGTATACAAGAAAAGTTTTTTTATTAAAAAGAGTGAAATCTCCCTTAAGAACTTATCCTTTTCTTCTTAGCCCTACAGCCTAGAACAATCCAGTGTCGTTGAAACGAGTTTTTTTTTCTCTTAGAGTATTGACATGTGTTTCCAGTTAGAACTTTTAATGCCTTAAAGCCTTCTTCAACATTATCCAGCTATCTGAGTGGAGGTCTTCTCGTTTCCTTGTGCCCACATTTCCCAAGGCACCCCTTCTGTGAAGCTAAAAACGAATATTCTATGTTCCATTTCTCAAATCCATGTTCATACCAAGATGTCTGGGTCGATTTCATTTAGTTTTTACTCTTTAAAATTTCTAAACTATGTTTTTTGGGGGATGCTTAGTTAACCCATCGCTTAACCCCCAAACAAGAGATCCAGTCTCCTTTAAAAGTGGAGGAGGCAAAGGTAACTCTTTTAATAGCCTCTTAAATGAGTTACATTGGGGCTATTCTTTCAAACCTAGTCACAACACGGGTCTAAGAACCGATTAGTCCTGGAAAATTAACCTAACTTATTTTTTTAGCACTAGAATCTGACTAACAGAAACATTAGATTGTGGTGGTGTTATATAATTTTTTCCTAATTCTCTTAACTGCTGGTGGCACATAAGGCCAGTATATCCCTCTGTCTGTTCGCCGGTTCAGTTCAGCAGTCTTACCTTTCTCCCAGCTCAGTTACCGAAGACAGTTCCATTTACAGATGATCATCTACCACCAAGTGTAAATGGTGTTATATATGATTTTGTTAAAATGTTAGACAGTGATTAAGTACCAATATATTATGCTTATACAGATTCCTTTGTCGTTTGGAAGGAACCATGGCCTTGGAAACGGTAGTTCGTTTCTCTTTGGTACCGGCTTCGTAATCATCTTGCTGGAATAGATGTTCGCAACTGTTTGGAATCAGCGATTTGAGCAGTATGTCTCGATCTCTTTAGTCTTTGTATAGAAAAAAGGAGACTGTAGCATTTCCAACCAACCACTATCATTCGGGAAGGGGGATGAATGAGTTGGTGAAATAGTTCGCGGTAACGCGGCTGAACATGCAATTATAGGATTTTTACCAGGAGGAAATATTCACTGAATGAAGCGACAAATACCTGAACCTGATATATGCTGGAAAATGACCTCAAGGTGTACTATCCAGAGTCAAAGCGTTATTAAAAGCTGTGGAAGCACCGCTTGCTTAACGATCTATTGAATTTTACACTTTTTACTTATTTCTCTTTTTATTTTATTTATATATATATTTATTTTTTGTTTTGTCATCTTTGTCTGTCCGCAGCATCTTCACTATCACCATCCTGTTAAGGACAATTCCCAAATTTAGACTTCTTTTAATGCATTTTTTATTGCGATTTAAAAATACTTTTTGTACATATAGATTATTTTTTCATGGCTTAAGAAGGACATAAAGGAACTTCATTTTGTGTCACACTCCAAAATGGTCAAAGAGCTGTAACCACAAGGTTTCGCGGCCTCTCACAAAATGAGTTCGAACAAGACTATAATAACTAGCAACTACTTTGGATACGTTGTATGGTGCCCAATATGCATACTTTGATGATTATTAACTGTTTTTATTTGTAAGTAGGATAATTTATGTGGTTTTTTTTCTTTTTTTTTTAGGACAAACCGTGTAGATAAATGAATAAAATTGAGACCATAAAAATACAGTATTTTATGAGGGAAAACGTCTAAAGCTGATTCCACTGTATATATATGTGTGTGTGTTTATCAAATTATTGAAGTACAGGGCTTCCTTTATGTTTAAACGTCACTGATACTATCAGTTGCCTGTATTCTTCTTCGCTACAGTCAGTTCTTTGCCCCAAATTTCGAATACGTACATAGATCTTGCACCCTTGGAGAGTGGAAGGTGTCTCTTGACGACCAATGATTGACAAGACCCTTATCTCCACTGATCACGTGACCTTCTAGGTGTCGCTACAAGCGTATAATTTAATTGATGTTATTTGTATTGTCTTCATTAAATTTGTATAAGAGCTTTTAAACATTTGAATTTAACAGATAAATTTTAATCTAAAAATATGAACTCCTGATAAACAAAAATTTGTATTATAACTTATGCACGTTACCTCTCCCATGATGTCAACGCATCCTTTTAAGTTATGTTCATCAAATATTATCTATGAGTAAAAATTACTACAAACGTATTGCAAAATATTGCATTTTATTGAATGTTCGGATAGATTTAGTTTTCAAATTAAAATTCGTATATTTTTGAGGACTGGGGAATTCGACTTTGAACTGAGTTACAGAAATGAATGAGACTTGTAAATATGAGAGTGCATAACAAATTGGATAATGGCAAAATTAATAAGCAGAAAGAATAAAATCTTATTAAGTATGAAATAACAGCTTTTACCAAAACAGAATAAGTCATTTCCCGTATTAACAAGAACCCTCCCAATCTCAATCTGTTAATGCTTATTAGAATAGCCTTATAAATAAGTAAATTAAATAAATAAAGAGACAGACAGTCGCTTGTATTGCACAGCTCATTGACTTTTGGTTTTAGCCTTGCCATCTGTAGTATCCATGTAAGTATTTGAAACTCGCTTCATGGGCAAGGCTGTCTCAATCAGTTTCCTTCATCTTGAGCTGTCTGTAGCTACAGTCCTCCGTCTGTTGACTCCAATATTTCTTAGCCACTGTTCCACATTATCAAGCTATCTCACACTCGGCCTGCCTCTCCTGCTATCTCTCCCGGACATTATGAAATTCATTTTATTAACTGGGTCTCCATCATTGTATCTTCATATAAGTCCAAACCATCTTAGTTGCGATGCTTTCATTACTTTAACTACATTAGGTTGTCTAAATTTTTGTCATAGTTCACAGTTATATCTGATTCTCCAAATTCCACTCTCCTTAACTGCTCCAAAAATTCTTCTAGTTGCCTTTATTGGTTGTATGAAGCAAAATGTATGCTTCTCACTGCAAGTCTCGTAACCTTAATTTTTCACCATTCCTCATATTTGAATTTTGAGATAATTTAAAAATATTTAGCACCGCAGTTATATAGTTATTTTTTTCGTTACTATTTGCCAGTAAATGTTAACATATGCATAGACTAGATAAATATAAAAAAAAACTTCTTTTAGAAAAGGTAAGTAAAAAAGTCGTATTAGAAAAGAAACTCCTGAAGATATCCTGAATAAATAAACCTGGTAGGAAAGAAAACGCTTTCGCGAATCAAATTCCTCTATTCTTTCGAGTTGAAAGTTCTCCGTTGATACAATTCTCATGCAAACAACTGTCCGAAGTCTGTGTAAAGGAGATGATAGATGACTCTTTCGATGTTGGACACTCTTCGGTGATTCTGATATTCTGCTTGAACTGACCCTAAATCAGATAGATCTCCTAGATTTCGAAATATATATATTCACTATGTTTGACTTTTTTCGGTCTATAAATAAATTAGGTATGAGATGCGATATCATTAATGTTTATGAATTACTGATATGAATAAATGAAAGTGAATAAAATAAGTTATATTTAAGTTTGTAAAATATGTTTGAAATTACATTCCTGTGCTATTCTGTACATAGTAAAAAATAAATAAATAATAAATAAAGGAGAATTTATTTACTAGTTAGTTTCTATTTTATGTCATTTATAATTTTTATTATTCCTAAATATTATTTGTATATAATTTCATTGTTTAAGTCGTTAGTCATTGTACAACTGGTTTTATAAAGTGAGAGATTAAAATAATTATTTGATTAAACAGAATAAAAGTAATAAAACCCTAAAAAAATTCACATTCATTCAAAAGAAGATTATTTCAAATATTAAACTCAGGATTATATTCTATACACAATAATCCTGTATTTAATGTTATTAAATTAATCTTTCCACTTTACTATTTTACTTTTATAATTTTATGTTTGGCAAGTATTGTTAAAATTACATTTCTATGTACTATATTTCTATCAGCTATAGTGTAGTTGATATAGACTATAGTGTCTATGCATGGTAAAAATTAAAAATAAAAAATAAAAAAAAAAATAAAAAAAAATAAACAAGGAGAACCTACTTACTACATAGTTTTATTTTATGTCATTTATAATTTTTATTATTCGGAAATATTATTTTTTATAATTACATAAATTTAAGTTATCAGTCATTGTAGAACTGGTTTTATAAAGTGAGAGATTAAAATAATTATTTGATTAAACGGAATAAAAGTAATAAAACCCTAAAAAAATTCACATTCATTCAAAAGAAGATTATTTCAAATATTAAACTCAGGATTATATTCTATACACAATAATCCTGTATTTAATGTTATTAAATTAATCTTTCCACTTTACTATTTTACTTTTATAATTTCACATTTGAGAAATATGGTTGAAATTTCATTTCTATATACTATATTTCTATGAACTATAGTGTAGTTCTATGCAATGGTAAAAAATATAAATAAAAAAATAAAAATAAATAAAAAAAATAAACGAGGAGAATATACTTACTACTCAGTTTTACTTTATGTCATTTATTAGTTTTATCATTCCGAAATATTATTTGTATATAATTTCATTGTTTAAGTCGTTAGTCATTGTACAACTGGTTTTATAAAGTGAGAGATTAAAATAATTATTTGATTAAACAGAATAAAAGTAATAAAACCCTAAAAAAATTCACATTCATTCAAAAGAAGATTATTTCAAATATTAAACTCAGGATTATATTCTATACACAATAATCCTGTATTTAATGTTATTAAATTAATCTTTCTCCTTTACTTTTTTACTCTTATAATTTTTCGTTTGAGAAGTATGGTTAAAATTACATTTTTGTATAGTTCTATACATAGTAAAAAGAATAAAGTCAGAGAATATACTTACTACTCAGTTTTACTTTATGTCATTTATTAGTTTTATCATTCCGAAATATTATTTGTATATAATTTCATTGATTTAAGTCATCAGTCATTATATAACTGGTTTTATAAAGAGAGAGATTAAAAGAATTATTTTATTGAACAGAATAAAAATAATAAAGCCCTAAAAAAATTCGCATGTACTCAAAATGAGATAATTTTAAATATTAAACATAGGATTATTCTCTGCACACAATAATCCTGTATTTTGTGTTATTAAATTAATCTTTCCACTTTACTATTTTACCTTTATGATTTCGTGGTTGGAAAGTATGGTTAAAATTACATTTCTCTATAGTTCTGTTCATGGTAAAAAGAATAAATAACGTCAGAGAATATACTTACTGCTTAGATTTATTTTATGTCATTTATATGTTTTATTATTCGGAAATATTATTTTTTATAATTACATAAATTTAAGTCGTCATTCATTATACAATTGTTTTTATACATAGAGAAATTAAAATAATCATATGATTGTACAAAAAAAGAATCCTAAAACTGTAAAAGAATTTCATAATTCTTGAAAAGAAATATTTTTAAAATATTATTAAACACAGGATTATTTTGTATACACAATAATCCAGTATTTAATTATATTAAATTAATCTTTTCACTTTACTGTTTTACTTTTATAATTTCACATTTGAGAAATATGGTTGAAATTTCATTTTTTTTTTTGTAGTTTTGTATATGTTAGAAAGAATAAATAAAGTCGAAGAATTTTCTTACCATCTAGTTTTCATTTTATGTCATTTATAATTTTTATTATTCGGAAATATTATTTGTATATAATTTCATTGATTTAAGTCCTAAATCACTGTGTAGATGGTTTTATAAAGAGAGATTAAAAGAATTATTTGACTAAACGAAATAAAAATAATAAAACCCTAAAAGATATTCACAGTCATCCAAAAGAAGATTATTTTAAACTTAAACACGGGATTATTTTGTGTTACAATAATCCAGTATTTAGTGTTATTAAAATAATCTTTCCACTTTACTATTAAATTTTTATAATTTCACGTTTAAGTATTTAAAATTACATTTCTGTGTAGCTTTGTGCAGGGTAAAAAGAATAAATAAAGTAAGAGAATATACTTAGTTAGTTTTATTTTATGTCATTTATAATTTTTATTATTCCGAAATATTATTTTTTATAATTACATAAATTTAAGTCGTCATTCATTATACAATTGTTTTTATACATAGAGAAATTAAAATAATCATATGATAAAAAAAAAAAAAAAAAAAAAAAAAAAAAATGCTAAAATTGTAAAAGGATTTTACAATCCTTCAAAAGAAATATTTTTAAAATATTATTAAACACAGGATTATTTTGTATACACAATAATCCAGTATTTAATTATATTAAATTAATCTTTTCACTTTACTGTTTTACTTTTATAATTTCACATTTGGGAAATATGATCAAAATTCCATATCTGTGTAACTATGAGTAAGAAGAATAAATAAAGCCGGAGAATCTACTAACTATTTAGTTTTATTTTATGTCATTTATAAATTTTATTATTCCGAATTATTATTTATATGTAATTTTATTCATTTAAGTCATCAGTCATTAAGCAGTTATTTTAATAAAGAGAGAAATTGAATAAATTATGTAAGCAAATGGGAAAAATTAATAAAACCATAAAAAAAAATTTACATTTATTTAAAAGGATATTTTTACTAACATTAAATATGGGTTTATCTACGTAGAAAACTATTCTATGTATTTAATGTCATTACAAAGTGTATCTTTGTGCTTGACTATTTTATTGAGGCCTTTATATTATGCTTAAATGTAGCATAATATAAATTTTAGCATAATATTTAGGTTTGGTTTGATTTGGAGCACTACGGTCTACTTTTTTGCAACACGATGGGTAATGAGACCGGGATGTACTGCTTAAAGCCGATTCCGTAACGCTACAACATCCATGCCACAGAATTCGAACCCACGAACTTCGGTACATCTCAAGAAGATCAGCGCCCTAACCACTCGGACATTGTCCGGCTTTAAATTTAGGTATAATGTATACAAGTCAATTTAATTTTATTGAAAGTATGTTAAACTCACTAATGAATTAAGTGTCTTTTTAGGACAGTTAGAAAATTGCTTATAGAATTTTCATTTTTTTCGAGAACCCATCTTCCTTTTCAATATTGATAGATAGTAAACGTATAAATAATCTCCCAAATTTTCAAGTATATGCTGTTACTTGTAATTTTGTCATTTAGATCGATATTTTATGATTTTCTTAGTCTAAAAATAAACCTCTTACCAAAAGGTATTTATTTATTTATTTATTATTAATTAATTAGTTTTTTTATTCAAATTTTATGGAATCCAAATGAATCTTTATATATAATTTTGAGTATTACAATTGAGTTCTTTTTAAAGCTATGAAAATGTAAGTAATTATTTTTTGAAAGTGTCCTAACAAAAACAAACCTGTATATAGAATTTTGGTTATTACAATATGGTTTTTTAAAGATATAAAAATGAAGCAATTACCTTCTTAAAGCTTTTCACTGAAAGCGTCCAAACATAAACAAGTCTGCATGTAGAATTTTAGGTATTACAATTGGGTTGTTTGAAGGTATTGAAGTGTAGGCAATTACCCTCTTAAAGGTTTTCACTAAAAGCGTCGAAACATAAATAAATCTGTATGTAGAATTTTAGGTATTACAATTGGGTTCTTTGCAACTATGGGTGTGTAGGCAATTACTTCCTTAAAACTTTTCACTAAAAGCGTCCAAACATAAATAAATCTGTATGTAGAATTTTAGGTATTACAATTGGGTTCTTTGAAGCTATGGAAGTGTAGGCAATTACTCCCTTAAAACTTTTCACTAAAAGCGTCCAAACAAACAAATCTGTATGTAGAATTTTAGGTATTACAATTGGGTTCTTTGAAGCTATGGAAGTGTAGGCAATTACTCTCTTAAAGCTTTTCACTAAAAGCGTCCAAACATAAATAAATCTGTATGTATAATCTTAGATATTACAATTGGGTTCTTTGAAGCCATGGAAGTGTAGACAACCTAAATCTAGAAACCTCTTAAACCTAAATCTAGATTTATTTTCGATAAAGAAGATTTAATTTCAGGTCCAATCTGTGAGAAAAAAGAAAAAAAAATCAACACCTGTGCTCAGCTGCCACTGTAGCCTTCTGTTCTCTTCAATATCCCCCCCTCCTACTTTAACTTAAAATGTCAATTAAAAGTCTACAAAACTTAAACTTTGATGAGTATTAAACATGCATTTATTAAAGATAAATTTTAGAAAAACTTGGTGATTAAAGATCGTTTTAGCTGAATTTCTTTTTTAAGTGATGTCTCATCAATTTCTTTTTTGCTAACTTTTATAGGGAATTTATTGCATCCCCTTTTCCTCTTTTTTCGCTTATATGTCTGAAATTAGTTTATTAAAAGTCAGGATTATTTAAATATTAATATTGTTTTTATTTTGTTGTTATTTTTGTATTAGTTTTTTAATTGTTAACATTCAATAATTGTGGTTAAATAACACATGGATATAAGTTTAATCGTTAATATATAATAGGAGTATATATCATGAGTAACGATCATGATATATTCTTACTCATGATAAATAGCGATAATGTATAATTTCCAAATAATATATCTTTTTATTCATGTATAATGCGCGTCTTTTCTTTTTAAAAAATTTAGGGCAAAAACTCAGGGTGCGTAATTATACAAGGAATAATTTTTGTTGTTTTCCGGAATCAGATGATATAAGTAAGAATCAAGACCATGAATTTATATATTTACCCTGAATTTTTTATTATTGTTAAAGGGGATTTTGGGACTTCTTTTGAATGGGAAAGATGTACGAATTTTAATACCATTAAAAATCTTTTCATTCTTTCAAACTTGTTTTAAGCATCTCAGTGCTTATTGCTTTTCCTCTTGATTTAATTTTCTTGATTTAATTATTCAAGGAAAAAAATAAAAAGGGAAATTTTTTTACTCAGACGTATTACTATAAAACAGTGCTAATAACACTAATTATTAACTGTAACCCCTTGCCTGTTTTGCACGTACACCGTACGGGTGCAGTTACCGTGCCTTTAATGATTTACCCGTACGGCGTACGGGCAATCTCATTTCTTTGTCGTTCTCACTATTTTGTCCTTATCATTTGTATTTTCAACGTGAAAATTAGTTCATTATGATGTCCACAAGATGTTAGTTTTAAAAGTGTATTCTGTTTCAGCGGGCTTGATAGGTTTTGCATTACTCCGCGAGTTTTTATCTTTGAGGTTTTGGGAGACTGACTGAGAGAGACCTTTCAGAGGCAATTCTACCTACAGACAAAAAAACTGAGACCTGCAAACCGGTGCTGTGTGTGTTCATTGAAGAAAAATGACAGCAGCAAAAGAATTAGAAAAGAGACTAGGTATTTTTATCCGGATTGTGACGTTGGATTATGCATCTTTTACCCTCAATATTTATCTCACTGAATCCGATCTTTGAAAAAACAGATTAAATAAATATACTTGTAGTATTTGCATAAAAAATGATGGTGCAGTACTTGTAATCTAAAATATTTCTATTTTTTATATGCACAATTGTAAATATAACTTTCCGGTCTGGCGTATATGAGAGTTAACCCTTTAAAGGTCAGCTACATAAATTCTTTGGAATTCAACAAAATTAGTTTATAATTATCTATGAGTCTTATAAATGAAAACGTTTTAATTTTTTTTTTACAATCTTTAAAGGGGTTTACCATAGAGGATACCAAAGGAGGGACTGAGTTGGTTAACTGACAAATACATCCCCTTGTAAAACGTGAACACAATACTTTTTAAAATTTTAATTATATAGGAAGAACAATAAGTGTTCTTAAAAAAGTATAATAAATAAATAGTTCAACAATTTATAAGTGTTATTTGAATACATATTTTCTTCTGCGGTTATAAGTGAAATACATTCTAATTACTAACTTTCTAGGTACAGCAAGTATCAGTACATATATTTAAAAAAAATTAAATGTAGTACTATCATCTATGGTAAGTTTTAAATGCAAAAAAAAGAAAAAAAAACATAAAAAATAGAAAGAAATTTCATATTTTTTTCAAAAAATTTGAGAAAAAAATGTTTAACAGGAGGTGTTGCTGTGAAACCAATGTACCCTAAAGGGTTAAAAGATAACTTTCGGGGAAAAGATTATTTTATTTTCTTGAAAAAAGTTGTTATACATGCTCAAATAATTAGAAATATTACTTTTAATTACATTTTCCAGCTTACAAATGTAAAATGAACAAAAATATGCAACAAAAAAAATATGTCATTTTTTGGCTCAAATTTAAAAAAAAAAAAACTGTTAAGCTGTTAAACAAGAAATTTCTCACTTAAAGCACGGAGCACATCTTCTGTTGCATATTGTATTACTTGCAATTTGAATT
Source organism: Pardosa pseudoannulata (assembly GCA_032207245.1). Taxonomy (NCBI): domain Eukaryota; kingdom Metazoa; phylum Arthropoda; class Arachnida; order Araneae; family Lycosidae; genus Pardosa; species Pardosa pseudoannulata. The sequence continues at coordinate 28,554,022 of CM063504.1, read as the reverse complement.
CTGCAGTATGAATAGATCTCTTCCCCATCTTAACGCTCTTGTTGAAAAACACTCTTTTCTTATAGAAGGAAAAGAAACAAAAAATGTAATCCCTCGTATAACACGCTGTCGTGTAGCTCTCGTTTAAATTTAGGTATATACCTATGATCAAATTTATAGTGGTATTTATTTTTGTTAGTCACAAGGACTAAATATTATTTGGGTCACGTTGTGTAAGATATTTAAGTACTAAATTCAACCACAGGGTCTAAGAGACTACAGACTTAAAATAAAATATAAACTAATAAGCTAAATTAAGAGTTATTAAAATTAAAAATTACACTCTTAAAATAAACACAAACAAGGTTTATAGTTGACATAAAATTTAGCAAATTTATTATTATGCTATATACATGTCTATATACAAACAATTTAACTTAAGGTTCATAAAATTTGCTTTTTAACATGTTCAATTTAGGTAACACTCTAATTTAGGTCTGACAATAATTTTCCATCAATTAGGTAAATAAATATATATATATATATATATATATATATATATATATATATATATATATATATACATATATATACACACATATACATATATATATATATATATATATATATATATACACACATATACATATATACATATATATATATACACATTCATACACATACACATATACATATATACATATACATATATATATATATATATATATATATATATATATAAAAGAGAGGACCTAATCTCAATTTGAAATACTTAAAATCAGTACCTTTGTGGGTCTATATGGTGTGCCAAGGCGGTACTCTGGTCGGACGCTCTTGTGAAATGACGTAGATCTTGTATGTAGATATGAGTGTTATCTCAATTCATGGGACGACAAAGTTGAATCCAAATTCACTTCTGGTCTGGGGCCTTCTAAATAACTTGGGGTGATTCTGAAAAGCGGATGAGCTGGAAACTTCTGGTCGTTGCGAGATGTCGAGGTCTTTCTTGGGCTCCACTCCTTTGATCCCCGTACTCTGTCCTCGAGTCCTGAACACTTGCCGTCGAACTCTGACAGTCGAACTTCTCGACTTCTCGAACACTGACAGTCGGACTTGTCTCCTCGACTCGACTGTCGAACACTCCCCTTGACTTTTCTTTATTTTATGTATATTTCATCTGTGTCCATTCTTATATCTCTTCGTCCAATCAGGAGAGCTGTAAAATTCCAATTGGTCTCCTTAACCCCGCCTTGAAACCGCAAACGTGAAAAACCTTATCCCTTCAAATTGGACACTGTCCCCTTAGGGACTCATAACTCCACAAAGGTACATTCTTATTTAGTGTCATGTACGGAGACGTGATTAATGTTGCTTCCACACTTTGGTGGGTCAACTTCTAAGAGTGCCATTGGTCACTACTCTTACATTCTATTGGCTATGAGCTATCCCATTTGGATCTTGTCCTAATCTCCTCGCAAAGCTTTGCTTTGAGAGAATTTCCTATCCTTGATCCTGTAGCTCTGCTATCTTCTTTTCATTTTAATTTTATTAAAAAAATTGCTACCCAATTGTGTTACTCTAATCTCTAGTATTAAACTCTAGTTATGACTAGCCGGAACTCGTAATGGGTTCGTTGAATGTTAATCTTTTAATTTTAAATTGTCCTCACTTCATTATGTTTTTACTTTTTCTTGCCAAAACTCAAGCATCTATTGCCTATTTTATTACTTTGCTCCAGTCATAGTCAATTTGTAATCATTAGTTGTTTGTGTAATCTCCTAAGTAGGTCAGAACTAGAGGGCTAGGCCCAGGAAGTTCTGTGCACCAATTTCACCGAGTAACCGAGAGACGTGATTCTAATCTGGGACTGGGATCAGAACCCCGCCCGATGATCCCGCACACGACGAAAAAATCCGTTGAATATATTTTATGGTGCTCTGTCCTTTACAAAAGATCGATGAGGTCAGATTTAGGTCCCAAGAATTTTATTTCTCATATTAATTAATCAATTATATTACTGATCTAAATCGCCTCATCACACAAGCTATAAAAAAGAAGGTGCTTTATGATTTCTCCAGAATCATCCTTCATGGTCATCTTATACTAGCGAAACCCTCCCAATGACATATGACCATCCATTATAAGCGAAAGACTTTCCTAAGAATAAAGTCATCATTGAAATGACATTGATAAAAACTTTTTAACTCGGATTCATTTAGTTCGTATAACACTTGATTTATAATTTGAAAAATCACTTGGAGGACAAATTTTAGTTGCATGTTATACAGGAGATATAATTCTTTCTGCCATTTCTCCCCTTCAAAAACAGGATGCAATCATACGCGAGTAAATACTGTATAACTTTATCCGATAAAATATCTTCTTTATATTTTTTATTCATTTAGCTTAAACTGTCTTCTGAAATCTACAGGAGAAAATTTCAAGGAGCAGGCTCCTTCATTTCTAGAATGGAACAGAACATTCTGACAGATTCAATAAATCAAATGGAACTTCACATTGCCACAGATAAGTAGAGAGAAAATCTTGAGCGATACCATAGGAAAAGAGCAAAATAAATGACCCATGCTTAGCGCTGTTACGTAAAGGATGGAAAGGTTGTTTAACCAAATCAGAACATCAAAAACTAAATGGGATTGCTGTGTTAAAGCTGTTAAGATTTGCTGAAACAGATCAAAACACTGAGAACAAGAAGTAGCTTGTCCATTAGCTATTGCTTTTTGCCTTCTCTACTTTCAGCAACTACGATTTTTTTTCTCCTTCTTTTTCCCCTTCTTAATCTCTCCTATTTTTTTTCTTTCTCTACCTTATTTTCTTCTTTATAAATATGCTTTACTTTCATCTGAAGTTAAGAGAAGGTTTTTCGGAAACTAATTTGCATTGGCACTTTTTGTTCATTTGTCGTCTTTTTTCCCCACTTTTAGAAAAATAATGGCTTTTTAATTAAATGTCGAGAATAAATATAGTGCCAAGTTATTGGTATGTTGTGGATTGTAAGAAACACTTAGCATTAAATACCTCAAAAATACCACTATAAATAATATTTATTTGATGCGTTTTGTTTTTTGAGAAAGTCTTCTTTTTTTGCTATTTTATAGAATTAGTATTTACTTTTTCGTATAAGCCAAAGAAATTTTATTATCTTTGTTTGGATTGTTATATATTATTAAAATTGTTGGCTGACTGTAGCCCTGGTAGTTAAAGTACTACGTTTCAAATACGTGCTATTATTTTTCTAAATTACCAAATTTCATGGGTTCATTTTGCTAGACCAACCGATTTTTCTGAGTTTCACCATTTTAGAGTATCAAATTACACAAACTATTTAAGGACTACTATTTTTATGGTTTCCGAGAGCAAACTCTCTATCAAATAAATCCCCACTTTGCAAATTTTCGTTTATGATATCAAATTTTCGTGTTTCAAGTAACTCAAATTTAAAATACAAAATAATTCAGTGGCTTAACGTGAATCAAACTACGAACTAAGTATTTTCTTATTTTCTCCACTAAAAGAGAAACTTTAAAGCTTTCAGATAAATATTTTCTTGAATAATTGAATTTATAGTACAAAATAGTTCAATAGTTGAATTTGAACCAAAAAACAAGAAATATTTTTTTCTTTCTCGTTCAGAATAAGAAAATTCTCGAGCTTCTAAATAGCTATTTTCTCAAATAATCCAAATTTTTTTATTATCTAATTATTTAATCTATTTACTCCCTTAAAAAAGACAACAAATGTTTCATAACCCTCTGTCTAAAAGTTAAGAATAAATTATGCTTATGTGTATATTTAAGAAAAACTAAGTCAGAAGGGCGGGAAATGCGAGTTAATACAGAAAAAAAATCAGTACAAAAGAAGTATAATATTCTTCTTTATAATTAAAAGTTTGAAAGAAAAATCCAGATACGAAAATTTTAGTCTTTAGTTAAAAAATTAAAATAAAAAGGGGATTTGGTAGTTTAAGGCGTGTTGTTGTCTCTTGCAGCCACGTATGCAGCACAACGATTTCTCATATTTTGTATGAGGTTGTGGACAAAGAATTGCAAGCGTCATAGAGAGCTCATTTCAAGTCTGAAACTGATTTTGGTGTACGCTGAAGCTCTGCAAATTATATATATTCCATACATGCTCGGTAGGATTAAGATCAGGAAAGTAAGAGGGTTTCTGCTTGTGTTGGATATCTTTACGTTCAAGAAGGGGTACAACGTCTCTCGCGTCCGCGGCTACGAACGCAAGCCATACGTGTCCTTTGGGTAGTGCCTCCTTTGTAAGATACCTCAGGCGTATATCTCCTTTTGGTTTATACGGGTGTCACGAGCCCAAAGTGCCCTAGTGATCTGGGTCTTCCATTATTTCTGGTAGTCTCGAGCTTACCTTTGTAGATATCCCACACATTCTCGATAGAATTAAGATCAGGAAAGTAAGCGGTCCTCTGCATGCGTTTGCTCCTTGCCGGGTTTGACAAAATTAAATCGGACTATAACGGAACTCTTGTAGGTCAGCAGTAGCTTTATACCTGTTGTGGCGGACTGGTCTTAAGTTTGTGGCTGTTGTATGTCTTCGGATGAGTCAGCGTAAGAATTGACTTACTTTCAAGAAAGTTGTCCACTAGGGCCGTACGTTGATATGAGACGTGATTATCCATGAATGTGGATCCAGGATCAACAGCTTCTCGAAGCAAACAAATATAAGGCCCAAATACTTCGTCTCTGTACCGTGCAGCAGTAACAAACTCCAACTCAAAGACGTGCAGGTCTGTTCGACCAGGCAGAACAATGTATCTTGACTCCCCTTATGTATTTCGGTGGTGTTTCCTGGATAAAAAGTGGTTCACGTTCATTCCGTATTATTATTCAACGAGAATTTACGTTTAGACTAAAGTTGGACTTGTCACTGAGCATCACATTGGTACAATGTACCATACTCCAGTTTAAACGAATGTGTTTATTTGTAGGCCGGAGGGAAATGCAAACGGCTGGTCGTCTGGCATACAGACCAACTGTACACCTGACGTCAAGCTGTTATTGCTAAATATCAGTCTGATGAACTGTGATTATTCTTGGTCTACGTTTACACTGGTTGTCGGGTATTATTTCCCTTACTTTAAAACCTTTAACTGAATCTTAAGAGTTACACACTTAGACACATCAATAATTCGGGATACTTCAGCTTCGGGTAATCCAGATTCTTTCATTCAGATAATTCTTCTTTTCAGAAATATGCCCCAGATGGTGTCTTTCTCTTTTTTTTTTATTGTTTAACTTAGTGTTTAGCACAGGACCTTGCTCTTTTCCCTATGTTAGGTGAGTCCGCTTTATACTTTTCTAACGTAAGCAGATACCGACGTGGGCTGCGCATTTTTTTTACATATGCAGAATATTTTATTTGCAAATAATGATTCTACACGAGTAAGTTTGGACAATTTGACCAATATTTACTCACACTTTTCTACATTTTACGAATTATGTTTAACATTTTGACACTGCTGTAATAACGACAAAAAAAGTTTAATACAACACTTGTGTGCAAAGTGCAAAATTTGTATACAACGCTTATTTATTTTTGTATACTATAATTGATCTTATTTCTTATTACACCACAGTCTATGAAACCAAAGAAGTCTTGTACGAAATCATCTTTGAAAAGTAGGTCGCAAAATGATTATGCCTCCTTGGGCCAAAATTAATAGTAGGGCTACCAGCAAAACAGGCCTTTCAGCTTCGATTTTTTTATTATATGGATATGCATGAGCATTAGATCTATGAAAATGCTGAGATGATGCTGGCATCAAGTTCTGATGTTTAAAAACTGCAATAGATCTCCTGAAGTGGTTAACCAAATTGAAAGATTACCTGTTAGTGGCGGATGGACTATCAAAAACATGATTGGATTCTTCGTTGGGTTTCTGGACTATTTCTGCAAATTGATAGAATCTAGTTTTATGTGATAACATTTTCCTGAATTTGAAATGCTTAATACGAAGTCTTTCTTCTATGAATAGCTAGTTTCTTGGCTTAAATCTGAAATCGGATGTATTTAAAAAACTAGTTTAACAACTTCCACCTGAGGCAGCATTTTCCATTAGCAAAAGGTACAAAAGGACTACTTCATGCTTTGAGTTTCTCTAACAAGGAGGTCTGCACATTCATTTTCTTCAATATCTACGTGATCTAAAATCATCTCATTGTTACGAGTGACTAGTTTCTTGATAACTGATATCTGGCATCAGAGGCTTTTTAAAAGACTTGCTTGATAACTTCCACCAGGAAGATGTAATTGTATTTGCAAAAGTGATAGTACTCCAAGCTTTGAACTCATGGATGTCTGCGAACTCATTTCCTTCAATATCCACCTAAGGTGTAATCCACTTACGATTATAAAGAATCTTGAGTATATAATGACTGTAAATCGAAAACCATAGTACTCAGCAATACTATACATTTTGTCTATATACAAAGAATTAACTGCAAGCTAAATATGCACCAAATTCCTTTTGTTACATATTTACAACTAGCATATAGCCCGTTATATGACGGGATCAGTAAATTTTTAATTCCAGAATTGTAAAGTACCCTATGAGGTAGATAAAAACATGGTTTGTTTTTTGGCTAAGAATTATCTGGTACACGCCCAATAATGTGTTTTTCATACTCTCCTAAAATCTCCCGATACTGTAAATGCAGTTTAGAATCACGTTGAATTCATTTAGAAAGATAATTCAAAGTTTCCTTAGATACGTCGAAATTACCGTTAAATTCTTCCCAATTTTTTTTTGCCTCAGTAATTAATGAAAGTAAAGGAATGAAACTATCATTTCTACTACAACCTTGAGGTAGACAGAATTTGATGTTAATACCGGTGATAAAATTTTCATTGCAACAAAAAGTAATCGATGATTAAATTTAAAATTATCACATATGTACCTAATCTATTATTTAAGCCAAATATAAAAGAAAATTATTTATGTAATATCTAAATCAACTGATAAAACGTATGAAAATAATGAACATGATATTTAAATAATTTAAAATAAGAAATGGTTAAATGAGATGATGAAAGGAATGACGTCATAATGCTAGAAAAAAAATGTTATTTTTACCCATTTGTTTTGTGACAAATTGATAAATTTAATCAGTTGCTCTTAACCGGGGAAAATAGGGCTTGGGCAATTAATGGCATTAAATGCTAGAAAAGATGAGAAGGGGTGGATTTCGAACGTTGCTAACCCTAACTCATGAAGAATCCAATAATGCGATTTTATGCACTAGGGCAAATTCTCAAATTATGACAATTCTGGCTGTAGTTTCAAGCGGAAGGGCAGTTTATTGTTTGTCTAGTGGCTGTTGTAAACATGAAAATGAATGGGAAGGGCATTATAGTAGTTCGTGACGTTGCGACAAATTACCTTATATGGATGCTTCTATCCTTTCCAGGTCCAACCGCTTCATAAATTAGAGGATAGACGGACAGATAACTTAGGCTATTATTATATAGGGAATTTATGTTTTAAGAAATATTCATACGATTTTCCAGACAAAAAAAATATTTGTTAGGTCATAAGACCTTAAAATATTTAAGATTTTTTTTCATTACATTTTTTCGAAACTCTCGAAGAATAAATGAACTTTTTATACTACATTCTCCCCCTATCCACCGAGAAAAACCCGCTCATTAAAATTCATTTCCTACAACATCAGTGTAACTTTTCTGGAGGCTTTTCTTTCCAGCACCACATCTCAGCTGACCTTATTCAGCTGTTTCTTTTAATATGTTGAGTACTCCCTCCTTTTATCTGATTAAACGCTTCGTCTTCTTTTGCTTCTTTCTCCACTCTCAGACTTTTCCCCTTAGTTTTCCCTCTCTTTTTATTCGCTATAAACGCAAGAATGATTAATTCAGAGGAGATAGGGAATTCCCTAGCAGACTCATGCAACCAAAAATTAGAAATATTCTCAGTTTTTTTTCCGGGGAGATTCTTTTGTCTTCTTTTCAAATAATGGCGGAAAAATTCGCCGAATTATTGTAATACGTTTGGATTTGTGTAAACAGAAATGATACAGCATTAAGCAACAGGGGAAAAAATTCCCCTGTGAATAAAGGTGTAAAAATGTCTCGAACGTGTCTCTGATGATGACATAATTAAGTTTAACAATAGAATGGTGTTATTTCTTTTATTACAAGCTTTAGTGATAAGAAAATTATATAATAAAAAATAATCTATTGAGAATTACGTCGTTTACTGGGAAACCAATAAAGTAAAATTAAACGCATAAACTTTTGTTTATAAATGCAGTTTTTAACAGCAGTCATAATCAAATAATTATAGAAAACTAGTAGCATTATTTTTATATGTTTATGTAATTGTTCTGTTATTTTTATATTAGCATATAGCCCGTCATATGACGGAATCAGTAAATTTTTCATTTTCTAGAATTGTAAAGTATTTTATGTGGCAGGTAAAAAAATGATTTGTTTATTGGTTGAGAATTATCAGGTACACGCTCAATAATTTATCTTCATACTCCTCTAAAGTCTCTCGATACTGTGAATGTTGTTTAGATTCACATTGAATTCATTTAGAAAGATAATTCAAAGTTTTCTTAGCTACATCAAAATTATCGTTAAGTTCTTCAGTTTTTTTGCTATAGTAATTAATGGAAGTAAAGGAATGAAACTATCACCCCGGTAGGCATGCGTCTAGATTGCATGGGTTGAGCCCTCTAATCCAGATATTTCTTTCAATAAACACAAAAATGAAGGCGAGCAGTAAAATTACAGCTAAAAGGTGAAAGGACACATAAAAACAGACGAGAAGAAAGTTTAAGGATAGAAAGATAATTCAAAGAAGAATTTGAATTTAGAAAGAATTAGAAGAATTTGTATTTAGAAAGAATTAGAAGAATTTGAATTTAGATTTTGAAGAATTTGAATTTAGAAAGATAATTCAAAGTTTTCTTAGCTACATCAAAATTATCGTTAAGTTCTTCAATTTTTTTTCCATAGTAATTAATGGAAGTAAAGGAATGAAACTATCACCCCGGTAGGCATGCGCCTAGAGTGCATGGGTTGAGCCCTCTAATCCAGATATTTCTTTCAATAAACACAAAAGTGAAGGCGAGCAGAAAAATTAACAGCTAAAAGGTGAAAGGATACATAAAATTGACAAGAAGAAAGTTTAAGGATAGAAAACATGAAATGTTTATGTGGCCAGTGATATCTGTACAAAATACGTGAAATTAATATAATAAAAATAAAAAAAATTATAAAAAGTTTGAAAAAAATAGTAACAATTTATTTTAAAAATAATAAAACAACTTTAGGAATAAGAATTTTTTTTAAAAAAAAAAGCAGAATATATTAAATAATTTAGACATTTAGAAAAATTTGGCAGCGTCGTGGACAGAACCGTTAACCCGAGAAGCACGACAATCAAATGTACAGACACTCCACTGAGCGTGCCATGCCTACACATAGTAAAAAAGCTAATAAGAGTATATGAGGGTCACATACGTGATAGAATGGACAGCAGAGGCTTTAATATTGACAGTGATTATTTGGTGGTATATATGAATGATATCCAAAACGATAAATTTAATCTCCTGCTCTTAACAGGGGAGAATAAGGCTTGAAATAATACCATTAAACGTTCAAAAAGAATTGATGGGGTGGATTTCGAACTCGCTGTGAATTTTGCTAACCCGAAGTCATAAAAAATCCAATATGGATTCCTGTATCCATTCCAGGTACAACCTCTTCATAAATTGATGGACATACAACTTAGGTTATTATTATACAGGGGATGAAATTTTAATCTTTAATGATATAACTTTTGATATTTTTTACTTCCTTGTACGAAATAAAGAAAGCATTGTAATCTCGAAAATTTTCAGTGTTCAGATATCAAAAGGAATTAACTTTTAACCATGTTGAATCAATTTAAACTACGATTTTTTTGCTTTGGAGCGATACCATCTATTGCTTTGCTCTGGATGGCTAATGAGATCAGGACCTACGGCTTAAAGACGATTCGGAACGGCTACGAACATCTATACAAGCAGCGGGATTCGAGCCTGAGAATTCCAATTTTGACCACGAAGTTTTAGTGTTACGTATGTACGTACGTAAGAGGAAATTTTAATTTTGAATCTTTAAAAATTGATTTAGAAGTGTTATTGCTTCTAGTTGTGCACATTTTTTATTTCATTCTACATTCTGTATAACGAAAAATCTCAATATAACGTACTTTAATGCTACTGGGCTATAATAATGCAACATATAGATATTTATGTGTTCACATGCAATAATGCTTTTGGAGTACACTTTCAAGCAAGTGAAAATGAAAATAAAAAGCTATTATTTACAGATAATAATTTGAAATTTTTATTGTTTTATTACTTTCTGATAAGGAATAAAATAAATAGTGTAATGGTGAAAGATTTCAAATTTTAATGAAAAATCTATCTAACGATGAAATTTCAATTTAAAGGATATTAACGCTACCGGTTGTCACCAGACGGCGGTACTAGAGCTTTACTCGGACAACACCACACCATGCTCTTATTGGGAATCGAATTTACTTTGAACCTTTACATAGGAATGTACAAATAATAATTAAGATTGAATATCAAATACATATTTAATTTTTAAGACATTCATGTGGAAATTTGTTTATTTCAAGTATAAATAAAGCCTAAAGTTAGCGTAAATATATAAAAAAGAAGCCTAATAAATAAGTTCTCTATTTATATTAAAGATATTGTAATTCTCTTTATTATATATCGAGAGAACAAAGCTTTTAATCTTTAAATCAATAAAGGAAAATATTTATGAAATATTTTATTTTAATTATATATTTCAAGGAAATCTAAAAAAAATATTTATAGTAACTAATAATAATTGCATAATTTCCTTTGAATATTTACTGCGTTTAGTTGGAATAGTGTGTTGATAAAGACTATCAAATGAGAAAATAATCGATGATAAATTCAATTCAAAAGAAACGTATCTATTTATTTAACGTATTAAATTTAATGAATTACACAGGGCGTCGGCAAATTTACAGAACGGTGTGAAGACTCCCCTTTGTGCGAGCACGCGCCAAAACAGCTGATCGCAGTACACATGTTTACCTGGACAATAGCGTGGCGTCGTAGAGTCTGGGATCTTGACAATCGGACTGAATAGACGAATACGCCCCTGATGGATTTCGTTAATTAATGCTCGGATGTTCCATGAAGGGACAGCCAGCGAATGAGAATTCAGCTAAAAAATCTAACTGTAACTTTAGCTGGAGTTCTCAAGTAACTGGGATCTTAACTGACCCAAAAAACAATTGGCGGAACCGTAACTGACCCCTCAGGTATAAAAAGCCTACAATTTTGCGACTCAGGGCTTTTCGTCATTTTTTACGTAGGTGTGTTGACCTCGTGGAGGCTTTCGCCTTTTTTTACCAGAGAGCTTGCTAGTTCGGGAGATTCGTAAAGTCCGCTCATATAGGGAGCGGCAGAGTCTCGGATACCGAACGGGGGATAAATTGGGTTTGATTGCACCCTGAAAAGCCTCCCCACTTGTAAGAGATTATTAAATCTCTTGGTTTTCTTTCGACTGTGATCGTCGTGAGGAAGTTTTACCGGCAAACATCCTTTGCAGTTCTACATGATTTGGGAATTAACATTTCTTTGTAAATAGTCGTATATAATCCAGAATAAAAGCCAATTTCCAATTTCATCTTTGACTGTGATCTTTTATTCACGTTACCTCTCATTTGAGAATATTGAAGGACTCACAACGGGTCACGGTTTGACTAACACTAATATAAACAATTGTCGTCAAATTTACATTAAACGCAAATGATACTTGCAATAGCATATGTAAAATACTGTTTTGAGAACAATTAGTCTAAATGTACTCAATCGAATTCATGTTTTTATATCCATTTAGTACTAAGCCTCGAAGTTCACTTAAAACTCCCTGTTCTGGATAGAATCTAAATATTTTCTTGGCCATGTAATAAATACATGTTTTATAAAAATTCTTTCGCTGCTAAATACTTAGAGTGAAATATTTTGAAAATATGGCAAACGATACATAAAAATTTCGAGTCTTAAATCGAAAAAAAAAAATAAGTGCCTTCGCAAATAATTTATTAATATATTCTCATCTAAACTTGCGAGAAAAAGTGATAAAATTTTCAAACATTCATTAAAATTTTTGAAAAGCCCATTTCTGACGAGTATTAAATACACATCTATTAGAATTAACTAGAAAGAAAAGCAAAAATAAGGGAAAGAATGCCGGAGTTTCAGCGCAATTTTTTTCCCAGATAACCCCATGAACAAAATTAAACCTGTCAAGCTAATTTTCTTTTTTTATCAATATTTCGAAGAGTTCTCTCATTAATCACTCAGTTTTAAGCAAAAACTTGAAATAATGAAGATATTTTTGGTGACTGAAACGCCTCTTTGAGTCCAGAATGCCTTCAGGGTTTAATTAAGCAGCAGGATATTTTTAAAAAAATTAATGTGTAAACAGCTTTCTGTGAAATTAGCCGTATCATAATAGCGATTTAAATGTTAGCAAGTTGAACTATTGAAAGAAATGTCATATGATGCCAATATATTGCGTTGCCCTATTGCTTTCACAATAATCTGGCTGGTGCCGTAATAAAATACCAGGTCCAAAGACATATTTATAAGAGTAGTTCAGGGGTTTAGACTTTCACCGAAACTAACTATTGAACTATTGAAATGTCATATGATGAAAATATATTGCTTTGCCCTATTGCTTTCACAATAGTCTGGCAGGTGCCGTAATAAAAGACCAGGTCCAAAGACATATTTATAGGATTAGTTCAGGGGTTTAGACTTTCACCGAAACTAACTATTGAACTATTGAAATGTCATATGATGAAAATATATTGCTTTGCCCTATTGCTTTCACAATAGTCTGGCAGGTGCCGTAATAAAAGACCAGGTCTAACGACATATTTATAGGAGTAGTTCAGGGGTTTAGACTTTAGCCGAAACTAACTATTGAACTATTGAAAGAAATGTCATATGATGCCAATATATTGCGTTGCCCTATTGCTTTCACAATAGTCTGGCTGGTGCTGTAATAAAATACCAGATCCAACGACATATTTATAGAACTAGTTCAGTGGTTTAGACGTTCCCCGAAACTAACTATTGAACTATTGAAAGAAATGTCATATGATGCCAATATATTGCTTTGCCCTATTGCTTTCATAATAGTCTGGCAATTGCCGTAATAAAATATCAGATCCAACGACATATTTATAGGAGTAGTTCAGGGGTTTACACTTTCCCCGATACTAACTAACCTAGCTGGTGATAGCTCGAACCCAAACCTAGCTGGTGATAGCACAATACTCTAACCACAATATAATCTGAACGGTATTATTCATGAAATTCAGTTTAAATTCGTCTAGTATCTACCGGAACATGACTTAAATATGCTTCAGTATTTAGTAAATAGAAGAGCATAACTTAAATATACTCGAATATTTAGTAAATACAGGATCATAATTTAAATGTGCTCCAGTATTTACTAGACCAAGTAAACCCAGTAAAAACTTATAGCATAAATTAAATGACAAAATGGGATTCCAAATATATTTTTCAATAAAATTATGAGTACTTTAAGTGTTGCTTAATAGTTTTATGTGTATTATGCATGCAAAACTATGTCTGTAGAAGGCTTATGTATGTATGGCTTTGTATGTGTGTATAAGAAATGAAATTTTTTCATGAGATTGAATGTTCATAGTACTTTGAATTAAGACTTTCTCTCAGGAAAATAAAAATTCTCGCTACGTCACTCTGCAAATATTTTGGCCACATTCCTCCCTTATTTCTTCAACTTTGACTTTTAAAAGGGGTGTCATACCTTGTAAAAATATTGGTGCATTCTGAAATATATATTTTTTGATTTGTATAAACCATAAGTTTTATATTTTATTTATTAAAATTATACAAAAAAAGAAAAAAAATGCGAAACATTTAACCCATTTATACCCAATATTTGATTACTGGAAAAATAGTTATATGAAAGTTAGAATCAGTGGTGGTATAATATAAAGTAAGAAATAAAAATAATGATATAATTGAGTTTGGCGGATTTTTTAACAATTTGTTTATGTCAGGTACCAATTTTGTTAATATCATTTGGAAGTTTCCTCGCTCAGTGATGTTCCGCTTCTTAGCTACTTGCACAAGTCCCCGTTTAGCCAAATAGGATGAAGAAAACGCAATTAAAATTTCTGTACTATAGCCCAGAGGTGGCTAAACAATAACCTATGGTAAATTTCCCCAAATTCCAAAATCGAAAAAAAATATTGCATTTAATGGTAAATACAATACAATTCAATTGATTAATTGATTATTATTATAGTATTATGTACATTTGTATAGATATTAATTCTTTCGGCCATCCCTAATGACTGCCATAACACCCTCATTTGTCTTTAGCCCACTACTCTCTCCTATAGAATTTTTCAGGGTCCACTGGATGGGAGGAGTGGGGCTGTATCTCTCCCATTAGGAACCTATGATCTAACTTTTCGATCTTCGAATAACATATATCTTCTGTTCCGATATTTAATCTCGTATCGTAGTTGAAACAGTACAACCCTAAGCATGCAATGATCTGCCTGCTGCAGAAGATGGCAAACTCGTTTTACGATCTTTTCTGAAATAACTAACTAACGGACATCTACTGTTTGAATAGTTTCTTTACCCTACACGAGATAGGATACTGTCTTGGTAAGGAGAATTCTCCACTGGCCCGTCCGAAGACATACAGTAACTGATAACTAAGTCACCACGACCGCAACCACGACAGCTATAAAGCTGCAGCTGACCTACGAGAGGTCCGTCATGGCTCGAGAATTAATTTGGTCAACTCCAGTAAGGAACAAGCACTACAGAGGCAAGTTCGAGACTACCAGAGAAGACACTAGAAAAAGATCACTCAGGTGGATCCCGGGCTCGTGACACCCGTGTATACCTAAAGGAGGTATACCCTTGAGGTTGTCTCTCATTTAGCACTATCCAGAGGACAAGTACGGCTTGAAGCTCGTGGCCGCGATCGCGAGAGACGTTGTCCCTCACTGTCACGGTAAATGGTTTTGATCGTTTCGTTATTTTCTATTGTTCATTCCAACGACTTCCCTCCAAACTTGATCTCTTGATTTTTTTTCCGTTTGGCAATCGTAAAAGCAGAACAGGCCTAGATGTTATTGTTACCAAATCTTCACATGTCCAGAACATGAGAAAATTCACAACTTTAATATGACGTGCGAACATTTTACCATTAGCAACGACAGAATCTTGGTAGGAATCATAGCATTTCATCCTTAAATCTGTAATATATAAGGTGAGTGTCTATCTCCTTCTCTATATATATTGTTTTTGGTATTCCACTCTGAGAAGCAGAAAATAGTAAATTTAGAATTCCAACCAGGATTTATAAAAGTATTGGAATGAACGATATCAAAAGGTAACCAATCTGATTTATAGTACAGAGGAAAACTTTCTTCAAGTGCCCTAAAGTGAAGGCCATGCGTATTTTTGGAACAATTCGCACCGGCGAATGAATGACTGGCACCTCCTACTGAATCATTCTGAACGACGTTTGATCTGGTTGGTTTTGTACGTTATCTACACCATAGTTTTCAGAGCTGTTGTAACTGATTTGTGTTCAGTTTAGAATTATTGTTTTCCACCATATGTCTGTTTCTCACAAAAGGAATACATCAACTTACTAATAGCAAATATGCTGCTGCTTCTCACTGGAAAATTACATACGGTAAAGGTTGATAGTGTTCCTTAGGAGATATGCTACGTAGGCACATACAAAATAACGTCACAAACGATGACTTTTTCATTCTCGACGTGTTTCGTTTTGAATCTTTACTACCTCTCAGAGTGAAATGGTATCCTATGCACCATTATTATTCATCTCGATGGGAATATTCTTCAGAAGATTACTTCCCGCCTACCCGATCTTACGAAATACATCTGCGGAAAGCACAAAACCCATTAAAGACCAACTAATATCCTGCGTAATAGTAGCTCGTCACCGAACAGACGGATACTTCTCAAGAAAAGGGAAAGACCGTTCTGATAGCTTCCAAGTAAAGAAATGTATTGTTTCGAATGATGTGCATTCAGTCAGTATTGGAAATCATATGCAAAACTTGGTTTCTAACTGTAGACCATGTAATAAACTGAGGTGTAACACTGAGGTCCAAGTAAGGAGGGTCCGCTACATGCGTACTGAATGTGATGTATACCCTTGGGAATTGCAAACATGCTTTTCATCTTTCCATGGCAAATAATAGTTATTAAATTGGATTTTCTGTGAGACCGTAAATGGATCTAGGGGAAATATAGTTCTCACTTCTAGAATTAATGATAAATCCCACTTCTTATTTTATAAATACAATTTAGACTCACCCTGTGTATACTTATATTCATATTCTACAGAACTTCTAAAAGAGTAAAAATTTAATTGTCACAATGATTTTATTTCTGATGGGAGTTAATACTGATTTTCGTTCCTTTGGGATACTCCTTTTCGGTGCCTTTTTTTTGTGTCTAAGAGCGTATATAACTGTCTACTAATATTTGGACACTTATGCTATTGACGATATCTGCAGTCCTGAGGTACGTCACGGCCATATACATTGTGTAGGAAACAGCATCGGCATTAGTCGCATGCGAGATGCCGCGCAGTTCAGAGCTCTCTGATTTCGAGAAAGATATAACAAACGGGACCGTTCCTTAAGGGACATATCTAGCGATCTGAAGTACCCAAAATCGACAGTGGCCTATGTGATTAAGAAGTGGAAGGTGAGTGGCAATTGTCGGAATGTGCCCTGAGTCGGCAGACCAATGAAACTGGGAGATGGAGACCGACGAGTGCTGTCCACGGAAGAACCACACCCAACCGATGGCACTCAACCTCGAGGAGTTTCAACAGGCATCCGAGAGTGTTGTTTCGATGAATACCTTCCGTAAGGAAGCACATCTGCTTGGTTTTCATGGTCGCGCTGCTGCCCATAAGCTTTTGATCACAAAGTCCAACCTCGCTGCTCTGTTAATGTGGTGCAAAGCACATCCAAATCGGACCGTAGATCAGTGGAAACGGTTCTTTGGAGCGACGAATCAAGGTTCACCCTTTACCGTTCGGATGGCAGGGTCTGGGTCTAGCGTCTGCCTGGAGAACGTCTCCTGCTAGAATGCATTGTGCCAACAGTCAAGTTCGGGGAGGTGGAATTATGGTCTGGGGGTGTTTCTCCTAGTATGGACTGGGACCTTTGTTCCCCATTCATCGTAAGCTCAACGTCGATGCCTACTGCACTATTTTGGATGACAATGTGCTTCCTACGTTGTGGCAGTTTTACGGGTTGGACCACTGTTACTTTCAGGACGTCAATTTCAGTTGTCATGTTTCGACGTTAACCATGGCTTGGTATAGTGCCAATGGATTTCATCGAATGGACTGGCCTGCCCTGAGTACAGATCTGAACCGTATCGAGAACCTCTGGGACGAGTTGGATCGCTGAATTATGGGGTGCACTACCCATCCAAAATCGGTGAAGGAACTTGTATGTCTACTCCAATCCGAGTAGAAGGCAATACCACTAGTTGTAATACAAAGACTTGTGGAAAGTATGCCCCGGAGAGTTCACGTTGTAATTGTCTCTCGTGGAGGCTCTACCAACTATTGATTTTGAAGAAAGTTAGTTTTTTTTTTCTATCACAGGTGTCCAAAAACTTATTGGTAGACAGCGTATGAACTAGCGGCCTCGATATTGTAGGTCTCTTTATTATAAATAGAGATAACAAAGCTTTTAATCTTTAAATCAATAAAGGAAAGTATTTATGAAACATTTTATATTAATTATATTTTTTCGGGGAAATCCAAAAAAAAATATTTACAGTAACTAATAATAAATGCATAATTTTCTTTGAATATTTACTGAGTTTAGTTGGAATAGTGTGTGGATAAAGAATATTAAATGAGTAAATAATCGATGATAAATTCAGTTCTAAAGAAACGTATCTATTATATTATAGTAAATCTGGTTAAATATATCGAGGGAGAAATCTGTTTTGGATCTGAAATATCTTCCAGCTTGGAAACAATAACAAAAAGCTGAAGTTGTTGAAAAAATGAATGTCAGATTCCAAAGAATATGAAAGACGGAGAATCCAATATTCTGATAAAGGTGTACTGAAATATTGGAAGAATAGAGTAATACTATAATCAATATTAAAAATAATGTTACATGAGAATTAATATGCTAAAAATCATTAAGTAACAATATCACAACGACGTAATTTATTACTGCTTTTTGGATATGACTGTTTGAAAGGCACTGATTTTTTTTTGGGAAATTGTTTTATGTTAATATTTTTAAATCTTTATTTTTATAAACATATTCTGGAACTTTTAGAATTAATTGCAAAGTGTTTTCAATTAAATTATTGAAGGGAATGTAAAATAGATAATTAAAAAACTTAATAATAAATAAACTAAAAATATTTGTTTTCGTATTAACGTTAGAATGAAATTAATGCTTTAAGTATATTTAAGACATTAATTTTATGAATTAATTATTGATATTGATATTATAATACTTTATTAATTCATGAATTAATAAGGCATTCATATTTGTTCATAGACGGTTTCGTTTGGTTTGTTGCGCTATAGTCTATTTTATTGCAACACGAGAGATAATGAGACCAGGACCTACTGCTTAAAGCCGATTCTGAATGGATACGAACATCCACATTTCAGTGGGATTCGAACCTAAAAGTTCCGTTACTAAAATTCAGTGCCCTAACCCTTCGTTCGACTGTTCATATATATATATATATATATATATATTTATTTATTTATTTATTTATTTATACATACATACATACACACAAGACCCAAAACATTATGACCCCCTCCTACATTTTGCAATGAACTAGCCTGGATGACGTGGAAGGGATGTGATCAGGTGGTAGTGGTATTTAACTGCTGCTGAAGAGTCTGAAGAATCATTCTTTCACTTACTTCTGTGTGTGATGGGAAAGGCTGAGGATCTAAACAATTTTAATAGAAGGCAGATTGTAATGGTTTGAAGGCTCGGATCAAGTATTTCCAAAACTGCACGACTCGTGGGTTGTTCACGATCTATAGTTGTTAGTACTTTTGCAAAGTGGATGAATGACGGTGAAACCAGCAGTAGACGATATGGTGTTTGACGTCCACACTCTATCAAAGAAAAAGGTCATCGGAGACTGTCTCGCATGGTGAAGCAAAACCGGAGCCAGCCAGTGGCTCAGCTGACAACCCAATACAATGCAGGGCCAAGTAGAATAGTATCGGTATAGTATCTTATCCAGTGGTATTTCGAAAATCATTTCAACTTTTCTTTCTATAGATAGTGTTGGGAAATGTAATTCCTTTAGATCCAAAACACTGATTTTATTAACTGTTACATCTTAACCATTTACACTAGATTGTAAAAGGTATACACATCGAAAAATGATAACATTAAAAAATATAATAAAAAAGTCGAAAAATGAATTAATTAAGTAATGAATTTGAAAAATCACCTGTGGGGTAGAGGAATGACCAAGTGTTCTGTCACGTAGTCATATAGAATACAGCCCATTAATTCAATTTTAGCGAATTTAAAAACTTAGCGAGAAACTCATATTGGAAATCGAAAAAAATATTTGTAGTGAATTCAGTTTGTTAATATACTTTTTTTTTCTTTAAGGTTCATGTACCCATGTGCTCAAATAGAGGAGACATCACTGCTTAATTATGAAATGAAAGCCACTGAATGATATGTTGTTGTTATATATTGAAAAAAGGAACTTAATCCACAAAAATAGGTCACTCGTAACAAATTAACATTTAAAATACTAAGATATTTATGAATACCGAGAAATTAATTTACAAACACAATTAAAATACCAAGGCACTTAATGATTAAAAGTTGACAGTATTAAAAATAATTAGAAAAAACACTTCTAATATCCTTAAAATCCAAAGTTAAAAACTAGAGAGAACCGAGTGTTCAGGACATGCGATACCTTGCAATCCAATATAGAAGGCAAATATCACCTCTACTTTGTAACGAAGTGTGAAAGTTCAGAAGTCCAATTTATTGTCTTTATTCAAATTGTCAGTTTCCATTAAAAGAAACATGTCTAATCATTTT
>CM063504.1:28493774-28521274 GCA_032207245.1 Pardosa pseudoannulata | reverse complement strand
AACTTCCACTGAAACCTTCCATGCTTACAAGCTTCTAAATATGCAAATAAAATGCAAATTCCTTAAACTATTTTTGTACATATAAAATCATTTTTCAAACTGTTATTGAAATATAATTTCGAATTATATTATTTGTAAAGAGGTATTTTTTTTTTTATTTTTGATCGTAACTTAATGGTACAGTCTGAAAATATATTGAAAGCTCTTAAAACACTTCCACTGAAATCTTTCATGCTTATAAGCTTCTAAATACGTAAATGAAATGCAAATTCCTTAAACTATATTTGCACATACAAAATTATTTTTCAAACTGTTTTTAAAATATAATTTTGAATTATATTATTTTTAAAGAGGTATTTTTTTATATTTGGTCGTAACTTAATGGTACAGTCAAAAAATATATTGAAAGCTCTTAAAACACTTCCACTGAAACCTTCCATGCTTATAAGCTTCTAAATATGATGCAAATAAAATGCAAATTCCTTAAACTATTTTTGCACATATAAAATTATTTTTCAAACCGCTTTTAAAATATAATTTTGAATTATATTATTTTTAAAGAGGTATTTTTTATTTTTATTTTTGGTCGTAACTTAATAGTACAGTCGAAAAATAAATTGAAAGCTCTTAAAACACTTGAACCACTGAAACCTTCCTATGCTTATAAGCTTCTAAACGGTAAAGAAAATATAAATTCTTTAAATTATTTTTGCACATATAAAATCATTTTTAACTGTTTTTAAAATTTTTCATTACTTACTTTCCTCAAAACTATCTATCAGAAAAAGAATTTAATTTTCTAAAATTTTCCTGGATTACGTCAGCGTGTTTTGATGAATATTTGATACATTTTCATTTAATGTTAAGTATAAAGAAAAACAATCTGATTAAAGGACTTTTTTTTTCTCCCTGCTCCCTTCAAGCTTTGTCAACAAAATGAAGTTTGTCAGAAATTTTCTTTTTAATCAATATCAAGACGGGGGATGTTGCTCATTAATCACCTCGCTTCCAATAAAAATTTTAACTGATGAAGAAAAGTTACTTTTTAAGACTTCAAGTAAGACTGAAATGTAAAGTTCGGTGGGTTAATACAACACTTTTGTCTTTTACCTTATTTCGCCTGTTAGATTTGCAAGAGGAATATATTTCTTTTTATTTATTGAACTGCATAACCGGCGAATATCTCATTATCAATAGATCACACAGTAACAATACTGTATAAACCTAAAAAAATGCTGTTAGTAAGTGGTCATCATTGTAAACAATTTGATACTTTGTACATTTGATGTTTATGTACTTAGTGTGCATATAATATCCATGAATGTATTTACAATCTATTTTAACTTGATTTAAATTCCCTATATAATAATAGTCTAAGTTATCTGTACGTCTGTCCTCAATTTTATGAAGCGGTTGGACCTGGAATGGATAGAGCATCCATAGTTAGCAAAATTCATAGCGAGTAATGTTCATCTTCTCCTAAACTATAGATCCGATTCTAAACTAAATTGGTATAAATATGCTTCATATCACAGAAAAAAATACTGCCTTCTTTAGAACGTTCGAAATTGAATCCTTCCCCTCTTTTCGAGCTTTTAAATGCCATTATTTCAACTCCTATTTTTCCTGGTTAAGAGCAGGCGATTAAATTTATCAATTTATCCCATAATAAATAGGTAAAAATAACATTTTTCTAGCATTATGACGTCATTCCTTTAACCATCTCATTAAATCATTTCTTATATTAAATTATTTAAATTATGCCTTATTTTCATACGTTTTATCATTGAACTTAGATATTACGTGAATAATTTTCTTTTATATTTGGCTTAAATAATAGATTAGGTACATATGTGATAATTTTAAATTGAATCATCGATTATTTTTTGTTGCAAGATAATTCTCAGCCAAACAACAAACCATTTTTTTTACCAGCCTCATAGCGTACTTTAAAATTTTGGAAAATTAAAAATTTTACTGATCCTGTCATATGACAGGCTATATGCTAGTAAATTAAGATGTAAATATTTTTAATACAATTACTGATTTCTTGGTGATCTTGCATTGAGTAGATAAGGAATTCCACGGGACAAAAAATCATGCAATTACATCATCGTTTTGCAGACGTTTCGCTGTACAGAATTAAAAACTAAATTAATCTTAATAAGAAAAATGAATAAAAATAATATATAAATATATATTATTTTGGTTTACCATATATATTATTTTGGTTTACCATTATAAGTACTGGGTTTAATCCCAGTGGTGCTTCTAAAAGAAATTTCACTCCCTCATTTGCTTATAAAAATAAAGTTAAAACTTGAAATTATTCATTCTACATGGTTTACTACATTTACTAATCAGGGTGCACAATAAAGTATTCAACCAGCCTTTTTCTCCGTAACCGTTGGTCGGATACATATACTTTCAATTAAAAAATGTTTCAGATAAAATAAACATTTATTTTAGGGCATTTTTAAATTAAAAATTCAGTTTTAAAAATTACAAAATCTAGAATTTTATGAGTCTTATCGTTTTTTAATGATTATATCTAGTAAAAATTGAAACTCGCCGTAAGGACCATAACACAAATAACTTTTGTTTTTCTATGGTAAAATTGGATGAGATACTCAGTGAAATTATCAGTGAAATTGGTCTGTATTGGTAATTGATAGGTGTGTTCTCTGAAAGCAACAGTTTTCTGTTATAGATCATGCTCTTCCCACCAAAGATATGTCATTTTTAATTATTGTGTTGACAGCTTAAACTACAGGAGTCTATTAATAGCATTAATAATAATACCATTACCCAATATAATCTGTTTTCCTTAATTATTAGTTTTTACTGAGATCCTAGGTTTACCAAATGAACTACATAATATTCCAAAAGGTCGTTGGCGTATACGGTTTTATAGATGTTTGTTTTTATGGAGAACTATTGAAAACTTTTTGAACTACGGGATTTTATTCTTATAGGTGATGATGAGCTAGAGAATAGTTGATAGCTAGGGATCAGATATACTATGAATACACAGGTGCCACTAATGTCGGCTTAGATATTAGCAGATTCTTAGATTCATCTTTAAATATAGGATCCTGAATTATTGAATATTCTGGCAGAAAATCTTTCATTATAGTACTTGTAACCAGTCAAAAAACTATACCAAAAAATCAAGATATTATAATCTATCCCTTTGGAATGGAAAGAAAATAGAGAGTAAAGGCAGTTTGAAAGTTTTAGAAAATGTGTTAAAACATTGCAAGGGAGTTACAGCTATCATGCGAGGGATATATTCTTAAAAATAAAAAATTATGTGACTCCGAGAAAAGGCAGATAGCTAGGACCGATAAATTTAAACCAAGCATTTAGGAAACAGTAAAAATTGTTGGTTGTTATGGTGTCGCTCTTGTAAGCATGAAATTTTGATGATGAAACGAGCATTAGGGGTAAAAGTATTAGTCATCCACTTCTCATTAACTCATTAACACTAATGTTCACGCTCATCGATCATATTCGGTATAAGTTCTTACTTTTGATAAAGAACAATCGTTACCATTTTATTAATCAACTTATTTCAATGGATGGCAATGTTTTAATAAAGAGCAAAAATTATAGAAAAACACAATTCATTAGGCATTGTCTTACATCGTTATCTGCAGTCGCAGATCTAGTCATTAGACTGAGGGGAGAATATGAACGCTTTTCATAACCAGTAGAATTCCCATTTGGTGTCGATATTAGGGTTTGCATTCGACGATTGCAAGGTTATGAAATTATAGACCAATGTGCTAGGGGAGGGGGGATAGCTGAGGCTGAAAGTGCCTCAGTTATATCGTGGGAAGATGTTCATGTACTTAGCCTTGAGCCCAGAGGTTATCATTTATAGCACCACGAAAACTCTGGACTATTTGAATGTCCATGCGAACCAGGTACATCTGTTCATGGTATTTGCTTTAGCAAACGATGATGGAATTTTCCTGTAGGACAGCGTCCCCTGGTTGAAGACCTAGATGGTATCCAACTGATTTTGAAAACTCCTCAAAGATCTTCATATTGTCTAAGGTACTATTCTTTAAGGTCAAATTGAAGCGCTATGAGACATTTTGATTTAAAGTTGACCTCTGTTTAAAGAAAAGACATAAATTAAAATTACTAATATTTTGTCTCGTTGACTCTGTAATTTAATAGCTTTAAAAATAGTTTTTACATACTTTTACTTTTTTTATTTAACATCTTTTTTAATATAAAAACTAATTCAACCGTTTTGCAGAGTTCTATAACAAGTAACGGTGTTCGTTCAACCAGTGTTTGCTAGATATTGTTATTTTGCATCCACGAATGAGTACAGCAATGAGTAAAACTGTAACTCGTTTTCTGCATATGGTGAAGTTGTATGCGGCTTTCTCTCTGAACATATTTCTCGGTAGGCTTCTATTATCGGCATGCTTGTTTCTAAGTATAATTAGGGCTCTTGGTTTTTATCGCTCTGCATGTTTGTTTCTCTTCGAGCTTGCATCAGTTTAAGTCATTCCCACGTAACATATTTCCCGACTCCAACAGTAATGAAGATTTAACTGTTTTTTTCCAAGTCAGAACTTTAAGCAACCAAATGTCTTTTTACGCAGATCACAAAGTCGACACCTAAATTATTTGATTTTGTTAGGTTTGATTAAATAATTCAAATTTGTTTTGTCAGAATTCTAAATCGGTATTTAGAAGATGTTTATGTTTTAAGGATTAATAACATTTGATGTCACTCTAAACTTGTTTAGTTTCTAAAATCATATTACGTACTGCCCGACCACCGAAACAAGGTCCCTGGAAACTGTTACGAATGCGCTAGAAAAACTAATCTACTTAGGAAATAGGGGGAATTGTCGTATATTCGGATTCCTTTATGAAATACGGACGAAACGTTTACTGTATGGATTTCAGACTACTTTCCGTTCTCAATTTTAAAGTTATTTTTCAAAACTTTAATTTTGATTGAATATGTGAGTAATAATTTCAATACAGCAAATAGAAAGAAACAAATATATTTAAAAAATAGGAGTAATATAGGAATGAATATTTCCAGGTGTGTTTGTTTAAGAACTGCTAAATAATGTTTTGCCCCAAGTTTCTTTTTCAAAATTTTTCTTTCGATTGAATATATAAATAAAACCCTAAAAACATACTAAATGAAGGTTTGAAAATTACCATTTTTAAGTGATATATGGTAACAATGTAAATATAATGCAATAAAAATAGTATATTTAATTCTCTGTTTTACGATTTGCAGAAATAATTAGGATATACAAGTGACAATTTTCAGTATTTTGTGAATAACAATAAAAATTTAAAATGAACTAAATGTAAGTTTCATCATTTCATAAATTATCGAAGTGTGAATATGAGATACAAATTTATAATTTCAGTCTTCTATGATAATAAAAAAAAACTATCTTTACTAATTTAGCATATAAATATTACAATTACATTTAGATCCATTAATTTGAAATGGTATTCGAACTAACAGAAGAGGAAAAAGCAAGCAAGCACAGTAAACCGATTTTAAAGTATGGCGAATGAATAAAGGTTCCCCTCCTTCCGCATAACTACATTACCTGCAGGGGGAATAGAATCGTCTTGGCATTCTGCCAAGCGTGGTTTTTCGTATTGCACTTCAATTCTTTGTGGACTTCCAGGTGTTATTTTTACTCTGCTAATTCATTGCCGTTCAAATTAAGTTATCTTTGGAATAAGTTTCACCGTAGATCTATAATATATTTACTAGGAAAATTTGAAATTAATATGTGCAATAGTTTTTTATTTACAGTGTAGATTTTTAGTAAGATGCATTTAAAGTTTTTATAGTTAAAAAAAGATATGATATTAAATGCAAACATTGTATAGTTTTATAGATTCTAAGTCAAATATTTCAATAGAGGTTGTTTTAAACAATTCAGAAATGTCCAGAATATTTAAGAATGTAAAAATAAAAAAACCCAGAACTTTTGAAGGTTTTAAGGTAATTTGTCCCTTGAAACCAAAGCAAGTTTTAGCAAGTTTAGACCCAAATAACACTTCTAAGAAAATTTGAGCTTTAATGTTTCCATTCAAACAGATATGACCTTTTCAATCAATCACCACGATGTGGCATCCCCAAAGATGGAAATCTTTGGTTAATGTCTTCCTGTAAGACTAATCCTGTAGTGCAGAAAACATAAGTTTATATTAAAAAGAACATAAGTTTATATAGTATTTAAATTCTTGTGTAGAGAGCATGTGACAGATGCTTGACACGCTTTTTTCACACTTTACAAACCTTAAAAATGCTATTCTAGTGGCATTATTAAAAGAAATGCAAATATACAATGAAAAGTTTTCCATAAAATTCAGAAATGTCCAGAATTTTTAAAAATGTAAAAATAAAAACCCCCAGAATTTTTGAAGGTTTTAAAGTGATGTTTCTCATGAAACCAAGGCAAGTTTTAGCAAGTTTAGACCCAATTAACACTTTTAAGAAAATTTGAGCTTTAATGTTTCCATTCAAACAGATATGAATTTTCAAACAATCACCACGATGTGACATCCCCAAAGATGGAAGTCTTTGGTTAGTGTCTTCCTGTAAGACTAATCCTGTAGTGTAGAAAAAATTAGTTTATATTAAAAAGAACATAAGTTTATATAGTATTTAAATTCTTGTGTAGAGAGCATGTGACAGATGCTTGAGACGCTTTTTTCACCCTTTACAAACTTCAAAAGTGCGATTTTAGTGGTATTATTAAAAGAGATACAAAGATATAATGAAAACTTTTCCGTAAAATCTCCCTTTCAACATTATAAAACTAGTTAGTAACACTTTTTTTTTTCATTGTAACAATTTCACAATTTCGATAAACAATAATTTAGACATCAAGAAAGAAAACTACAATTTATGGCTAAAAATATCGATACCATTCCATGAAAAAATTGAATATATCTGAAACCAGAAACTTATTTAATTACATTTTGTCCAAAACAATGGCAGCATTTGTCTCCCCTAAAGAAAATATTTTCTGAACGTTAAAGAAAATGAAACAAAAGAGACAATCACGGAGATAAAAAATAAGGATAAGGGTTGCTTACTGATTAGGACTGTTGTAAGAAAACTGTATACCTTGCTAAACAAGATTAAAACATCAAACACTGGGAACTGTTTGTTTACTAGCCATTAATCTTTGTCTCAAAGAATCAGTCACAGAGACTGTCACCACGTTTTTCGGCTGGGACTTTTTTTTTAAACTTCTCGCTGAAGAATGAAAAAAAAAGAGAATCCATTGATTCTTCTAAAACGATTCTGTCCTTTCATTAGCATATTCCTAATTTATTCTTTCAGCAGTAGTAGGATCCTATTTAGTTTTTAGTTTTAATGGTTTCTAATACTTTTTAGTTCTATTTGAATTCGTTTTATCTGTTTGAGTATTATTGAAAGAAAAATAAGACCTCTTCTTATTGTATCTAGTTCGGGATTTTCTATATCTTCCATAAAAATATCTCTAAAAACATTTCGCAATGATTAATAGAGTAATTGCTCAGAATTTACCAAAATAAATGACAAAATAACACGGCGATTATATTCTGTACATGTTTTTACTATTAAATCTACTTTGAGAAATATTGACAGTAATACTGTATTATGATTGAATTAAAAAATATTTCTTTCTTCAAAAATTGTTTTTATTTTACAAATTTACTATTCAAAACGAGCGGTGGTAGCTCAGTCGGTAAAGGCAACGCTCTTATAACGTACTCGTTAAAGGTGACTGGAGCACGTAAAATATGTTCGTGGTCACAATGTTCTCCAAGTTTTCAATCAATGGGGGTGGCAGACCAAGCCTAGGGGTCTTCTGCTTGGTCCCTGCTTCTAAATTACGAGGACCCACTTGAGCATAAGTCATACTTTCACCCTTGTGGTACTAGTTAAAAACGAAAGGCCCACCCCTTTGCCTTAACACTAGTAACCTCCAGCTCAATCTTGATTGGTTTGACAAAGTGGCATAAGTCAACAGCTATTCAAAACTCTTATATAAACATCTACATAGGCTGAAATATATTTTTACTGGTCAACAAAGGCATTGCTACAAAATTTTTGGTAATTGAATAGTAATTTGATTCTTAACGTATTTTTTTTAGAGATTCGTAATTATGGCAGCAGATATTCAGATTCAGTATTGACATTCGCAACCAGAATTTGTCTGTTCAATTTCTTCTTTGGAATGGCTATTTTACTCATTAGGAATTGTTTTCCGTCTAATTAATCTCTTGTAGCAAATCACTGACTGACCAATCATTTCTCTCCTAACTTTATAGCCAGCCTCGCGTAGGAGAGAAGCTTTCTTTGTAGCACCGAGTTAAAAAAAAAAGTTGGATTTGACTTCAATTCGGAAAACTACAGGGTATTATGCATCATATATGTTATAAACTATTTTGTTCCCAGTAAGTCACATTTGATCTAACTTCATGTCTTTGACTGTAACATTCCGTAAACATTCCATTAGCTTCATTTTATATCATTTTGTTTTATTTTATGTAAACTGAAAAACGTAAGGAAAAAATTATAAAATAAATGGCAGTAGGACTAGTGATAGCCTAATAGCTATAGATTTGATATTTGATTGAAAACTGTTTATTTCTTCGATTGACATAGACATTTGTAGCCGTTAGAATTCTTTATCACTATATTTCAGTCTAATTAACACTCGTGTAAAAATGTTAATCATACTGCTTCTAATCAAGCACAGTTACTGAATGTTATTTTACTGAAAAAACTTTGATTTATTGGCAAAAACAGCATATTTTCCTCCACATTTTAGGTATTTTCTATTTTATGCATCATGAAATGTTTTCGCTGTTACATTCACAGTACACGTTCATACGAACATTTATTTATTCATCTTCAGTCTAGATTTTTAATTCCATGTTGCTCTTTGTTTTGCTATTGAATGCTTATATTTGCCAATCTGAATCCACAAAGTACAGATTGAGAAAGCCTGAATACTTCTTAGAACCTACTTTTGTTTTACTGTCTTGTTTTATGGGGACACTTTCTACCCAAAACTCATCAAGCTGACGATTAATACAACGGAAAATGATAAATATTCTACATGTTGAATACTTCTCGTTCTTGCAAAGAATGTTTTGGTTTGTTAAAATTAGTATAAGCAGTAAACCCTCATGTGATAGAACTCTGAAGTAGTAAGGTATATTTTTACCCAGAATAATTGAAACACTCTGTGTGATGTAGTGATGTGACTTCGTTATTAGTATCTTGTGTACAGCACAGAACACGAATGTTGTATTGAATATTAAATATTAAGGCTATAATAATATTGTTGTATTGAATATTAAGGCTATAAGAGTGAAAGGGTTCATATGTCTTAATTGGTTGCTGAATGGAAGCTCTACGGCACACATTTACTTCTCAAGGACTCATTAGATCGGTACCAATCGATTCTAAACAGCTACAATCTAAAAATGGAAGCAGTGGGGTTCAAATACTTGGGTAGTGATGTGACTCCGTTATTAGTAGCTTGTGTACAACACAGAACACGAACATTGTATTGAATGTTAGTCTATAGGAGTAAAAGGGTTCATATGTCCCAATGTTTGCCGAATGGAAGCTCTACGGTGCACATTTACTACTAAAGGACTCATTAGATCGGTACCAATCTATTCCAAACAGCAACAATCTAAAAATAACAGCAGTGGGTTCAAATACTTGGACAGTGATGTGACTCCGTTATTAGTAGCTTGTGTACATCACAGAACACGAACATTATATTGAATGTTAGGCTATAGGAGTAAAAGGATTATATGTCCCAATTGGTTGCCGAATGGAAGCTCTACAGTTCACATTTACTACTCAAGGACTCGTTAGATCGGTATCAATCAATCGATTACAACAGCTACAATCTAAAAATGGCAACAGTGCGGTACAAATACTTGGACTCTAGTGTGACAAATTATTTACTCTATAGACAAAAAAGGGTATATTTAATTATCTTCAAACTAGAAATAATTTGTGTAAAATGCAAATTCCTTTTCCATTTTCATTGGTTTTAATATCCCATTTATCAATGATAAATACACACTGTTTATTTTTATTGCATAGATTTCTTGTAACTACCAACTTGCAAATGTCTAGCCGTTAGATTTGTTGTTCTATAAGTGTCTCCTTTAGAGTAAATACTTTTTTCAGAACTTAGATTCATCTTTAAACGTACTGCTAATTTTTAGGTAAGTACTTGCTATAACTTTGGAATCACTTTGAATTATCAACACTGTCTGAACAGATATACACATAACTTCAGAAATATTTCAGCAAAGGGCAATTCCAAAACGATTTTCTTTACCAAAGACCCACACCAAATATCTAAAACCAGATAGCAAAGATATTGACCATGGAGTTTAAAACCGTTCCATATATATACGGGTTGGACAGCCAGAGGATAGAAAAGTTTCAAAATCGTTTTCTAAGATCTAATATTTTATCTATCTGTTTTAATTCACAATTAACATAACTAAAATTATATTAGAACTAGAAGACTTTACGACCTGAAATCGTAAATACTTTTTTCTAAAAATCCTTCGGAAAAATTAGTGTTTATTATGTTTAAAAATAAATTAAAAAATCATAATAGTTTTTTTTCAATTTTTTGATTCTTCAAATTCTATCTTCAAAACCACCTAAGGTTCAATGATGTTAATGCCAAGTATTCAGTAAACGTTTTGCATAGTTACAGATAAATAAGTGGATAAATTTTTCCACTTGTCATATTACATACATTCTGAAAAAAATCTGTATAAATAAGATAGGAACAATACTATAGTGTGGGAAATAAAGTGTCTCGATGCTTAAATTTATTTTAAAATAAGATAAGGCACGAAAAATTCCCTGAAAAATACACAATTTCTTCAAGAAAAGAAAAAAAGAAGAAAAGAATCTTACTTTTCACAGAATAAACTGCGGCAGAATATGAAAACGATGGACAGGTCAACCTCCCAAAAAACATCCTTCTTCCGAATAGAATTCTATCTGGGGCATGTGAGTGTGGAGAAGAAGAGATCCTTCACTATTTTGATCCAGTGTTATACAGGTCGTTAAACAGATTTTGAAGTTGGCAGGATCTCTGTAAAATTTTTATGAGACAGATTCAATTGGGAAGCGACGTGGGTGGGGGGGCAATAGTGGATATAAAAACAGTGAGATCAGCAGAGATCGTCCACTTGGCAGAAAATACCATCCATCACTTTCCTGACAGTTCAGCCGTGTGCTAGTTTGCATGTGAATGGGATCCCGAAGAGAGCTCTTTTCCACAGATGCTGGGAAAAAAGAAATGTTTACTTTTTCGAAAAGGAAAGAAACATTTTTAGGCCTATTTCCAACATTATTATTATCAATCGCTTTTATTTGACTTCACTTTTGTGTCAGTTGAAATTTTTTAATCAATTTTTAACTAATTTCCTGATTGACTAGAGATTTGAAATTTTGCACATATGTTCTTTTCCGGTGACAATACAATATGCAGTCATGAAAAATTAGATTGGAGAAAAATATCCGTTTGGTAAAGGTGAAGAATCGTTCACAGTACTTGGAATCCTAATTGCAGAGATTTTAAACTAGTATCGCCATCTATTTGCAGGCGACATAACTTAAAATTCACACTAAATACAAAAAGGATTTGGATAAAGTTAAATGAATGACTTTGGTTTAGAAAAGAATGCACACATATAATTTTGGAAATGTGTATTTTTAGTTTTTATATAAAAGCGTGGGGAGTAATTGGAGTCAGTGTCAAGGGACTGTGATGCCTTCAATATTCTCAAATGAGAGGTGATGTGAATAATGGATCACAGTCAAAGAATAAAATTGGAAATTCACTTTAATTCTGGATTAAATACGGCTATTTACAAAGGAACGTTAATTCCTAAATCATCTAGAACTGCAAAGGATGGTTGCCGATAAAACTTCCTCACGACAATCACAGTCGAAAGAAAAACAAGAGAATTAATAATCTCTTACAAATGGGGAAGCTTTTCAGGGTGCAATCAAACCCAATTTATCCCCCGTTCGGTCCCGAGATTCTGCCGCTCCCTATATGAGCGGACTTTACAAAACTCCCGAACTAGCAAGCTGTCGCTGATAAAAGGCAAAAGCCTCCATGAGGTCAACACACCTCCGAAAAAAAAATGACGAAAAGCCCTGAGTCCCAAAATTGTAGGCTTTTTATACCTGGGTGGGTCAGTTACGGTCCCGCCACTGTTTTTTTTTCTCAGTTAAGATCCCAGTTACATGAGAACTCCAGCTAAAGTTACAGTTATACTTTTTAGCTGAATTCTCATTCGCTGGCTCTCTCTTCACGGAATTCCCGAGCATTCATTAACGAGATCCATCAGGGGCGTATTCGTCTATTCAGTCCGATTGTCAAGATCCCGGACTCTGCGATGCCACGCTATTGTCCAGGTACAGGTGTACTACGATCAGCTGTTTTGGCGCGTGCTCGGACAAAGGGGAGTCTTTACAGGACTATATTTTCAAAACAGATAAAATTGTATAAGGGTTTGGTTTTTTTTAGAGTATTACGGTCTACTTTTCTGCAACACGATCGCTAATGAGACCGGGATCTATTGCTTAAAGCCGATTCCAAATGGCTACGAAATTTCAAGCCACAGGGGAATTCGAACCACTAACTCCGGTGCCGAAGATGAGCTCCCTAGCCATTTGGCCATCGATCAGAAAAACAATTGTATAAGGGAATATTTTCATTAATTGTTTCTCCAACGCAGTAAGCGATACACACATTATCCTAACGCCTTAACAAGGCTGCGAACCTGTTACTCATTTAGCACCACCCGGGGAGGACGTGTAGCTTAAGGTAATGTTACTTAAGGTAATGTAGCTTAAGGTAATGCTGAAGACCAGCTGGATCCTCTTAATTTAGAATCAGGGACCAAGTAGAAGACCCCCAGGCTTGGCCTGCCACCCCCAGAGGTATCGTTTGAAAACTTGGAGGACTTTGTGAACGTGCCCCAGTCACATTTAGCGAACATGGCGGATCTTAGATCGGCTCCAGCCCCGAACCCGCAACCTTTCAGTTGCGAGAACGCTGAAAATTCCGACTGAACTACCACGAATGATTTTCATTAAAATACTATGTGATATTTAAGTATTATCTGTTAAGCTCTCCATGCTTTTATTTTTAATCGGATAAACCCTCATAAACACTGGATCATATCCTATAGAAGCTCCTCACGCAATTTCTCTAAATTAGCACATTACAACTTTCATATATGAACTTTTCACACAATTTTTCTTTCATGCTCTATTTTTACACATTGTATGCGGGACACGTACTAGTAAGTTTTCTGACGATTGATACTTGAGCGTAGGACACGTTCTAGTACGTTTTCTGACAACTGATACTTAAGCGCGGGTCACATACTAGTACGGGTTAGTGTAACAACATGGTTTGTTTGTGGGTACAAAAATAACGTTATATACAGGAAAACGAAGCCAAATACTCTTGCCTAAGATTGTGGAAAAATTTAGACAAATAAAAACTAGATTTTACATTATTAGTTTAATGATTGCTCTTTTGATTTTTTATAATGTAAAAATGTTTATATATAACATAATTCAAAAAACTTAAAACTATATACTACTATTTCTGTTTGATTTTTTATATTTACGATACTATTATAAATTTATCCACTAAAAATATATATTATTTGTTTAAAAAAATCTTATTGTTGTTATTTATATATTTCTATTTATATATTTGCTTATATATTTCAATACAAAATATGAAAAGTTGGTTAAAAAATTAAATAATTTTAGATCTATTGGGATTTAACTGAATAATTAAATTTATGCTCAAAACGCTCGCTCCCGGTACAATTCCGTTACGAAATGTACCCGCACACAATGTGTTAAAATTATGTTTATATTTTAGAGCTTTTGTTGTTCTTCTGGGGATAGTTAGATACATAGAACATTTATGATTAATACCCTTAATGATACCTTATTACTTTGTGAGTTTTTTCTTTTTGTTCTAGTACATTTGTATGTTTCTATTAAAATATATTACATTTCAAAATCAATTCATCCTTTTAGATATACCTGTTAGATTAACTTCACCACCGAATGCTAGATGGCGCTATGGAGCGAGGGGTTAAAAACCAAACTATATGTGTATTAGACTAAGTCTGTTAGGATTCGGCGTTGGATTTTAAATGTAATTCTATTCATATTCCTGTATTCTATTCTTATTCATCTATGAAACGTGTTTAAAGTCTAAGATAATTTATAATTCCTTATTCATTGCTTCGTTTATTCTCCATTTATCGTGACTTGTTGTGTAATAAAAAGAAAGTGTGTTCAACAGCCGTTTTCTGTTTTCATCCCTAATTCAATTTCTACAGATTCTTCATGCAAGTCCCCAGAATTAACAAAAGGTAAGCAGTTACCTCATTTGATTCTTAATTACTGTTGAACATTTACATTTATTATCTAACTTCAAGATAATTCTTAAAACCCAAAGTACAAGATTTGTGACTATTCAAATTCCATATTCATTAACTATTCTATCCAATACCCTTTATTTTTCTTTATATGAGGCATATATTGCATAGGTTTCATGACCTATACATAATATGCACGATAATGTTTGCATCCTACAATCTCCATGAAGGTAAATGATGAAAATTTCAAATCCATCGAATCACGGAGGTGGTAATTTACCCCTCTGCACTTTTCCACATACAAAAATGGCCGTCGTTGTCGAACTCCTGTCTTGACACCCTGATTATGGTGCGGCTCCGGGAAAAATTCTTTTCTGTTCTCCCTTTCCCGTTTTTTTTCCCTCGGTTCTCTGTTTAACGAGTCCAATGATGCTGCGATGAAATTCCTCTCTTTCCCAGCTTTCTTGCCTCCGTAAGAGGGAGGGGGTGCCAATGGAATGCTTTTTGTGGCCGCTGAATGATCTCCCAGGAATTCGGGGAGTCATAAAAATGATGATGACGAGCCTCGTCGAGCGATGTTTTTTATTATTGTCGTCGCACCGAATTCTTCTCGAGAGTTTTGGGTGTATTGGTATGCATTAACGTGGGATGGGGTAAATTGGAACAGCGAAAATGAACCTGTTGAGTCATTAGGTCATGTAAAGCAATAGCTCTGAGTGGGTGATTAAAGGGGAGAAGCTCCCGCTCTTTTTTATATCTATATATGA
The DNA here is from genome assembly GCA_032207245.1 of Pardosa pseudoannulata. Taxonomy (NCBI): domain Eukaryota; kingdom Metazoa; phylum Arthropoda; class Arachnida; order Araneae; family Lycosidae; genus Pardosa; species Pardosa pseudoannulata. The sequence goes on along the minus strand of CM063504.1, from coordinate 28,506,023 downwards.
TCATATGCCTTGTGCTGCTTTGCGCATACATAGATACCTTATTTGCACGCATTTGTAAGTAAGGTAAGCACGCTAGATTTATTTACATGCAATTTAATAAACTCACTTATAAGAATATACACGTAATTACCTTTATCTTTATGGACAAGGTGATTATTTTATGTGTGTAAGTACCTCAATTTCTTTTTAGATATGAAGATTCTAACCCAACTAAACTAGTGACCTTTTCAAAAATTGCAGGCAAGCGAAAAAGAGGAAGATCCCCCACCAGGTAGATAGATTCTGTAGAGAGGGATTTAAGAGAACTGAGAGTCCATAATTGCCGATCTATTGTCTTTGATAGAGTCAGGTGGAGGAAGCTCTTGGAGATGTCCTTGGCCTGTAACAGGCTGTAGTGCTGACGAAGAAGAAGGAGAAGAAGAAGTACCAATTTGGCTCCGGGAGCATTGTCAGCTGCAGCCTTGCAATTCCAGTATTGCACATGGGATAGTATTGCTAATCAGTCCAGTATTGATAATCATCTATGAGCTAGATACAGTCGGTATTTCAGAAGCACTTGCTTGTGTTACATTTATGAGTATATAAAATGTCCCATTAACTTAAAATTCCCACCGAATGAGAAATACTTGTCTTTCCTTTCTTAAATAGAAATGGAGATTTGGCTAAAATTCGTTTGTGAAATAAAGTGTATAGATAAAAGACTAGGAGCAACTTAAAGGTAAAGGTGGAAAAAGACCATAAGACTTATCTACCACTATTTTATTTACTAGATATTTACAGCATTTACATTAGGGGCAGCGAAATGGCCTAACCACTTTTAACTGCCGCGGTACTAGCGGTTAGTGCTGGGTAATGTCCCTGTCGTCTTCTTCGCTCCGGCAATTTGCATTTCCCACATGTTGAAATTTGCAGGTCACAGAGCAGAAGATGCAAGCATGGTGAAAGTGGTTTACATTGTAAAGTGACTCCACAAGGTAAAGAAATTAGTGAAAAACACTTATAAGAGCAATATACTGGTGTTGAAACATTGGTTGCTCATATTATATATGAGTCGAAACAAAGTCAACTTCTTCAGTAACAAGGAAAATGCAACATAAATAAATCCCAAACAGAAATAAATTGAACTCAGATATCTGTTTCCCAACTACAAACTAGCGGTGTTATAAACAACAGTGATCTCAAGGACTGAAAAAGTATACTGAGATAGGAGGTTGAAAATCAACGTCTTATATAAGTTACGAGCATAATTTCATAGATGAATTAACGTAAGTAAAGCCAAGTAAGTAGCAGACTCTAGTAACGGAAAAATGCAAAACAAAATGAAAGGATGAAATTGAAATACAAGACCTCTTCTCTTTGTTTTGCCCTTTCCTCCGTCTGTATTAATTTTTTTTAGAGGGAGGAGAGATTACGTAGCGCGTAGCAGTATAAAATGTTGTTTTATTGTCTTATCGCTTTTTCAATCATTGAGATTCACTGGAATGAATTATTTCAATCTCTTTCTACATCATTATACCTTAGTTACATTGACTATGCATTTATTGCTATTTTAGTTTAAACCTTATTGTACAGTCTTTGGAAATGAGCAAGGTGTTCTAAAATATGGATTTCTTTTTCTTATGCAGAAAAATCAGTGCCCGCAGATATTATGGAATCTTGAAATGACTGTAATAACTGCTTTGCAGTCAAAACATAAAGATATGTGGCAGGTTTGGAAGAAGGATCTTTAAAATAATGCTCAAACGTACTCTGAACACAATATTTAATAATAAATCGATTAACTTCCTTATAGCTTTGACTTTGCCAAGAAATTGTCCTTTGTTCTTATAGATGACGGAGCCCCTTAGAGGGAATTGGTACGAGAGGTTAAAAATCAGATGACAGATTTCTATGACTATAAAATTTTGAAGCAATTTTGAAGTTCAATGATAACAAGGTCCTCAACATAAGTACTAATTACGTAGAATAGTATATTTTGAGTAAAATTTATACTTCTACAGAAGCATAATTTTTTTTAATAATTACTCTTTATTCATTTTATATCAAAACGATTTTTATTTTAAAATCATATCCCCGTATATAAGCATATATATGTGTGTGTAAAGATATTTTATTTATAACTGCACAATTTTAGTATAATTGTATTTTAAAACACATTTCTGAGATTTTTATCTATAAAACTGCATCTTTTGTTGTAATCTCTTTGTTTCTCTTACCGTGCTTAACTGTGGTAACTTTTGGCAACTTTGAAAACTCCCAAAATAATTTCTCATTAGCTCAATTATTCTAATGTAACTCTTTTATGTCACTTATTTTTTTTCTGGCATCCTACACGTGAATAGCTTTTAAAATTCTCATTGGCGGATTCACTTGCTCTCCCACAGCATTTTAAAGTCAAATGTAAAACACTTTGGCGGTAGAACGACAAAGATGTGTTGTCTGACTAAACTCAACAGTTTTATTACCAAATTTTGGTCTTTTCGTTTTTAGCCTCACCACTGCCCTACCCAGCATTAATACCAACTGTATCTTTGTAGTGTAACACCCATTATATATATATATATATATATATATATATATATATATATATATATATATATATATATATATATATATATATATATATATATATATATATATATATATATATATATATATATATATATATATATATATATATATAGGTAATATAAAAATCCCTTATTTACGTATTTTAATATTAATTTAATAACTTTTGTTCATAAAGTACGTTAGAGGTTTGCGCGGTAATTCTGATTTATCCTGTAGACTTAATTCAGCCTCTGTCTGTACTACTTTAGCCAATAGTTAGCGCGTTCTCTTTAAACATGGGTATTTTTTATCACGTGATTAATTGTGCTTAGTGATTATTCGCAGTCTTTTTACCTGAGAAATCTCCACTTGAAAAGTGTGTGTGTGTGCAGGATCACATTGCCTGGGTGCACGATGTTGTAAAAGTGCTTGTTTGTTGTATGGATTTCATGTATCTCACCAGAAATAAACTGTGTTGTGATTTTGAATGAATCTCGACCATATTACACCACACACACACACTTATATATATATATATATATATATATATATATATATATATATATATATATATATCGTATTCACTTGTCTATAACGACAAGGACATTTCTTTTATATATATCTCTCTTAGCGTATACCGGAAGTTTGACATGAAAGCAACTTTCCAAATTGCAAACCAATTGCTTCAGAGACCAAATGCTCAAACACTTGGCATTAAGAGACAGACTGCCAGATTTGCTGGAGGATCTTATGACTTATCTTCAGTGGTGTATGTGGTTCCAGCATTATGGAACTTCAGTACATTATGGGTTGAGCATTCCGGAACTCTTTTGATTCCCTTTTCTGGATCATGGAATCGGTCCAGATACTCTTACAGCTTGGCTACCATGATTGTCAGATCTATTGTATCTTGATTTCTTTTTATGGAAACCACTGAAATATTTTGCTGGGACACCCCCTGATCCTGCAGGTTATCTTATCGCAAAACTTTTAGCTGCCTCTGGGGAGATTCGAGATACATATACAATATCCTAGAGCCCTCCCCAATCCCTCCTCCGGCACTATTATTGTTGCATCATCATTGGCATTTTTTGGGGAAGTTATTGTACATTATCCATTAAAATTGCTCTTATAATGTGTACTTTAGTTTGTTTTTTTCTTCTCGTTTTCGTGGTTTACATCCTTCATCACGATTGCATTTCATTTTAGCCATGTATTTTTTGATAAAAATTGCATGTGTTGAAGTGAACCTATTAAAAATTTTCTTGTCTCTTTTGAATTATAGGGGGATACTAGGGATCAACAAGCTAATTAGTATGACATGTCGCTTTTATTACACGAGAGCTTACACATAGTAATGTTTTTACCCATTAACATCAATTAAGAAATCTATTGTAATTAACTATTAATGAAATAACCATTTAAAATTGTCAAGCGGAGATACCAAAGGCGCTTCTTATTCATTTCTTATAATACAGCAGCGTCTTTCTTTGACACCACCCTCTCAATACACACAAACTAGTGAATAATTCGAAATGCTTCTTAAAGTTGAATATCACAGTGAATTAGTTGAAGCCTTTTTGAATAATGCCCTACAATACCGTAAATTCCATCGCATGGAATTAACGATTCCATGCGATGGAATTTCTCAATCGGAGAACGGCTATTTTGATATAAGAGAACTGCTCAACATGGGTTACTTCTATATCACACGACACTCACCAACTGACTGATTTCACAGCCCTCGCTACGTTACTACCAGCTACCACAGAGCCATCTGTTGTGCTGCGTACACACTATGCCTGCAGAACTTCCACACGACACATATACGTTTGTGATCTGTTCACATATCGACAAGAAAAAAATTAGTTGCCATGACTTATGCCCCAATCCTCGTACATACATACACACAAGTATATATATAATATTGAGGTGGAAAAAACATACTATTGTCTCTTTTGATTACTTATTTTTATTTATAAATTAACGACAGAGTATTAAAAAAAGTTACGATAATAAATATTTATAACAATAATCAATAACTAAATCTAATAATATTATATTCATTAATATACTCTATATTTATTTTAATTATAAATTTCATAAATTTCGTCTCGGGCCACCCCTGGTTTAGAAAATAATATTTGATTGCAGGTAAAAGTTGTAAAGTCTAAAATTATATACCTTCTTCTCATAACATGAGAACTATTCTAACAATGATTTACTGTTCCCCTTGTTGATGTGGAGGGATTAAATATCATCCGTGACAAAAAGTCATATAGTTTTACAGGAAAGAATAACATTTCGTTTCAAATTACCCATTCAATTTAATAACTTTAATACGATTGTAGTGCTGCCATCTGTCCCTTCTTCGGAGAACTATAAAAGGTAATAATGTCATGATCATAAAGTCTTTTTAGACATATTCTTTGAAATTTTGGCTAGTAAGCTTTCTAATACAACTAAACGTTTATACATAAATATATACATATATGTACTTTATTAAACACTAAATTAATTGAAAAAGTGTATTTGAAAATGATGCAACAATTTAAATTTCCACATAGTACTTGATAACAATTTTAAAGAAGAAAAATATTACTTTTTTAAGACAAAATTTGAAAATGTCAAAATACATTTATTTATTCCCTATTGGAATGAGAATGTTTTTTTATGCATTACTTCTATCTATTTTGGCTGTGGTATTTTGTATATTTGATATTACTGCTTTCCTGTTGGTGCTGACATCTATTGACAATTTATATAAAAATATAAGTCATGATATTTATTCTTTAATTATTTCCCCTTCTAGTTAGATTTCCTTAGATAAAGAAATTAACCACAACCTTATTGCACAATGAACTGGGACTGATATAACTGATAATATTTTAAAGCTCATTTATTCTTTAATTTTCGTCGTTATCAAAGAAAATTGTATTAAATACCAGGGATTAAAACATTACTGAATAGTAAGATTACAGTTATGATCCCCACCCTTCTCTCTCTGTCTTATGTGCATTTTTATGAATTATAACTTGTATAATGTATAAAAAAATAATACATTTACAATTTTAATGTGAAGAAAAAATCAGTGGACTTTCATAAAAGCTCTATAAACTTCCAAATTAAAGTAGATGATTTAACTAGGCTAAATTTTCCACTATTATGATATAAACACTAGAATGCAATATAAAATCTAATATTCAATAAACTTAGTTGATTTTTTCAAATAAATCTTGAATAATAATGATAATAAATTTATTATGCGATGTGTAACAATATTTTATATCTTAAGAAACATTTTATTACATGACAGTTACATTTTATTGCAATGTGCACATATTATAATTTTTTACTGAAATGCTCCACATTTCAAATTTATAGAGAATTTTCTTTTTATCTTTGGTTGGATCTAGTTTTATTTTATAATAATTCATTCTAATTATATATATGGAGCTCTGATGCTGACAACACATTTTGTTAAAAGTGGATTATTTTTATTGATTTATTTTTGGAATGGCAACTCATATTTTTTTAGCATAGTTTCTTTTTTTGCCGATGGTAATTTCTGTAGTGGGTAATAAAGAATGTGTTTTTGAGAATTTGCGTTGTGTATCTAAGTTTTTGATAATTTTTCAGAAAGTGGTTCCGCTTTAATACATTTGAAACAAATTTGACCCATTGCATAAGTAAAAAAAATCGTATAATGGGATTACTTTTAAATACTCAGGCAATGCAGTTTTTCTACCAAACTGTCATTAAAAAAAATATGTATTTTGCATATTTTGCTTATATTTGAGTATACAATGGGACTTGTTTATTACATCCAACTTTGCAACAGGAACTTAATTAATAATTCTGTACTTTATAATACTATACTTACACGCATCAAAATAGGATAGGTTTTGCAACATGATTCTATTTTCAATAGTATAAATATGATCAACTTATAATTGTTCTTTTGAAATGAATCACAGCATTAGAGCTAACAAAGAAACAATGACAGACATTTTATAACGAAAGAAAATAAAATAAGTCTGGCATTAAAGAAAATTATAATAGTATTAAATTAAAATTAAATTTTTAAAATATGATTAACGCTATGTTATTTTATGGTGTTATACCAAATGTGACTGTAAAATAATTGGTAACACAGTAACACATAATCACATAGCCAGTTTAAAGAGTGTATATGCGTAAGTTATGCATGGTGCTGCCATCTTTTGCCATAAAGAAAAATTACATTAAATGTCATTCTGGAACTATTGTATTATTGTATATTCTGCTACTGTTTCAAGTAAAAATGTAATTTTTAAATGACTTATAGAGTAAACACAGATTTAGATTTTTTCTTTTAGGCATTAGGATTTGAAATTAAGAATTTAAATCACTCTGAAAGTGAGCAAAAGTTTAGAGCAAATGAGATAAAAAAAAAAAAAAAACCCAGCCTCCTTGCAAATATTATGAAAATTATTTAAACTTTGATATCACTTGGACCGAAAATGGTGATTGTCCTTTATGTTTAATGTGAAGATACAAAATAGCAAATGAATCATGGCCTTTATTATTATAATTATCAATATAACTTTATTATTACGTATTATTATAATTATTAAATAATTTTAATTTCATTTTATTTTAATAAAAAAAAAAATGTATCCGGTGCACGTTCGTTCAAATCAAAAAGAGTTGACATAAAAAAGTTTGAAAATCTCTGGTCTAGCTTTTCGAAAATGGGATAGACAGAACGTCGTAGACGAGGTAGAGCGTTGTATTGTGTTGCCTAGAAATATTTTTGATTTCCATACTGCTCCAGATCCTTCTACTTGTTTTCTCCCCTTTCCAAGCAAGTGTACAGATGGTTTTATGAAATTGGTCACCAAGGCTTTCTTTTTGGAGCACAGAATGTAAATTTTGAAGAGTAAGGAGACAATGACTTTTATTTATTTATTTTTTTAATGGAAAGGGGACAAAAGGTAAAAAAGTTGGAGAATATACAGTGTCCAGTGACATTAACCAATTAAACGCAGAATTAAGAAAGAATTGTCCAAATGACTTGAAATTTGGTTATTATATAACAGTATATAAATACAATAAAATTTTAAAATTAGGTGAAAAAATTTTTGAGGGTGTTTTTAGAAATGTTCCATTATTGGAACAATGGCATGTTACATAATTATTTTTTGCATATTTTTAAAAGATCATGAAAATGGTTAATTTAATGTCCAATAATTATATTATCGTCTTAATATTAACTGTTTTGTTTGTTTATCTTTAAATAATGTACAATCGATACTATTATGACACTACAGAATTTATGCATTATTGGTACTGGTTTTTCCAATTATGTTGGATTATAGAATTTTACTTTTTTTTCCATTTTACTACAAGGTTTTCATTATTTCGTTTCTTCTTGTCCCTTGGACACTGTTTCTGAAATTCGTCTCCATATTACATCTTTTTTGAAAATGACGTCGACTATTCCACACACATCGAATCTCGTAACAGAATCTAAATTATTTTAACCCCTTCCCTGTTTTGCCCGTACGCCGTACGGGCACAGCTTTCGGGCCTTTACTAATTTGCCCGTACGGCGTACGGGCAATCTGATTTCTATTTCGCTTGCACTGTTTCGGCCGTATTTTTCCAATTTTAGTAATAAATTATTCGTATTGATGGCGATAGTTTTCCAGTAAATGATAGTTTGAAGTTTATTGTATTTTCTACCCTGATTGGTTCAAAAGCGCGGGTTTTTTCGCATGTTTTGTATCAGAAGACCAATTGTTATCTTTTAGTGTATAGCTTTCTGGTTATATTTTACTAACCGCCTGATAATTTTATTGATGTAAAAGTTGAATAATATATTTTTATTTTTAAAAAATGGATACTTCAGAGCGTATGGAGCTAATTTCTTGTGATTCGAACTGCTACTCGGAATCAGAAACTGAATTATCTGTAAATGATAGTAGCGAAAGTTTACTAGATGACCTGGATAGTAGTGACCAGGGCTTCGAACCGTAATTTTTTTTGTTCCGGTTTTCGTTCCGGTTCAACTAAAAAATTAATATCGGTTCAGTTCCGGTTTTCGCTCCGCCAAAAATAACGGTTTTCGGTTCAGTTCCGGTTTTTGCTCCGCCAAAAATAACTGTTTTCGTTTCAGTTCCAAATGAATAATTTCATTTTATGTATATTCTTATTTGTACTAAAAATGTAATTCTATCAAAATTTAGAAGATTTTATTCTTTTTTTAATTGGTACACTATGTGAATTGATACAAACAGCAGGTACGATAAGAGCGGCGAGCATTGGCATTGTTATCCATTATCAAAATCGTATTTGACAACTAGGTTCATGATTACCCACATTCGTCGTTTGACTCTCACATCGTGCACTTGGCCTTGCAATAATTATGTAAAAAATATATTATTTATTTAACATATGAAAATTGCCTCTAATTATTAATATATCTTTTAACGTGGTTTCACTGAGATTACTTCTGTTGTCTAGGAGAATAAATTTCAAACCTGAAAACGCTCTTTCAACACTAACTTGTGTAGCTGGAGCTGCCAAAACCACCATTGCAATCTTATACAAGTGCGGATATGTAATTATAAAGTTGACGTTAAATTAGAAAATATTGATAAGTTGGTAACAGTAACAAAATGTCTGAAAGATATATCGAACCGAAATAAACCGATATTTTTTCGGTTCAGTTCCGGTTTTCGTTCCGACCAAAATAACGTTTTTTTTCGGTTTTCGGTTTTCGGTTCAGTTCCGGTTCGAAGCCCTGGTAGTGACTCTGATTGTAGTACAGATGAAATCGGTCACGCAAGACAATTTTCTGAAATTAATTGTGATAATCCTTCTGATTCGACTCCTCGATTTGCTTTCACTGGAATTCCAAAAAATAACTTGGATATCGATGAGACTATACGTAAACTTCAGTTCTATGATGCTTTCATAGAAAGAAAAAAAAGTTGTAATAAATGCTTAAAAATATTAGAAATGTATATTTTAATAACATATCTTTACTTAAAAATGTAAAATGAACAAAAAATGCAATAAAAAATGTGATATTTTTTTGACCGAATACTGGAAAAAAAATTAAACTATCAAAGGGTTAATCAATATCTACTTCACCGGTTATATCACCATATTCATCAGGCTCTAACTAGGAAATATTTTTCCAATCAGAAACCGAATGAGTTTCTAGAAAGGTCAGAGCATGTTGTATTGTAAGGCATGTTTCAGACATGGTGTTAAATTTATGAAAACTTTATAAATGAAACACATAGAAAGCATACATGCACATTTTTCACTGTCGTCCAAGAAAACCTCTATATCAAAGGAAACAGATTACTCTTTTCAGCAACCATATGCAATAAGACACCTTTTATGTAAAATTGCACTTGTCTTCAAAGGCACAGGTGAACTACCCCCCCCCACACACACATTTAGCACCTTATAAAAAATAATTTCTTTCTATTGTTAGGACTTTACTAAAGTGAATACCAATGTCAAGTGCCAATATTATATATATATATATATATATTTATATATATATATATAATATATATATATATATATATATATATATATTTATATATTGTCGCGTAGATGAAATGAAATGAACTTGGTGAAATGACTGAGAAACGCTCAAGACAGGTTCAAGATTTTATTACCTCGCAACTGAAGGAAATCCTACTTATATACACTTTTAGAACCTTCCAGACTTGGAAGGCCCGCAGAAAATTAGGAACTAAATTTACATAAATTTGCATAATGAAATTAAATTAACATAAATTAAATCTAGGTTAAAATCAATTTTCAAATGCAGCTTGCGTCGCCTGTTTTCGAACCCGGAACCTCCCGTTCACGAGTCCGCCGCTTTACCGACTGCGCCACGGCGTCCTTGCCGAAAGGAACGATTTTCGCTACAATATTATAATCCTTTTATCTATTATCTAGCTTTAACTATTTATTTTCTTTAGAAAAGTTACTATTCTTATCAGAATGCAAAAGAAAATAATGTTTGCAATACTATACAATTGTGACGCCTTCAATATTCTCAAATGAGAGATAACGTGAATAATGGATCACAGTCTAAGATAACATTGGAAATTCGCTTTAATTCTGGATAAAATACGGCTATTTAAAAAGGAATGTTAATTCCTGAATCATGAAGAACTGCAAAGGATGGTTGCCGGTAAAACTTCCTCACGACGATCACAGTCGAAAGAAAAACAAGAGATTTAATGATCTCTTACAAATGGGGAGGCTTTTCAGGGTGCAATCAAACCCAATTTATCCCCCGTTCGGTATCTGGGACTCTGCCGCTTCCTATGTGAGCGGACTTTACGAATCTCCCGAACTAGCAAGCTGTCGCTGGTAAAAAAGGCCAAAGCTTCCATGCGGTTAACACACCTACGTAAAAAATAACGAAAAGCCCTGAGTCTCAAAATTGTAGGCTTTTTATACCTGGGGGGTCAGTTACAGTCCCGCCACTGTTTTTTCTCAGTTAAGATCCCAGTTACATGAGAACTCCAGCTAAAGTTACAGTTATATTTTTTAGCTGAATTCTCATTCGCTGGCTGTCCCTTCACTGAATTTCCGAGTATTCATTAACGCGATCCATCAGGGGCGTATTCCTCTATTCAGTCCAATTGCCAAGATTCCAGACTCTGCGACGCCACGCTATTTTACTCCGTACACAGGTGTACTCCGGTCAGCTGTTTTGGCGTGTGCTCGGACAAAGGGGAGTCTTCACACAATGCTTTGCACATAAATGAAAAAGGAACCGTTTTAAGGCCAATTTTCCAATAATGGAATATAGCCATAAATACATAAATTTCATCTTTAAAATTTTGCTTTTGTTGTATACATGCAGGATATGTTGTCTAAAGATAAATTTTAAAGTATTGCTTTTTTTCTATTTAAACTGGAATTTTGGTAAATTTAATTGTATAGGAGAATAAAATTGAAAAAAATATAGTAAAATTTAAAAAAATATATAAAAAAATAAATAATTATCTAAACAAAATAAAACTTATTGTAAAAAATATTTTATAATGACATGTTCAATTATTCGTAAAAGTGGTATTGTTAAGATTTTTTTACATGTGAATTTTTTATTTTAAAAATCATGTTACATTAATGGAACATTGGCGAGTAAACGGTTAATGTGATCAGTTACTATTTTGGTACTTTTTTTTACTATCTAGAGTACTACACCGGAGAAAGAGAAGCTAAACATATATCTGGAAGAATAAGTTAAATCTGTTGGATCAAATTCTGACTGGAAGTTTTTTCCAAATCTGAATGCCTTGCAAACTGTAGAGTTTGTAGTCGGCAATAAGGCTTAGAGAAGTTTAATTTAAAAAGGCAAATTTGGTACATTCAGGGGAATTTTGTGAGCGTCAGAGATTTTAATATATATATATATATATACATACATATATATATATATACATATATATATATATATATATATATATATATATATATATATATATATATATATATATATATATATATATAATATATATATATATATATATATATATATATATATATATATATATATATATATATATATATATATATTTATATATATATATACATATGTATATATATACACATATGTACCATATATATGTGTATATACATATATGTATTTATACATATATATATATATATATA